>JAFMOC010000316.1:435000-607500 GCA_019802505.1 Corydoras sp. C115 | reverse complement strand
TGTACAATTTAGAGGACAATTTAGAGTGTCCAATTAACTTTGAAATATGGAAGAATGTTGGGAACCCTGAAGAAACCCACACAGACAATGGCCTGTATTCGTCCAGGAATCAAAACTGGGAGCTTTTTGCTGTGAGGTGTTTGCGCTAACTGCTGCACCACCAGGCTGCAGGGTGAAGATGAACAACTGGAAATTCATTACATGAACATAAACACTAGTACAGATGATTTTTTAATTATTATTAGAACATAATGAAGCAGGGCGGCACAGTGGCTTAGTGGTTAGCACGTTCGCCTCTCAGCGCTAGGGATTTCCCAGTTCGAATCCCCATCTGGGTGGAGTTTCCATGTTCTCCCCGTGTCTGCGTGGGTTTCCTCCGGGTTATCCGGTTTCCTCCCACAGTCCAAAAACATGGATCAAGTCAATTGAATTCTCAAAATTGCCCCATATAGAGTGTGTCTGTATGAGTGAGTGTGTGCCCAGCGATGGATTGGCGCCCTGTCCTGGGTCTATCTGCCCAGCGCCCGAGACGTTCTCCCCTGGATGGGCATGGGGAACCCCACCGCGACCCTAATAGAGGATAAAGCGGGAGATAATGAATGAATGAATGAATTATGAAGCAGCAGTTACCTGATTTGACGTGCAGGTAAAACATAGCGATGAGAATTGAACAAACAACCACAGAGATGACTGCCTCCTGGTGATGGAGAAACAGAAAAAAAACAGTTTTTCTAAAGAAAAAAGTGCAAAAAGTTACCTAAAAGTGATTTGATTACCTCTAGTTTGTTTGCAGTAGGTGAACAAAATGACCTTTTTTCTATTAAATGATTTGCCACCTCCATCAGTGCTTTGTCATTTTGTTTGGATGTCAGAAGCCCTTTGTTTTCATTAACGAGAATGTCCACTACGAACACGTTTTTTCTGCTCACATACTGACTGCTGTCCTTAGGGACAAAGCTGGAGTCATATGTGTGATGCACCACCACAAGCACAGCAGGATGTGTAGCTACAACAGAGAGTAAATCAGGTGGAATCATCAGTTCATCTTCATCAGTTCATCATCTTCCTCAGTGTTGAATTTTAATGCAGTTTAATGATTAAATTTTAGGTTGATGTTATTTACTGGGAATCTTTTGTAGAGCGTCTTGAATCTCAACTTTTATTTCAGCTTCAGACGTGATCGGGACATACGCCATGATGACATCACACGGGGTCACTTCCTCTAGACAGACTCTTAATTTGAGCTGTTCCACGAACATCTGGTCAGTTTTATTGATGGGACCCAGAACAAGCTTACAGATTTTTGAGGGAACTAGAAGAAACGACATGAAGACATAATGAGGACAAGCTTACAACTTTGTGGGAACAGTTTGGGGAAGGCCCTTTACTGCCCCCCCTCTCCCCCAAACACTGACATCAATCCCATCAAACGCCTTTAGGATGAAGTTCTAGTCCTTTCATCCAACATCAGTCAGTGTCCGACCTCACAAATGCTCTTCTGGATTAAATGGACAAGAATTTGCACAGACACACGGCAAAAAACCTTCCCAAAAAACTGTTCTTCTTTATATAATCAATTCCACATTTCCGCTCAAAGATTGTAGCCTGATGGTTATTAAATCAGACTGTCACCACAAACAAAATACTATTGAGGAGGGAAAAAAAAACACATCACATCTACGGTTCCAACAGCTTACAGTTAAAACTGTAATAATTAACTTCTAGTTTAGGAATAAATACATAACGTGGCTTTGTATTAATCTGAATAAGCAAACAGTAATTAGAAAAGTGAGGACACATCCGTCACCTGTTTTTTTATGAATGTAAAACCCGAAGAGGATGATAAATACAAGGAAGAACCCAAAGAAAATCCAGTACTGAAGGAAGAGGAATAGAAGCAGGTTAAAAAGATCAAGACGTTATCGTCGTCCGTTAAAATGACATTATAATTTATAACAGTGCAGCATTGAACTGAAGTCATGTGTCGTTCTGTGAGACATATTAAAATGTCCTTACCTTAGTTTTGGACACGGCTGAGGGAGATAAAGGACTTCGTTCTGAAAGATCAATGTTTATTGAGGCCGGAAAATCTAAATTATAATAAATCTAATTATAATAATCATGATAATAATGATAGCGTTAAAAAAAAACAGAACACAACACAGGAATTAAAGGAAAATCACATCATTATTTAAAACGGCGTTCAGTGGATCATTTAAAGAATTTTCATCTACTAGCCTGAAGTTAGTTCTGTGTATTTAGATATAATTACTGTTCTCACCTGCTGCTTTGGCTTACTGTGTAGTATGTAGCAGGTAAATTTACATATAGACAATGTTATTTGTCCTCTATATGAACATTACTGTGATTTTCTTTTAGTTAACTTACATTTTACATCTTATCTCTCTTCTATCCCTCACTTAAACTCTTGACCTAGAACTTCTCCGCTCTACTAAAGTCTGTACTGTTTCTTTGTCAGATTTGTATTTGTTTGTCGGATAAAATATATTCTTACTTGGACGGTTGCCGGGGGACAATACACCAGATCCCTTTCGAAAAAAACATTGCTGTTACAAATATGAAAAAGAGTTTATTCACAACATCGTATAAAACATCACTAAAAGGCTGAGGGCGCCAGAAAATCACATTTCACACTCAGTCTGTGAGCATTAACATGGAGAATTATTTCCAACCACATTAAACTCCACTGTTCAGAGAATTTGCAAGAATTTTAAGAATTTCCATTTGGCAAAAATAAAAAAAAAAAAATTGTCAAGTCACCAATGTTGTGTGAGCATTCCATGCAGTTCACTTATGTTACTTTTAATCCAACATCAAATAAATTAAATGGAATAAAAATGTTAGTGAACCTCAGTGATGATAAAAGAATTCATCTAAAATGTCCTGTGCTGTAGATTTAACAATAATCTTATTAATAAATTATTAATAAATACTATATTTATTAAAAGTAAATAAAAAAGATCATTTCTGATATTTACTAATAAGTTTTGGAGTAGGTTTTGGATAAGTTTAAAAAAAATAACAAAGAGTAAAATGTGAACGAGTGTGTTTGACCCAAACGTGCTGGACTTTACCGACCTGATTGCTGATTGATATTCTGACCTGATTGCTGATGTTCAGATGATGTTTAACGGCTCTGATGGCCTCATCATTGCGCAGACAGTTCAGCAGACCTTCATTTCATAAAACAAACAATCGACAACGAACACATCATCAGCCTCCGAAAACAATCTTCTACTGTCAGGAGGCAAGTAGTTCTCATCAAAGTGTGGTGAAGCACCACCAGAATGAGCTTCCTTGTCTCTGTAATAAATCACACACACACACACACACACACACACACACACACACACACAATGTAAAATTGTCTGAATGGATCAGATACAGCAGTGCTGCTGGAGTTGAACCTGGAGTTTGAGGTCTTCATCCTCCAATCACAGGAAGCTGCTGGTGTTAAATGTAGTTAAATGTACTTACTGGGAATCTGCTGCATTGCTGCCTCTATGTTGGTTCCAGCTCGCGACTGAATGGGAACAAAAGCAATAATGCAATCGCTCATTTCAATAGAACTCTCTTCCTTACAGTTCGACGAAACCATGAGACGATCCATAAAGCTCCTGTCGGACCTCATGGTGTTTCCAATGGGCATGGAAAATAATTTGACGGTGTCTGGAAAAAACCATTAAACACATTAATTTCAATTACATTTCTAATGAGATATTCTCAAATCAGTTGTTGTCTCAGCCAGGCTTTAAATAACATCGTAAAAATGATCAGGCGATAAGAAAATACAATCTTAAAGCATCTTTAACGTGTCTGTGGTTAGAGGTTTTCTTTTCTATATTACTCTGTCTACATTTGAGCAGCAAGAATGAGTATTGGCTCCCCCTAGCGTCTCAGCATGGTCGGTGTAACTACCGTAGGCTACCGTTTCTTGCTCTTTGTAATTATTTTTTGTGCCATTTTTCTTGGGCATTTGTGCCAAGCTTGGGGCTCACGTGACATCAAAGGTATGGTTGGAAACCATGAGTGGTTCAAATGTTGAAATGCACTGAGGTATTTGCTATTTTTATAATTATATGAATTTTTATGTCTACTATAGTTTAGTCTAGTTAAACTAGTTAGATATCAGTAGTACCATGCAGTTAATCGTGTGCTCAGGTGGTTCAGCTCTTTAATGTTGTTACATAACGAAACTGAAACAGTCCGGATACAGGAGACAACTAAACGCAGAAATAAGATTAATGACTAAATCTAATTCAGCGCACAAAACGAAGAAAACAACAGAAAACTAAAGAATCTAAAGAATAATTACAGTATCATTGTATGGATTCATATATTTCTAATAATTGTTTATTTATATCTTATTCATTCATTATCTTCCTCTTTATCCTCTATTAGGGTCGTGTGTGTGTGTGTGTGTGGGGGGGGGGGGGGTTCCCCATGCCCATCCAGGGGAGAACGTCTCGGGCGCTGGGCAGATACACCCAGGACAGGGCGCCAATCCATCGCTGGACACACACTCACTCACACACACAGACACACTCTATATGGGGCAATTTGGAGAACTCAATTGACTTGATCCATGTTTTTGGACTGTGGGAGGAAACCGGAGAACCCGGAGGAAACCCACGCGGACACGGGGAGAACATGGAAACTCCACCCAGATGGGGATTCGAACCGGGAATCCCTAGTGGTCAGAGGCGAACGTGCCGACCACTAAGCCACCGTGCCGCCTGTTTACATCTTAAGTACTTTTATTTTTAACATGTTTAATAGCGGTGTCAATTTTAAGTTGTGTGCACTAAGCATTTTTATGCAACGCATTAAAAAAATGTAAAAAAAAAAAACCCGCAAAAAACAGAACATATGCCTACAGATTTTAAATGTAAATCTTAAATAATAAAATAAAAATCTTTACCTTTCATATTTTGTTGATTTATTCCTGATTGGATAAAGAAGAGAAATCGAAATGAAGCAAAGCGAAACAGAACGGGATCACTTATATAGAGAGCCCCTCCTCATCGGCTCTTTATATGTGTGTGTGTGTGTGTGTGTGTGTGTGTGTGTGTGTGTGTGTGTACAGCGCACTAACGATAATGGCACCCGTTTCTGAGAAACTGAAACTAATATGTGAAAGTACAAAGTGATAAGAGTTTGTTTTGTTTACTCAGTTAATAATTTTTTTTAATGTGTTTATTGCTGGCATTGAATTTAATAAAAAAAAATTAGCATTAGTTAAGTTCAATGTGTTTTTTTGCATGTTCTCCCTGCATCTTTGTGGCTTGTTTTAGTTTTTTTTTTAAACACAAAACACATGCTAATAGATAAATTTGTAATGCAGAACTCCGGGCTTCTTCCAAACAAAAAATAAAAGTTCTCCAAAGATGATGTTTGTAAAACTAGGTGATGCCACAAGGGTTATGCTAATAAAATGCAAATGCAACAACAACACGAACAACGCCGCAGCTGAATGATTCAGAACGGGAATTTTAAAAACCAAATTCTGTTGACTGCATTTTATTTACACACTTACTGTTTTATAAAACTACTTTCCTAATGTTATTTTAATAAATATACTTATTATTCCTGTATTGTTAGTAAAGCACTTTAAATGTGTTGGAGTCTATTTCTTTAAATTCTCTTACATTTGCATTGCAGCTGCATTTTAGTGTGACCTTTAAGTTTAAAAGCATAAGCATGTGTTCTGTCATGAATGTTTAATGTTATTACATTGTCCCTTTTCTAAAGTGTTTATATTCAGAAATATGGATGGTAATTAAAAAAGCCATAAAGACATAAGGACTGTCCAGCTGTGAGCTCTGTTAAAGCCCTCGTTCTATGCTGGCTCGATTACTGTAATGCTCTGCTTGTCGGTCTCTCAGCATGAACAATCTGGAGGCCGCGTAATTTGATATCTTCAAAAAAAAAACTCTCAAAACACATCTCTTCCACAAACAACTGATATGAAAAAAATAAAAATAAAAAAGGATGACTGGATAATGATCAGGTTTGATAATTCGACAGTTTTGCTGTTTTGTACTGACTGTTGTTCTCGCGTTTTGAAGTCATTTTTTTGGATAATGCATCTGCTACACGACTAAATGTAATGTAAATGTAAATGAGCTGAGATTTTTCAGCTGCTAAACCAATATGCTGCTTATTATGCAGAAAAGAATATATAAATATATAATGGGATATAAATTTCAGCTGGAAAAAAGTACACATTCAAAGAGACTGAAAGTAAAACAGAAAATAAAAGCTGCTCAGTCCTCATGTGTACGGTGGTTATAATTAGAAGAGTTGCTTTAGAGATGATCATGTGTCAGGGGGAGTGTCTGGAACAACAGAACCTACAGTGGGGTAACAGAGTTCAGGTGTCATTATTGGATCAAGCGTCATGCATTTTAAACAACTGGATGCTTTAAACTTAATGGAAACAGTTTGGGGAAGAACCTATTCCTGTCCCAGTGCACAAAGCGGGGTACATTAGACATGGACAGAGTCTGAGAGTCTCTTGAGTCTTGTTATTTAGCAATGCTTACAGCTTTTACATTTGATGCCCCGCCCATTTCCCGTTCTGCATGTATACTAGACATGTAGTTGTGCAGCATAAAAATCTCGAGATGAATCCCTTATGACCTGAACAGGACGTGTGGCTTAAAAAAAAAAAAATCCAAGTGTGCAAGTGAAAGTGAATGTCTGCTGTTTAAACAGTTTTATATTTTATTTATTAATTAAAAAATCTTTTTTTGGTAGATACATATAACGACTTGGAGTTTAACCCTCAGGAACGAAAATATAACCCACACAAACTTTCTACAGCAGCAGAACAAAACAAAAAACAAAACACGCCATGATGATTAATTTAATTAATATTTATTATAGAGTATTTCAATGAGACAAAAGTAAGTAAAAAACACAAAGATCAGTGGTTCCCAAATGCAAATAAAAAAAAACAGGAACAGTGTAAGTATGAACAACTCACCTGCAAAAACATTTATATCGTGTCATATATAATGTTAGCTGTTCATAAGAATGCTTCACGCTGGTACATGTAAAGTACAGATAAAATAAACACTGCCCCACAGAACAAAAGCAACTTGAAGCTAAAAAAGGCTGTAATAACCTTATAAATACCATAAAACATGAAGGTCAGTAATGCAATAATGTAACTGTGAAACATGAATAAGATCAACACACCTCCACCAGCAAAAAGGAATGTTGGGGGAATGAGGCTTATGACTTTCTTATATATAATGTTAGCTGTTTCTAAGAATGCTTCAGGCTTGTACATGTAAAATACAGATAAAGTAAACACCACCCCGCAGAACAAAAGCAACTTGGAGGCAAAAAAGCCTGCGATAACCTTAGAAATAATATAAAACATAAAGACCAGTGACGCAATAATGTAACTGTGAAACATGAATAAGATCAATATACCTGCAGCAACAAAAAGGAATGTTGGAGGAACGAGGCTTTTGACCTTCTCATATATAATGTTAGCTGTTTCTAAGAATGCTTCACGCTTGTACATGTACAGTACAGATAAAGTAAACACTGCCCCACAGAACAAAAGCAACTTAGAGGCAAAGAAGGCTGTGATAACCTTAGAAATACTATAAAACATGAAGATTGGTAATGCCAAAATGTAACTGTGAAACATAAATAAGATCAATATACCTGCACCAACAAAAAGCAATGTTGGGGTAACGAGGCTTTTGACCTTCTCATATATAATGTTAGCTGTTTTTATGAATGCTTCAGGCTTGTACATGTAAAGAACAGATAAAATCAACACCACCCCGCAGAACAAAAGCAACTTGGAGGCAAAAAAGGCTGCGATGACCTTAGAAATACTATAAAACATAAAGACCAGTGACGCCGTAATATAACTGTGAAACATGAATAAGATCAATATACCTGCACCAACAAAAAGCAATGTTGGGGTAACGAGGCTTTTGACCTTCTCATATATAATGTTAGCTGTTTTTATGAATGCTTCAGGCTTGTACGTGAAAAGAACATATAAAATCAACACCACCCCACAGAACAAAAGCAACCTGGAGGCAAAGAAGGCTGTGATAACCTTAGAAATACTATAAAACATGAAGACCAGTGATGCAGTAATGTAACTGTGAAACAGGAGCAATGTGAACAGAACCAACACCCCTGCACACACTAAACACAACTCTGAGCTAAAGCGGTCTTTGATGCTCTCATGTATAATGTGACATAGTCTGAAAAGTGCGACACTGTTGTGCATGTAAAGTATGAATAAAATGAAAAGACATGTACAGAACATCAGCGTCTCAAAGGAGAAGACGTCTAAGGTCACTCTGTATATGGCATGATGCACCCAGAACCGTGGTTCTCCCATATACATGTTAAACATGTGGAGGATGAAGATCAGCATGGCACAGAACATCAGCATCTACAGAAGAACCAGAGGGAAGGTTAAAGAACACAGTCCGAGGTTTTATTACATAAACAACATTTAATATGACAGATAAATATGAGTCCAAATAACTAACAGTGAATATTACAGTAACATTATTTACTCTGATGAAATGATCTCGGTTTATGGTTCTTGGTTTAAGGTTCTTGGTTTAAGGTTCTTGGTTTTGTTTAAGGTTCTGATCTTGCGGGTGGTCTACCCGATTTTGGGGAGTTGATCCAAACTGTACTAGTGAAGACAATTTCATAATGGAGTTATGCACTGAGTAGGTGTTTGCTCATGTAGTAAGATTGTGTTCATAATTCATAACGAATGTTTAGTGCACCTCATTACCTTATTTTACCAGATTTCATTACCTTATTTTCTTTACCTATTCCCAACATCATATAAAATATAACTAAAAGGCTGAGGACGCCTAAAAATCACATTTCACACTCAGTCAGTGAGCATTAAAATGGAGAATTATTTCCAACCACATCAAACTGCACGGTTCAGAGAATTCACAAGAATTTTTTAACATTTTGTTGTAAATTCCGGGCATTTTGCAAAGAAAAAAATTGTGAAGTCACCAATGTTGTGTGAGCGTTCCACGCAGTTCACTTAAGTTACTTTTAATCCAACATCAAATAAATTAAAAAATAATAAAAATGTTAATGAACCTGTTAATGAATGTCCTGTGCTGTAGATTTAACAATAAGTTTCATTAAAATTATTACTATATTTATTAAAAATAAATTAAAAAGATAATTTCTGCTAATTATACACAAAGTTTTGGCGTATAGTTCTCTATATAGCCGGAAGATAAAAAAATGACAGAGTAAAATGTGAACGAGTCTGTTTGACCCAAACGTGCTGGATTTACCGACCTGATTGCTGATTGATGTTCTGACCTGAATGCTGATGTTCAGATGATGTTTAACGGCTCTGATGGCCTCGTCATTGCGCAGACAGTTCAGCAGACCTTTACTTTCATAAAACAAACAATCGACAACGAACACATCATCAGCCTCCGAAAACAATCTTCTACTGTCAGGAGGCAAGAAGTTCTCATCAAAGGTGTGGTGAAGCACCACCAGAATGAGCTTCCTTGTCTCTGTAATAAATCACACACACACACACACACACACACACACACACACACAATGTAAAATTGTATGAATGGATCAGATACAGCAGTGCTGCTGGAGTTGAACCTGGAGTTTGAGGTCTTCATCCTCCAATCACAGGAAGCTGCTGGTGTTAAATGTAGTTAAATGTACTTACTGGGAATCTGCTGCATTGCTGCCTCTATGTTGGTTCCAGCTCGCGACTGAATGGGAACAAAAGCAATAATGCAATCGCTCATTTCAATAGAACTCACTTCCCAACAGCTCGGCGAAACCATGAGACGATCCATAAAGCTCCTGTCGGACCTCATGGTGTTTCCAATGGGCATGGAAAATAATTTGACGGTGTCTGGAAAAAACATTAAACACATTAAATTCAATTACATTTATAATGAGATATTCTCAAATCAGTTGTTGTCTCAGCTTTAAATAACAAGCTTGGGGCTCACGTGACATCTGAGGTATGGTTGGAAACCATGAGTGGTACTTAAAATGTTGACATGCACTGAGGTATTTGCTATTTTTATAATTATATGAATTTTTAATAGAAGACTAATCACAGAGAAGACAACAACTAAACGCAGAAATGAGATTGATTAATAAATCTAACTCAGCGCACAAGACTAAGGAATCAACAGAACACTAAGGACTAAAGAAACTTCATTACAGTATTATGGTATGGGTTTGTATATTTCTAATAATTGTTTATTTAGATCTTAAGTACTTTTATTTGTAATATACTTAATAACTTAACAACATGTTTAATAGCTAGATCAGGTTTGATAATTCTACAGTGTAGCTGGTTTTATTCATAACTTCTGACGTGTTGTTCTCATTTGCAAGTCGCTTTTGGATAAAAGCGTCTACTAAATGACTAAATGTAAATGTAAGCATTTTTATGTTAAAAACAGAACATTCACCTACAGATTTTAAATGTTGAATAATAAAATAAAAATCTTTACCTTTCATATTTTGTTGATTTATTCCTGATTGGATAAAGAAGAGAAATCGAAATGAAACAAAGTGAAACAGAACGGGGGATCACTTATATAGAGCCCCTCCTCATCTGCTCTTTGTGTGTGTGATTGTGATGTGGTGTGTGTGTGTGTGTGTGTGTGTGTGTGTGTGTGTGTGTGTGTGTGTGTGTGTGTGAGTGAGGCAGTAACGATAATGTCATGCATTTCTGGGAAATTGAAACCAGTATGTGAAAGTACAAAGTGAAATGTTTTTGTTAAAGTTTTTTCTTATGTGTTTATTGCAGGCATTGAATTTAAGTTTTTAAAAAAGTACAATTTAACTTTAGTTAACTTCAATCTGTTTTTTGCATGTTCTCCCTGCATCCCTCCCTCCCTGGACTATAACCCTCAGGAACGAAAATATAACCCACACAAACTTTCTACAGCAGCAGAACAAAACAAAAAACAAAACACGCCATGATGATTAATTTAATTAATATTTATTATAGAGTTTTTCGATGAGACAAAAGTCCTTTAACTTTATATACAGACAAAAAGGGTCATTATAACCCTGTATACATAAAACACAACAATCAGCGGTTCCCAAACGCAAAAACAACAAAAAAAAACAGGATGATCAACACACCTGCAAAAACATTTATATCGTGTCATATATGATGTTAGCTGTTCTTATGAATGCTTCAGGCTTGTACATGTACAGTACAGATAAAATAAACACCACCCCACAGAACAAAAGCAACTTGGAGGCAAAAAAGGCTGCGATGACCTTAGAAATAATATAAAACATAAAGACCAGTGACGCCGTAATGTAACTGTGAAACATAAATAGGATCAACACACCTCCACCAGCAAAAAGGAATGTTGGGGGAACGAGGCTTATGACTTTCTTATATATAATGTTAGCTGTTTCTAAGAATGCTTCATGCTTGTACGTGAAAAGAACATATAAAATCAACACCACCCCGCAGAACAAAAGCAACCTGGAGGCAAAGAAGGCTGTGATAACCTTAGAAATACTATAAAACATAAAGACCAGTGACGCCGTAATGTAACTGTGAAACAGGAGCAATGTGAACAGAACCAACACCCCTGCACACACTAAACACAACTCTGAGCTAAAGCGGTCTTTGATGCTCTCATGTATAATGTGACATAGTCTGAAAAGTGCGACACTGTTGTGCATGTAAAGTATGAATAAAATGAAAAGACATGTACAGAACATCAGCGTCTCAAAGGAGAAGACGTCTAAGGTCACTCTGTATATGGCATGATGCACCCAGAACCGTGGTTCTCCCATATAGATGTTAAACATGTGGAGGATGAAGATAAGGATGGCACAGAACATCAGCATCTACAGAAGAACCAGAGGGAAGGTTAAAGAACACAGTCCAAGGTTTTATTACATAGTCCAAATAACTAACAGTGAATATTACAGTAACATTATTTACTCTGATGAAATGATCTCGGTTTAAGGTTCTTGGTTTAAGTTTCTTGGTTTAAGTTTCTTGGTTTAAGGTTCTTGGTTTAATGATCTTGGTTTAGGGTTCTTGGTTTAAGGGTCTTGGTTTAATGTTCTTGGTTTAAGGTTCTTGGTTTAAGCTTCTTGGTTTAAGTTTCTTGGTTTAACGTTCTTGGTTTAATGTTCTTGGTTTAAGGTTCTTGGTCTAAGGTTCTTGGTCTATTGATCTTGGTTTAAGGTTCTTGGTTTAAGCTTCTTGGTTTAATGTTCTTGGTTTAACGTTCTTGGTTTAATGTTCTTGGTTTAAGGTTCTTGGTTTAAGGGTCTTGGTTTAATGTTCTTGGTTTAATGTTCTTGGTTTAACGTTCTTGGTTTAATGTTCTTGGTTTAAGGTTCTTGGTTTAAGGTTCTTTGTTTAAGGTTCTTGGTTTTGTTTAAGGTTCTGATCTTGCTGATTTTGGGGAGTTGATCCAAACTGTACTAGTGAAGACAATTTTAAAATTTTAAAAGAGTTATGCACTGAGTAGGTGTTTGCTCATGGAGTAAGACTGTGTTCATAATTCATAACGAATGTGGCTTAGTGTTTGGCATGTTCTCCTCTCAGCGCTAGGGATTCCCGGTTCGAATCCCAATCTGGGTGGAGTTTCCATGTTCTCCCTGTGTCCGCGTGGGTTTCCTCCAGGTTCTCCGGTTTCCTCCCACAGTCCAAAAAACATGGATCATGTCAATTGAGTTCTCCAAATTGCCCCATATAGAGTGTGTACAATATCTGTGTGTGTCTGTGTGAGTGAGTGTGTGCCCAGCGATGGATTGGCACCCTGTCCTGGGTGTATCTGCCCAGCGCCCGAAACGTTCTCCCCTGGATGGGCATGGGAACCCCCCCCCCCAGCGACCCTAATAGAGGATAAAGAGGGAGATAATGAATGGATGGATGTTTAGTGCGCCTCAGATTTCATTACCTTGACCCAATTAGGTATAAAGAGAGTAACTGGTTCCTGCTTAGCACATGGAGTGAACACTCTTCCTTCAGTCAGATGCTTCCTCACAGCGTCCAGTGATCCGTCGTTGCAGCTGGACTTCAAAAGTCCTTCATCTTCATGAAACAGACAGTTCACCGTGAACACGTCTGCTGTGTTAACATGGTATCTGCAATCAGGAGGTAAATAATCTGCGTCGAGAGTGTGATGCATCGCCACGACAACAGCAGGACGTGAACCTAACAATGGAGAGAAATCTGATTAGACTTTTTTTTGAGTTTTGATATAGATTCATCATTATTTATTATTAATTTATCATTAGACATCATTGAGGTTTGTATGTACTGGGGAGTCTTTGAAGAGCAGCCTGAATGTCGGTTCCAACTCGAGACGCGATCGGGACGAACGCCATGATGACATCACACTCATCCACCGAGGTCACTTCATTGAGCTTAAGCCGCGATTTGAGACGATCCACAAATGTCCGCTGAGAATTCCCGACATTCCCAAACACCATGGAAAAAATGTTCAAAGAAACTGAAAATAATATATAAAATATTATTTAGAGAGTCTTAACTGTAAGAAAATTATAATATGTTAAATTATATTTTGATATTTTGATGCTGTACTCGCTGCTGTTGGTAATTTTCTCACTCTGAACACAAGGCCTGTCGGTTTTTAGGAATGATAGAATATTATAGAGGATTTTATGATATATGGTTGAAGTCTGCTCGGTCCCTCTGTAACATTTTAGCTGTCGCCAACAATTAATTCTAACGACCAGCAAATTCTAAAAGTAAATGAGGGACTCTCTTCCAGCCTCATGAACATCACGAACTCTAAGTTCCATAGAACTCTGCTTTGTTCATGCCATGATGCACGCCAACAAACGACTGATACAACTGAAGCTAATTTTACTTCCAAATGATCCGATAATCCTAAAGGGTCACATCCTGCATCCCCTCACAGATCTGCAGGATCATTTACACTAATAAATTAATGACACACTCTCATACTGCTCGCTCATTTGATTGATTCGGTTCGTTATCTTTCTTTTAGTCCTTTGTTCTTTTCTTTTTCTTTTTTAGAACTTGTTTAACATTTCCATGTTACACATCAAATATCTGTATAAATACACCAAGTTTTCAAAGGTTCATAAACGTTTGTTTCCACTTTAATTATTGACTTTAATTTTATTTAACTCGTTTACACTGAGAACTGACTAAATATACAATAATAAATAATAACATTTCAAATACGGATCAGTTTATTACTTTAGTGTATTAATACATTAATACAAATATTCTGCACTGTAAATTCATTTAACAAACACTGTAATAAAATAAAAAGCTTTACCTGGAGTCATTCTGATGTTTGATTATGGAATGTTTTAGTTTTTAGATCAGTTAAAAGAAGCAAAAATAATCAACCTAAGAGAGAAGAAGAGAACTGATGGTAATTTGTATTCCCCCGAACCAGTTTGCTTACTCTCTATCTATCAATCTCTCTCTCTCTCTCTCTCGCTCTCTCTCTCTCTCTCTCTCTCTCTCTCTCTCACACACACACACACACACACACACACAAACACAAACTCATGTTGTCTGTATCTGATAATTATAACACCCAGCATTTTTGGTGTTAATCAAAAAAAAGTTAATCAAAAACATCTATAGGCTTGATTTAAATGTTGTATAAATGTATAAATGTTTAATAAAGAGGTTTATTTAAATTTGGAGTTTAATATGTAGATGATTAATATGTAGATATTAGAAATGTAGAGCTGATCAACCTCAATTGATAAGGCTTTTCATTGTTAGATAGGTAGGGAGTTTGCATGTTCTCCCCAAGTCTGTTAACTTTGCCGTTTTCAATCGCTCACAGGAGATTTTTTATTCTACACAACTCTCGTCTAAACATCAGCTCTGTTACGGACTGGTGACGTATTCAGCAAATGAAAAGAAACCATTTGATTTGAGTTATTATTATTTTTTATTATTTATAAGCAGAGTGAATTACACTCTGTAAAGTCACCTTCACACAAACCTTCACACAACATTAACATTAAACAGAGTCAGCACTGAAAATATTTAAGCTTGATGGGCACGTGGCATATGCCCCCCCACACACACACCCCACTTCACAGCACCTAATAAAATATAATATAATTGAAAATTTGGATATTAATCTTCTAATAAATAACCCACATACAGTTGCAGCAGAAGCAGAATTACAACACACATTTCCCCTGCTATAACGTCAAACATGTAATATCAAAAAAATAATAAAAATAAAAATAAAAAACCATGCATCTCTTCTGCTTATTAAACTTCATTCCCTGATGTTGAACCAATTATTGGATAAAACCTTCTAATAAAAAACCCACATACAGTTGCAGCAAAAGCAGAATTATAACACAGATTTCCACTAGAGTAATATTAGTGTAGTAATCTAACAATATGAATATGAAGATGATGAGGACTCCAGTTGCATTAAATATCATCACCTGAAAGAGGAGAAACAGAAGCAGGTTATAGAAAAACACCATGAAGAGCAACTACATTTATTCATATTTAAATTACATTCAAATGATAAAGTGGCGACTTCACGGTACACAGTGTTCCCTGTCCTTCCTGGTTCCTCATGTGAGATGTTTCAGGTTCTTAACAAATTAATTAATTTTATTCTGCCGGTTCTTGGTGTCTATGATCATGCGTGTAAATAGCATATTGTGCAGAACGTTGCCTGCTGCTTGTACGGCTAAATGAACATGTTCTTTAATGTTTCTCATGAACAGTCTCAATATGACTTTTGTGTTTTTAACAAGCACAATAAATAAAAAGTGTATGCTTATTTACCCTTACGTGTGTCTGGTGATATTTATGGTATAATTCAAAAAACGCCAAAATCCCCAGCGGCACCACCAAAATAATGAATGTGTCCTTTGATATAAAATTTAGCATAAGAGACATAAAAAGGAAGCCTGATGCGATGAGAGTTCCACAGAAAATCACCATCTGAAAGAGAAAAATGAAAATCTGGTTGAACAAATCTGATCTGATGTCTTTATTCCTAACACAATACTATAAGAATATAGGATATCTATAAAATTATGGAGTGTAACTGTGAGTGTAACCTGAGGTCAGACACTGATGTTGGGTGAGGTTAGCTGGCTTATAATTTTTATTCTAGTTTATTCCAAATGTGTTTAGTGAGGTGTCTAATTTTAATATCAAACTCACCCCAATCAGTGAGGACAGAACAGAAGGGCCCTCCCCAAACTGTTTGACAAATTGGAACATTAAACGCATGACCTTTTCACCCCTGTGCCAATGGGACTAAATAATGTACTTGTTATGTAATTAAAGTTATCTACTCTGTTATCTCTGTTATGTGAGTAAATGTTATCAACTCTGTTGATAAATAAAAAAAAATCATAGTTATAATGTTTTTGTGGTTTTTGATACTGAGTGTAAACCGTAGTACAGTACAGAATATTAAATGTTCTTTACAGTGAGGGTAAACATGCCAATGTTCGAGAGAAGTCACAAGATCTGACGTGAGAGTGAAACATTAACATGTTCATTACCTTTGTCCAAATGACCTCTGTGAGTGAAATGATCAATTGATGGACCTTAATTAGTAAATCTTGAAAATCTGTGAACATAGACAAAAGAATTAGATCAAATTTAATTCATCAGCCAATTATCCATGAAGGAGGTAACAAATGGAGCTCTGAGAACATAATAGAGGAATTCTGCTTTCTGTATCTTAAAAAGAACTTTAGACTACAGAGCTGTCACCATGAGTGCTGCCATCGCAGATCTCAGATCAGATGAAGGACAACCCATCTTTACTCAGTATGAGTTCAATGGGAAGTAAAGCAGTCAGACAGGTTATAATGTAAGTTATATCCAAACAAAGCCCAATGTGCTACAAACCAAAAGTCAAACCCGGGTTTAATCTCTTACAGCCACTGAAGTTTTTTTTAATGAACACAATAAATATAAAACTTATGCTTACCCCTCTTGCTTGTCTTGTGATGTTTAAGGAATAATGCAACAAACATCGAAATCCCCAGCAGCAGCACCAAAATAATATATAACTCCTTTGATATAACATCCAGTATAAAGAACGTATAAAGTATGATGCTGACACAGACAATCACCACCTGAAAGAGAGGAATCAGAATTTGGTTGAACAAATCTGATCTGATGAATATGTGTAAGCAGTGTGTAAATGTATAAGTTGTCCCTCACTTTGCATCTATAACAGCTTCTATTTTTCTGGGACGGATATCTACATAATTATGGAGTGTAACTGTGAGTGTAACCTGAGGTCAGACACTGATGTTGGGTGAGGTGAGCTGGCTTACATTTTTTATTCTAGTTTATTCCAAATGTATTTATTGGGGTGTAGGATTGACCAGTCCGACATGTTCATTACCTTTGTCCATGTGACCTCTGTGCGTGAAATGATCAATTGCTGGACCTTACTTAGTGAATCTTGAAAACCTGTGAACATAGACAACAGAATTAGATCAAGTTTAATTCACTTATCCATAAAAGAGGTAACAAATGGAGCTCTGAGAACATAATAAAAGAATTCTGCTTTCTGTATCTTAAAAAGAATTTTAGACACCATGAGTGCTGCCATTGCAGATCTCAGATCAGGTGAAGGACAAACCCTTTTTACTCAGTATGAGTTCAATGGGAAGCAAAAGTAAAATTATCACAGTTATAATTTAGGTATTATAGAGTGCAGTCATTTTACAAAATTCCCAATGTTGCTTTCAAAGTGAAATACACTCACTCACACAGACACACTCTATATGGGGCAATTTGGAGAAATCAATTGACTTGATCCATGTTTTTGGACTGTGGGAGGAAACCGGAGAACCCGGAGGAAACCCACGCGGTGACAGGGAGAACATGAAAACTCCACCCAAATGGGGATTCGAACCGGGAATCCCTAGCGCTGAGAGGAGAACATGCTAAACCACTTAGCCACCGTGCCTAAAGTGAAATTGTTCTGAAAATAAATAAAAATCTTTACTGCTTTGGGAGCGGTACATCGGTGGTAAAAGTGGTAACTCATTCGTACTCATGCTTCTGAATGCATGTTCTTCAGTTAGATGTTTGATCACATCCTGCACTGCTTTGTCATTAAGTTGAGATTTTAAAAATCCTGAATCTTCATAAAACAGACAGTCCACTGCAAACACGTCTCTTCTTGTAATGAGCCTCTTGCTGACTGGAGTTATATAATCTGATTCAAATGTGTGATGCATCACCACAAGAACAACAGGACGTGAAGCTGAAAGAGGAGCATCATATAGAGTCATTACTGTAAAATCATCACCTCATCTTATTTATCTGAATAAACATTAAAATATACAGTTAACATTATAAAATCTTTATAAAAGTTGTAATGTACTGGAAAGACGATGAAGAGCGGCTTCAATGTCTGTTCCAGCTCGAGACCTGATCGGCACAAAAGCCATGATGACGTCACAATCCTCCTCTGACCTCACTTCTTTAAACTTTAGTTTTAATTTCAGACGTTTCATAAACTCCTTGTCGGAATTCATGACGTTCCCGAACAGCATCGGGTAGACGTTTGAGCAACCTAGAAATAAAATGATGTGTTATAAATACTTTAATCATTCTGACATTAACATCATTAACATCATTAACACAATAGTCAAAAGTATTAGGACACGCCCCTAATCAGTAAATGAGTAAATTCGGGTTAAGTATTTATTTCCATCAGCACGGGTGTAAAACATCAAGTACACAGAAAGACATTTTGGACATCTGTATGTCTCCAACAGTTTAGGGAAGACCCTTTGTTGTTCCAGAATGTCTGTGTCTCGGTTCTTAAAACACAGAGACACCTGCTGGAATACAGTTTAATACACGAACTCTTCTTTATTAAAGTCACATTATCAAATTATTAATAAATAAAAATTACCTTTGATCATTTTGCAGTCGGATTCGGTGCTTCTAAGCCGTGTGGAGAGAAGTTACCAAACATCCAACACCAACAGCGTCCAGAGAGTCTAAAAGATTTTCACTTTCATTTTCAATTCTCTCTCTCTCTCTCTCTCTCTCTCTCTCTCTCTCTCTCTCTCTCTCTCTCTCTCTCTCTCTCTCTTTTTCTCAGAAAGCATTGTCTTTAAAGACCTTTCACTCTATTGAACAAAATACCACAATGTTCTATTATTTTGGATTTTTCGTTAAACTATTATAAGTTGTGTTCAAAATCAAATTTATATTTTTAAAATTTAAATCTGCAGTTTGTGATTTTAGCCTCACGCCATGTAAGTAAAATAAGTCAAACTTAAAAATAAGTAATGAAAATCTTTGTTAATTATTAATTCAGCTCAAAATGTTATTTGTTATTATAAACAAAATCAGACAAAAAAAATTCATTTGCTTAAATTTTATTTTGAAATTACATGAAAAAATTGGTAAATTCATCAGTAGTATTTCGAAAAAAAAAATGTAATGCAAAACAAAAAACCGCAAAAAAACAGCAATTAACCAGAGGAGACAACTGTTGGTTATCTTGCCATTTAATCAGATTTAAAAACATGATTATATAATAAAGTAATTCTTTTTGGGTTTGTGGAGCCTACTGTATCTCTGAATATGACTCCTAAAGAGAGGAGATGGTTAACCACGGCTCTCAGTGCTGCATCATTGCACTGAAATTCCATCAATCCGTTCTCATAACAGAGACAATCCACAGTAAAGACATTATTCCTGATCACATGGCATCTGCTTTCAGGAACAACGTGAGCCTCATCAAAAGCCTGATGAAGAACTATGAGAATGATGTCTGTGTGATAGAGAGAACAAAACTATACTCAAGTTTATTGATATTGCAACTTTTACAATAGAACATCGTTTCTTAACAGAACATTGATGGTTTTCATACATACAGTGAAGAAAGGGGGAGGCCATATGAACATCCATGAATACATTCTACAGACCAAACAGAAGCCTGAGTACTATAATTACACTGCATTTAGAATACATTATTAATCCCCATGCCGGGGGAAATTGCAGTTTTTACAGATAAAGTGATAAAGTGATTTATTTGCCTACTGTGCGCACACACAGAGTAATTTGTACACCACATTTAACCCATCTGTGCAGTGAAATACACACATATGTACACACACTGGTGAAGTGAGCACATGTGCCCAGAGCGGTGGGCAGCCTTGAATATGGTGCCCAGGAAGCAATTGGCATTATGTGCCTTGCCCAAGGGCACTTCAGCCTTGGTTCTTGGTGGGATCGGGAATCAAACCGGGACCTTCAGATTACAAGGCTGGTTCCTTAATTACAAACCCACAACTGCCCCCCCCCCACACACACACACCCCACTTCACAGCACCTGATAAAAATATAATATAATTGGATATCAATCTTCTAATAAATAACCCACACACAGTTGCAGCAGAAGCAGAATTTTAGCACACATTTCCCTCGCTATAACGTCAAACATGTAATGTCAAAAAAAAAAAAAAAAAACATGCATCTCTTCTGCTTTTTAAACTTCATTCCCCGATGTTGAACCAATTATTGGACGGCAACCTTCTAATAAAAAACCCACATACAGTTGCAGCAAAAGCAGAATTATAACACAGATTTCCCCTAGAGTAATATTAGTGTAGTAATCTAACAATTTAATATGAAGATGATGATGATTCCAGTTGCATTAAATATCATCACCTGAAAGAGGAGAAACAGAAGCAGGTTATAGAAAAACACCATGAAGAGCAAATACATTTATTCATATTTAAATTACATTCAAATGATAAAGTGCCGACTTCACGGTTCACGCCGTTCCCTGTCCTTCCTGGTTCCTCGTGTGAGATGTTTCAGGTTCTTAACAAATTAATTAATTTTATTCTACTGGTTCTTGGTGTCTATGATCATGCGTGTAAATACATATTGTGCAGAACGTTGCCTGCTGCTTGTACAGCTAAATGAACATGTTCTTTAATGTTTCTCATGAACAGTGTCAATATGACTTTTGTGTTTTAACAAGCACAATAAATAAAAAACATATGCTTATTTACCCTTATGTGTGTCCGGTGATATTTAACGAATAATAAAACAAACGCCGAAATCGCCAGCAGCAGCATCAAAATAATAAATGTTTCCTTTGATATAAAATTCAGTATAAAAGACAAAAGAAGGATGCCGCTGACAATTCCACAGACAATCACCATCTGAAAGACAGGAATCAGAATCCGATTAAACAAATCTGATCTGATGTCTTTATTTCTAACACAATCCTATAAGAATATATGTGCAGCAGTGTATAAGAGTATAAAGTGTCCCTCATTTTGCAACAGCTTCTATTTTTTTGGGATGGATATCTACATAATTATGGAGTGTAACTGTGAGTGTAACCTGAGGTCAGACACTGATGTTGGGTGAGGTGAGCTGGCTTACAATTTTTATTCTACTTTATTCCAAATGTGTTTATTGGGGTGTCCAATTTTAATATCAAACTCACCCAACCAGGGGCGACAGAACAGAAGGGCCCTCCCCAAACTGTTTGACAAATCGGAACATTAAATGCATGAACTTTTCACCCCTGTGTCAATGGGACTAAATAATGTACTTGTTATGTGATTAAAGTTATTCAAAGCTCTGTTGATAAATTAAAACTTTGTTTATACAGTTAGAATGTTTTTGTGGTTTTTGATACTGAGTGTAAACCGTAGTACAGTACAGAACATTATATGTTCTCTACAGTGAGGGTGAACATGCCAACGTTCGAGAGAAGTCACAAGATCTGCTGCAAGAGAGGAACATTAACATGTTCATTACCTTTGTCCATTTGACCTCTTTGAGTGAAATGATCAATTGATGGACCTTAAGTAGTAAATCTCGAAAATCTGTGAACATAGACAAAAGAATTAGATCAAATCAGCCACTTATACATGAAGGAGGTAACAAACGGAGCTCTGAGAACATAATAGAGGAATTCTGCTTTCTGTATCTTAAAAAGAACTTTAGACTACAGAGCTGTCACCATGAGTGCTGCCATCGCAGATCTCAGATCAGGTGAAGGACAAACCCATCTTTACTCAGTATGAGTTCAATGGGAAGTAAAGCAGTCAGACAGGTTATAATGTAAGTTATATCCAAACAAAGCCCAATGTGCTACAAACCAAAAGTCAAACCCTGAATCTCACCAACAGATTCAGGTTTAATCTCTTACAGCCACTGAAGCTTTTTTAATGAACACAATTATGCTTAACACTTATGCTTACCCCTCTTGCTTGTCTTGTGATGTTTAAGGAATAATGCAATAGACATCGGAATCCCCAGCAGCAGCACCAAAATAATATATAACTCCTTTGACATAACATCCAGTATAAAGAACATATAAAGTATGATGCTGACACAGAAAATCCCATCTGAAAGAGAGGAATCAGAATCTGGTTGAACAAATCTGATCTGATGTCTTCATTCTTAACACAATCCTATAAGAATATAAGTTTATATGCTGAATTTATGTAAGCAGTGTATAAATGTATAAAGTGACCCTCACTTTGCATCTATAACAGCTTCTATTTATTTGGGACGGATATCTACATAATTATGGAGTGTAACTGTGAGTATAACCTGAGGTCAGACACTGATGTTGGGTGAGGTGAGCTGGCTTACATTTTTTATTCTAGTTTGTTCCAAATGTATTTATTGGGGTGTAGGATTGACCAGTCCAACATGTTCATTACCTTTGTCCATGTGACCTCTGTGCGTGAAATGATCAATTGCTGGACCTTACTTAGTGAATCTAGACAACAGAATTAGATCAAGTTTAATTCAGACTGCGGAACAGCAGCCACTTATACATGAAGGAGGTAACAAACGGAGCTCTGAGAACATAATAAAATAATTCTGCTTTCTGTATCTTAAAAAGAACTTTAGACCACAGAGCTGTCACCATGAGTGCTGCCATTGCAGATCTCAGATCAGGTGAAGGACAAACCCATTTTTACTCAGTATGAGTTCAATGGGAAGTAAAAAAAAATGTTTGTAATCATAGTTATAATTTAGGTATTATAGAGTGCAGTCATTTTACAAAATTCCCAATGTTGCTTTTAAAGTGAAATACACACACTTACACATACACACTCTATATGGGGCAATTTGGAGAACTCAATTGACTTGATCCATGTTTTTGGACTGTGGGAGGAAACCGGAGAACCCGGAGGAAACCCACGCGGAGACGGGGAGAATATGGAAACTCCACCCAGATGGGGATTCGAACCGGGAATCCCTAGTGCTGAGAGGAGAACATGCTAAACCACTAAGCCACCGTGGCTAAAGTGAAATTGTTCTGAAAATAAATAAAAATCTTTACTGCTTTGGGAGCGGTACATCGGTGGTAAAAGTGGTAACTCATTCGTACTCATGCTTCTGAATGCATGTTCTTCAGTTAGATGTTTGATCACATCCTGCACTGCTTTGTCATTAAGTTGAGATTTTAAAAATCCTGAATCTTCATAAAACAGACAGTCCACTGCAAACACGTCTCTTCTTGTAATGAGCTTCTTGCTGTTTGGAGTTATATGATCTGAATCAAATGTGTGATGCATCACCACGAGAACAACAGGACGTGAAGCTGAAACAGAGGAGCATCATATAGAGTCATTACTGTAAAATCATCACCTCATCTTATTTATCTGAATAAACATTAAAATATACAGTTAACATTATAAAATCTTTATAAAAGTTGTAATGTACTGGAAAGACGATGAAGAGCCGCTTGAATGTCTTTTCCAGCTCGAGAACTGATCGGCACAAAAGCCATGATGACGTCACAATCCTCCTCTGACCTCACTTCTTTAAACTTTAGTTTTAATTTCAGACGTTTTATAAACTCCTTGTCGGAATTCATGACGTTCCCGAACAGCATCGGGTAGACGTTTGAGCAACCTAGAAATAAAATGATGTTTTTAAAAATGATTCTGACATTAACATCATTAACATGTAAGGTAATACACAATCGACAAAAGTATTAGGACACGCCCCTAATCAGTAAATGAGTAAATTCGGGTTAAGTATTTATTTCCATCAGCACGGGTGTAAAACATCAAGTACACAGAAAGACATTTTGGACATCTGTATGTCTCCAACAGTTTAGGGAAGACCCTTTGCTGTTCCAGAATGTCTGTGTCTCGGTTCTTAAAACACAGAGACTCCTGCTGGAATACAGTTTAATACACGAACTCTTCTTTATTAAAGTCACATTATCAAATTATTAATAAGTAAAAATTACCTTTGATCATTTTGCAGTCGGATTCGGTGCTTCTAAGCCGTGTGGAGAGAAGTTACCAAACATCCAACACCAACAGCGTCCAGAGAGTCTAAAAGATTTTCACTTTCATTTTCAATTGTCTCTCTGTCTCTCTCTCTCTCTCTCTCTCTCTCTCTCTCTTTTCTCAGAAAGCATTGTCTTTAAAGACCTTTCACTCTATTGAACAAAATACCACAATGTTCTTCTATTATTTTGGATTTTCTGACACTCAAGTTAAGTTTACTATTATAAAAGTTGTGTTCAAAGTCAAATTTATATTTTTAAATTTTAAAGCTGCAGTTTGTTATTTTAGCTTCACGCCATTTGGTAAAATAAGTCAAACTTAAAAATAAGTAATTAAAATCTTTGTTAATTATTAATTCAGCTCAAAATGTTATTTGTTGTTATAAACAAAATCAGACAAAAAAAAGAAAATTCATTTTGCTTAAATTTTATTTTGAAATTACATGAAAAAATTGGTAAATTCATCAGTAGTATTTCGAAAAAAAAAATGTAATGCAAAAAAAAAAACGCAAAAAAACAGCAATTAACCAGAGGAGACAACTGTTGGTTATCTTGCCATTTAATCAGATTTAAAAACATGATTATATAATAAAGTAATTCTTTTTGGGTTTGTGGAGCCTACTGTATCTCTGAATATGACTCCTAAAGAGAGGAGATGGTTAACCACGGGTCTCAGTGCTGCATCATTGCACTGAAATTCCATCAATCCGTTCTCATAACAGAGACAATCCACAGTAAAGACATTATTCCTGATCACATGGCATCTGCTTTCAGGAACAACGTGAGCCTCATCAAAAGCCTGATGAAGAACTATGAGAATGATGTCTGTGTGATAGAGAGAACAAAACTATACTCAAGTTTATTGATATTGCAACTTTTACAATAGAACATCGTTTCTTAACAGAACATTGATGGTTTTCATACATACAGTGAAGAAAGGGGGAGGCCATATGAACATCCATGAATACATTCTACAGACCAAACAGAAGCCTGAGTACTATAATTACACTGCATTTAGAATACATTATTAATCCCCATGCAGGGGGAAATTGCAGTTTTTACAGATAAAGTGATAAAGTGATTTATTTGCCTACTGTGCGCACACACAGAGTAATTTCTACACCACATTTAACCCATCTGTGCAGTGAAATACACACATATGTACACACACTGGTGAAGTGAGCACATGTGCCCAGAGCGGTGGGCAGCCTTGAATATGGTGCCCAGGAAGCAATTGGCGTTATGTGCCTTGCCCAAGGGCATTTCAGCCTTGGTTCTTGGTGGGATCGGGAATCAAACCGGAGACCTTCAGATTACAAGGCTGGTTCCTTAATTACAAACCCACAACTGCCCCCCCCCACACACACACCCCTTCACAGCACCTGATAAAAAAATAATATAATTGGATAATTGGATATCAATCTTCTAATAAATAACCCACACACAGTTGCAGCAGAAGCAGAATTTTAGCACACATTTCCCCCGCTATAACGTCAAACATGTAATGTCAAAAAAAAAAAAAAAAAAAAAAAACATGCATCTCTTCTGCTTTTTAAACTTCATTCCCCGACGTTGAACCAATTATGGACGCCAACCTTCTAATAAAAAACCCACATACAGTTGCAGCAAAAGCAGAATTATAGCACAGATTTCCCCTAGAGTAATATTAGTGTAGTAATCTAACAATATTAATATGATGAGGATGAGGACTCCAGTTGCATTAAATATCATCACCTGAAAGAGGAGAAACAGAAGCAGGTTATAGAAAAACACCATGAAGAGCAAATACATTTATTCATATTTAAATTACATTCAATTACTTCATGGTACACAGTGTTCCCTGTCCTTCCTGGTTCCTCATGTGAGATGATTCAGGTTCTTAACAAATTAATTTATTTTATTCTGCCGGTTCTTGGTGTCTATGATCATGCGTGTAAATACATATTGTGCAGAACGTTGCCTTCTGCTTGTACGGCTAAATGAACATGTTCTTTAATGTTTCTCATGAACAGTCTCAATATGACTTTTGTGTTTTTAACAAGCACAATAAATTAAAAAACTTATGCTTATTTACCCTTACGTGTGTCCGATGATATTTAAGGTATAATAAAACAAACGCCATAATCCCCAGCGGCAGCATTAAAATAATGAATGTGTCCTTTGATATAAAATTCAGCATAAGAGACATAAAAAGGAAGCCTGATGCGATGAGAGTTCCACAGAAAATCACCATCTGAAAGAGAAAAATGAAAATCTGGTTGAACAAATCTGATCTGATGTCTTTATTCCTAACACAATACTATAAGAATATAGGATATCTATAAAATTATGGAGTGTAACTGTGAGTGTAACCTGAGGTCAGACACTGATGTTGGGTGAGGTGAGCTGGCTTACATTTTTTATTCTAGTTTATTCCAAATGTGTTTATTGGGGTGTCCAATATTAATATCAAACTCACCCAACCGGGGGGACAGAACAGAAGGGCCCTCCCCAAACTGTTTGACAAATTGGAACATGAAATGCATGACCTTTTCACCCCTGTGCCAATGGGACTAAATAATGTACTTGTTATGTGATTAAAGTTATTCAAAACTCTGTTGATAAATTAAAACTTTGTTTATACAGTTAGAATGTTTTTGTGGTTTTTGATACTGAGTGTAAACCGTAGTACAGTACAGAACATTATATGTTCTCTACAGTGAGGGTGAACATGCCGATGTTCAAGAGAAGTCACAAGATCTGCTGCGAGAGAGGAACATTAACATGTTCATTACCTTTCTCCATATGACCTCTGTGAGAAAAATTATCAACTGATGGCCCATAATTAGTAAATCTTGAAAACCTGTGAACATAGACAACAGAATTAGATCAAGGTAACAGGAAAGAGGTAACAAATGGAGCTCTGGGAACATAATAAAATAATTCTGGTTTCTGTATCTTAAAAAGAACTTTAGACTACAGAGCTGTCACCATGAGTGCTGCCATCACAGATCTCAGATCAGGTGAAGGACAAACCATTTTTACTCAGTATCAGTTCAATGGGAAGTAAAGCAGTCAGACAGGTTATAATGTAAGTTATATCCAAACAAAGCCGAGCGACTTAAGATTCCAATGTGCTACAAACCAAAAGTCAAACCCTGAATCTCACCAACAGACTCGGGTTTAATCTCTTACAGCCACTGAACTCATGTTCTGTTAGGGTTCTGATATATTTCACATAACATTGTTTTTTTGGCAGCATTGTGAATTTTATTGAATAGTTACTGATTGATTAAAAGAAGCAGATGCTTCAGCTTCAACATGTTTGTGATACAAAAAATGTGTTATTATAGTAATAATTCAGGAATTGTAGAAATTGTTCTGAAAATAAATAAAAACCTTTACTGCTTTGGGAGTGGTACATCGGTGGTAAAAGTGGTAACTCATCGTACTCATGCTTCTGAATGCATGTTCTTCAGTTAGATGTTTGATCACATCCTGCACTGCTTTGTCATTAAGGTGAGATTTTAAAAATCCTGAATCTTCATAAAACAGACAGTCCACTGCAAACACGTCTCTTCTTGTAATGAGCTTCTTGCTGTTTGGAGTTATATAATTTACATCAAATGTGTGATGCATCACCACGAGAACAACAGGACGTGAAGCTGAAAGAGGAGCATCATATAGAGTCATTACTGTAAAATCATCACCTCATCTTATTTATCTGAATAAACATTAAAATATACAGTTAACATTATAAAATCTTTATAAAAGTTGTAATGTACTGGAAAGACGATGAAGAGCCGCTTCAATGTCTGTTCCAGCTCGAGAACTGATCGGCACAAAAGCCATGATGACGTCACAATCCTCCTCTGACCTCACTTCTTTAAACTTTAGTTTTAATTTCAGACGTTTCATAAACTCCTTGTCGGAATTCATGACGTCCCCGAACAGCATCGGGTAGACGTTTGAGCAACCTAGAAATAAAATGATGTTTTTAAAAATGATTCTGACATTAACATCATTAACATCATTAACATCATTAACTGAAAGTAAAATGGCAACGTAATACACAAATGACAAAAGTATTAGGACACGCCCCTAATCAGTAAATGAGTAAATTCGGGTTAAGTATTTATTTCCATTAGCACGGGTGTAAAACATCAAGCACAAAACACAGAAAGACATTTTGGACATCTGTATGTCTCCAACAGTTTAGGGAAGACCCTTTGTTGTTCCAGAATGTCTGTGTCTTGGTGCTTAAAACACAGAGACTCCTGCTGGAATACAGTTTAATACACAAACTAAAAATTAAAATTAAAATTAATAAAGGTAAAAATTACCTTTGATCATTTTGCAGTCGGATTCGGTGCTTCTAAGCCGTGTGGAGAGAAGTTACCAAACATCCAACACCAACAGCGTCCAGAGAGTTTACAGTTAAAGTCTTTCACTTTCATCTGCGTCTCTCTCTCTCTCTCTCTCTCTCTCTCTCTCTCTCTCTCTCTCTCTCTCTCTCTCTCTCTCTCTCTCTCTCTCTCTCTCTCTCTCTCTCTCTCTCTCTCTCTCTCTCTCTTGCTCGCTGTTCAACGGAAGTTTGTTCATTTCTCAGAAAGCATTGTCTGTAAAAGCCTCGCACTCTACTGAACAAAATACCACAATGTTCTTCTATTATTTTGGATTTTTCGTTAATCGTTTATAGAGTTGTTGTTCAAAGACATATTTACATTTTCACATTTTAAAGCCACAGTTCGTAATTTTAGCCTAAAAAAAATCTAAAAGAGAAGAATTTCTAATTTCTATGAATTTGTTAAATTCTTATTAACAGTGTGGTTGTTGTCTGAGGCCCCTGCAAGTAACAAACCAAAGGTTTGTTTCGTTATGAGCTAAATGATAGAGATGTGTTTTTATTTCTCATATTTCCCAATCAAAGCTTTATCAAGTTTCAAAATTATTTTGCAAAGTTATAATTTGGCAACATATATAATTATTTTATATTTATTAACACTGGTATAACTTTAACTCCCAGATAATCCACTCAGAAGGCTATAAACATACCGCATCTGGAGCCTATCCCTATCAAGACAGTATTTTGTTGAGCAAAAGACAAAGAGACCCTCCTTCCATTTCTCACTGTTTAAAGAGCAAGGAAACAATAGGACAGGCGGGGTTGGTGTGGTAGGTAAGGTAAAACTAAATGTTTCTTTTTTTTTTTAAGAATATTACAAACACAATGAACACGCCTTTTCAGTGATTTTTGCTCTTTATTGTCGATTACAGATACAGTGGCTGCAATACCATGAAGCAAAGTGTTAAATTAAACACCATAGCTTATAAAAGGGCATTTATAAAGAAACAGACATCATAAACTGAACTTCTCCTGCAGGCCAAGTCAAGATGAGCATTAATACACTCTGACCTACAACCAGAAATCAAAACACATCTTTTATTACATTCATAAATATACCAATAAAAAACAACTTTTCACTTATTTCAGTAAGAAAAACATTTTATTTTGCTTGGATATGTTTTTTTTACTCTCGTCCTGAACATGAAGTGATATTTACTCAACCATAAAGTTAAAAGTTTAGTGTTGAGGATAGACCCCACGTCTCACGTAAAGAATGACCATAAACGTCAACATATTTCTGTATGTTGTTCAGTTTAGAGTCTCTATGTTTGTGATTATGTTTTGGCTCCTGTCTGTTGATTCTGCTTCATCATTTGCTTCATCATCAGTAATGAAGGTAAGCAGGGGCTATAAGTTACTTAAATAATGTCCCCCTTTTTTTAAGCCCAAACTTTGTTCTTTTTAATTCTAAAGTCACATTATTTCTTTTAAATCGAAACACTCTCCAGTCTTTTATTTTCAAAACACATTTTTTTTTTTAAGTTTGTTGTTGTAAGGTTTAAGAACAATTTTAGGAAAATGTTACTCTGTACATGTTATTTAAATACAACGAGTATTATCGTCCACATTGACATTTACAGAACAGACAGACAGTCACAAGAGTTAACCTTTTTTATTTAGTATTTTATTTTATTTTCTGATAAATATATAAAGCAGCCCCAACAACAAGACCTGCAGTCTTTATGGTAGGATGACGATTAAGAGCAGCAGTCAGAGCGATGGTTAAAGCAACAGTCTCAACGTTTATAAAGTCTCTCCACCTCTTCTTTCGTGATTTATTCTGGAAGCAAAATATAAAAAAACACAAAAGTAAAAAAACAGGAACAAGTGTTAACCTTCATTCATTCATTCAAACATTATCTTCCACTTTATCCTATATTAGGATCGCGGGGGGGGGGGGTTCCCAATGCCCATCCAGGGGAGAACTTTTCGGGCGCTGGGCAGATACACCCAGGACAGGGCGCCAATCTATCACTGGGCACACACTCACTCACACACACACACTCTATATGGGGCAATTTGGAGAACTCAATTGACTTGATCCATGTTTTTGGACTGTGGGAGGAAACCGGAAAACCCGGAGGAAACCCACGCAGACATGGGGAGAACATGAAAACTCCACCCAGATGGGGATTCGAACGGGGAATCCCTAGTGCTGAGAGGAGAACATACTAAACCACTAAGCCACCATGCCGCCCAAGTGTTAACAGTCATTTAAAATTATTTATGGTTGGTAATTTATTATTTATTAGTGGTTAGCACGTTTGCCTCTCAACACTGGGGATTCCCAATTCGAATCCCAATCACAAATGGGAATGTTCTCCCCCTGTCCTCGTGGGTTTTCTCCAGGTTCTCCGGTTTCTTCCCACAGTCCAAAAACATGGATTTAAGGTGAATGGGCTGCTCTAAATTGTCCCTATAGTCTGTGTGTCCTCAGGCCCGGTAGAGGGTGAGGGTTGTGTCAGGAAGGTCATCCAGCATAAAACACTGGGTCAAAGACTAAAATACAAGTTCTGAATAATAAAGGGTAAAATGCTGAAGAGGAAAAAGAAAAAGAAGAACATGCTGATTGTGCAGCAGCAGGAACAGAAGGAATGAGCAAGAAAAATAATCAGTATTATTTATTATTATTTTAAACCTACCTTGATTCTGTTTAAAACGCTCAACTGCATCAGCTGTTCAGTGATCTTTGATGCAACATCAGAGTTCTCATGATTGGAAAAAACCACAGCGAGAACATTTTCCTTCATCACAATGCACCTGCTCTGTAGAACTTTTCGATTCACTTCAGAAAAATGAAGCCCATTGAGAATCACAGGCTTGTTCGCTGGGTGAGAAAAAGATCCAGAGAGGCACATGAGCAGCTGAGTGACAAACACCACACACACCACACCACACAAAAAAATTGTAGACACCAATGTAAAACATCTTGAATGGTTTTTGAATTGGCCTTCATTCTCTCAGGAGAAGGTTGAGTCTTTTATGGAGTCCTTCTATATAGATACAGAGTGTATACAGAATGTCTTTGCATTATGCAGCATGCTTTGTCTTTATACTTTGTGCTATATGGTGGAAATACCTTATACATCTGATATTACAGGTCCTTTTGTTAGTAATAATCACCACTATATAATAATTATTATATAGTGGTGATTATTACTAACAAAAGGACCTGTAATATATATATATATATATATATATATATATATATATATATATATATATATATATATATATATATATATATATATATATATATATATATATAAAATCACCACTATGTTTTTTCTTCCATTGTCCACTGTAGATGACCTTTGTTCAGTTCGTCTTGTTCTCTACATGCTCTGTTGGTACCCTTAACTCTGTTCTCTGATTATCAGGACCATTGGACAGAGCAGATGTTATTAGGGTGGTGGATAATTCTCAGTACTGCAGTGACACTGACGTGGGGGTGGTGTGTTAGTGTGTGTCGTGCTACAAATCAAGTGCTGCCGGAGTTTTAAGCACCTGATTCATCAGGGACAAGAATGACATTACACTGCTCCACTGTGTCCACCTCCTGTAGATCAGGCTGACATTGGTTCACAATTTCTGTCTTCCATTTATCATCACAGACCTTTTCATTATCCATCACATATAACTTCAGCTGTGTTAATTCTGGAGACAAAATAACAACTGGATTAATAATTTCGGAGTCCTTTCTGAATTCAAACATCACATTTGACGCGTATTATTCTTCCAAAGTTATTATTCTTCAACCTATTGTATTTTTATTCCATGTGCAAGTCTTATTTAATTCAGCAGACTGATGCAAAATAATTATTCTTACTTATTTTATATCAATCCTGTACAGAAAATGTTAAATAAAGTGATACCTGTGAGTGAAGCATTAACCCTTTCATTACCTTCGACTCCTGACTGATTGTCCAGCGCAGATTCCTGTACTTCATTGTTTAATTTGTCTTTGGTTTCACTAAGATTCGTCTTCTTCTCATTATGTCCTACAAAAAAAAAAACCCCACCATTTTATAGTTTTAATCTTGAAATAGTTCAGTAAACAGTAATGAAGTGAGTTAATGATGTAAATGAGGAGGATGAACTATTTCATACCTTTAACCCTGAATGATAATTCATCAATGAGATGTTTAATCACGTCCTCCACTGCTCTGTCATTACGGTCAGACTTCAGCAGACCACCATCTTCATAAAACAGACAGTCCACTGCAAACACACCGGGTCTGTGTTCTGCTGATTTATGCTGGGATGCTAAAAAAAAATGTAAATAATAAAATATTAGACATGGTAAAGAGATCCGAGCATCATGGTGCATGGTGATGGATGATCCTCAGTACTGCGGTGATGCTGATGTGGTGTTTTGTGTTGGTGTGCGATCTTTGGTACCACAGTCTGATCCACAGACACAGCCGTACAAATCAGATCAGAAGTGTGTTAAAGATTTAATAAGATTTAAACAAAGTTATAAATGTGGAATCATCAGTTCATTTTTCAGTGTTAATGACTTGGTTCAGATAAGTTCTTTGTTTTACCTCCAGGGTTTTCTTTATCTTCAGCATGTGCAGTCTGATTATTAACTATGCGTCTGCTGTCTGGAGGTAAATAATCCACATCGAAAGTGTGATGCATCACAACAAGAATAACAGGACGTTCATCTGAAAATAAAAACAGAAATCAGATCAGAAGTGTGTTTGACTTTTAAAGAGTTTTTTTTTAGCGGAGTCATTAATGTAGAATCACTTTATCTTATTCATCAGTGTTAAAGGTTAATACAGTTTAAAATATAATAATATCATTAATAATAATAATAATAATAATAATAATAATAATAATAATAATAATGATGGGGCGGCACGGTGGCTTAGTGGTTAGCACGTTCGCCTCTCAGCACTAGGGATTCCCGGTTCGAATCCCCATCTGGGTGGAGTTTCCATGTTCTCCCCGTGTCTGCGTGGGTTTCCTCCGGGTTCTCCAGTTTCCTCCCACAGTCCAAAAACATGGATCAAGTTAATTGAGTTCTCCAAATTGCCCCATATAGAGTTGAGTGTAAACCTCCACACTTTGATCTGTTATCATCGTGAATGTAAATTAATATCTTATCTTACAAATCAGAACAACTCAGACGTTTTGTGGAGTGGAGGTTGTTTTGTAAGTCACTTTGAATTAAAGTATCTGCTGAAAGACTAAATGTGAATGTTCTGAAGCTTATAAAGGTTATAAGGGTAAAAAAAAACATTTCTGAAGCACGAGGACCTGGTAAAGTTGACATGTACCACACCTATAACCTCTCTATATTACATTATACCACATTACATCATCATTCTGCAGATACTGTTACCTCAAACAACCAGTATCCCAATTTGATGGGTCAGAGCACATGGTTCAGCCATCAAGAACCCTCACTGATAACGACCTGGATGACCTTGTGTTTTATCCTCACTTATTAAATTGGAATACATGAAAGTTGAACTGCAAAATTAACTAATAATATTAATCACAGTTATTCACATTAGAGATGAAGACCAATAAACAAACAGACAGAGAGATGGATTTGCAGGTTTACAGTCTTTATTCAGAAGAACAGAACAATAAAATGCAGCCTTAACTGGACATCGAGTAACGGGTTCTCCAGTTTCCTCCCACAGTCCAAAAACATGGATCAAGTCAATTGAGTTCTCCAAATTGCCCCATATAGAGTGTGTATGTGTGTGTGTGTGAGTGTGTGTCCAGCGATGGATTGGCGCCCTGTCCTGGGTGTATCTGCCCAGCGCCCGAAAACGTTCTCCCCTGGATGGGCATGGGGAACCCTCCCCCCTCCCCCCACGACCCTAATATAGGACAAAGCGGAAGATAATGAATGAATGAATGAATGATTTAAGTATTGTATAAAGAAAGGCGGGTTTATAAATAAGAGCATGTTCAGAAAAATGAACTGTAAGTGTGTTTTTAATTATAATGCATGAATAAGATCCTAATGCATACACGATCAGTAAAGCATGACAGCAAGACCGATTTGTTGTTAGATCATTTATTACAATAAAAAGATGTTATTTTAATACATGTTTAATAATAGGAGTCTTTCTCCAAAATGAGCTCTATCATGTTCTGTAGTAAATGAAGGTTCTGTAAACCAGTGGATCCTCTGAAAATGGAGGTGGTTTAGGAGTCACAATGCTTATGTTGCTACATGTAGCTTCGTTGTTGCACACTAACATTATTATTTTAACACTTCTGTGCATCAAATCTCAAAGCGATTCGACCCCCAGAGCCGGTCTAACACTATCGTAACTCACTGATGACTAACAAGGACTGCAGACTGAAGTTTTTTATTAAAATATATTTTGTGTTTTATTAAAATATATTTTATATTTTAAGCTGTTCTATTATAGATTATTACACAGTTGACGTGATGCTAACAGAACATTGTCCTCCACCATGTGCAGAATGCTGTAGTTTTTTGCAGTGTGATGCATCATGAGCGCGAAGATTGTATGAACCAGAGTGAATACAGAGCAGCATACAAGAGTCCTTTCCAGTTAAGACGAAGCACTTTGCACGAACACTTATTTCACTCTGTACATTTATTACAGAATTGAACAACATTTCCCTTTTTTGTTGGAAATCTTTTTGTTTTTGTTCATCGTGGATTTGCTGGTTGTAGATTTAGAGTTTTCTAAAAAAGAGTGAAATAGAAACATACATGTTTAAATAAATTGCAATGCTGATGTACATTTTAATGGAACTGTTTCATATCACTGTTACAGTTACTGTGAATTATGTTATTTTTTTAAGATTAAATCTCAAAATAGTTCTGTAAACAGTAATGAAATGTACCAGCATTAAAGGAGAAATGATAAAGTACACAGATTGTAGAATGCATTAGAGTGCATACTCTCTCTAATTCACTGAAACATTTAAATGAACCTGGATCCTATCTTAAGGCAGTCAGTCTAGTACAATAAAAAGTTGTGTGAGTGAAGCATTAACCCCTTCATTACCATTGACTTCTGAGGGTATTTTAGGTGAAGTTTCCCGTTGCTTTTTTTGTTTCATCTGCTTTTCATTACAGTCTGCAGAAAAACATGTCTTCATTAATTACACTCAGTATAATTACACTCACTAATTACGTCTGATATATTTGAAAACAAAACATCAAGATGACCAAGAGAAACTGGCCCTTTGACGATTTTATAATCATAATGATATAAAAATGATCAGATTGTGGTTCCTTTGCTGTGAAAATAAAGCCCATAATTCACTGTGAGTAATAATTTAAATAATTATTAATAATAATTAATAATAATTTAATTTAAATAAAACATATCACTGTACAGTAACTATCAATAATGTTTAAGACATATTCTATCGAACATTAAATAAGTTTTAATCCTGAAATAGTTCAGTAAACAGTAATGAAGTGAGTTACTGATGTAAATGAGGAGGATGAACTTTTTCATACCTTTAACCCTGAATGATAATTCATTAATGAGATGTTTAATCACGTCCTCCACTGCTTTGTCATTACGGTCAGACTTCAGCAGACCTTCATCTTCATGAAACAGACAGTCCACTGCAAACACACCGGGTCTGTGTTCTGCTGATTTATGCTGGGATTCTAAAAATTAAAGATCAGACATGGTAAAGAGATCCGAGCATCATTATTGCGATGAATAACAGAGTCATTAATGTGGAATCATCAATTAATTTATCAGATCCTGATTTAATCAGTAAATGTATTCTTGTTTTAGATGTTTGAATAGCATCTTTATTTTACCTTCAGGGTTTAAACTCCTTTCTTTATCTTCAATAGAGTCAGACTTTGCTCCATGTTCAGTATGATTATTAACTATGCGTCTGCTGTCTGGAGGTAAATAATCCACATCGAAAGTGTGATGCATCACAACAAGAATAACAGGACGTTCATCTGAAACTAAAAACAGAAATCAGATCAGAAGTGTGTTTGACTTTTAAAGAGTTTTTATCAGAGTCATTAATGTACAATCACTTTATCTTGTTCATCAGTGTTAAAGATTACTACAGTTTAAAAAAAGCCGTTTTAAATAATAATAATAATAATAATAATATAATTCTAATGACTTACAGCAAAGATTTTTAAGAGCGGCTTCGATGTCTGTTCCGGCTCGAGAGCAGATTGGGAGAAAAGCCATGATGACGTCACAATCAGCCACAGACTCCACTTTCTTCAGATCCAGTCGTGATTCCAGATGTTTTATAAATTTATGTTCTAAACCTTTGATGTTCCCAAAAATCTTGGTGTAGATCTTTTCGTAAATTTGAAGAGTCTTTTCTAAAAGATGAATTATAAAGATTTATCAGAGTTTGTTCACTACAGCGTGCAGTTAGTCTAGTACAATAAAAAGATGTGTGAGTGAAGCATTAACCCCTTCATTACCATTGACTTCTGAGGGTATTTTAGGTGAAGTGTCCGGTTCCTCAGGGATGCTTTGGTTCATCTGCTTTTCATTACAGTCTACAGAAAAACATGGCTTCATTAATTACACTCAATATACCGGCTGATATATTTGAAAACAAAACATCAAGATGACCAAGAGAAACTGGCCCTTTGACGATTATATAATCATAATGATATAAAAATGATCAGATTGTGGTTCCTTTGCTGTGAAAATAAATCCCATAATTCACTGCGAGTGATATCGATGGTATAAAATGTAAAGAAAACATCTCTGTTGTAAAGAATACTGACGAACATTTTAATTTCAATGAAACATATCACTATGAATACTGTTCAAGACATATTCTATAGAACATTAAACTTTAGACAAAATATCAACTGGATTAATAATTTCTGAGTCCTTTCTGAATTCTGCTATTGTTTGAAACGTCACCTTTGAAGCGTATTATTCTTCCAAAGTCAACCTATTTGTCAGAAAGCTCGTTCTTTCCCGGAGGAGATCGGCTACGCGGGGAAGTGAGCGCTTCCTGGGAACGGCTACGCGGAGAAGATTGCGTACGCCGGTCCGCTGGATGAAACACTCCCACGAATATAACCTGCGCGGGGATAGTGCACAGCGTTGTACCGATGGTTGAGCGCGGAAAGAGAGTTCAAGGCACCGGGATAAAAAACAAATCTGAATTTATTATTAAAAATGGTGTAGGGACACCAACAGAAAAGGGGGAACGAAACGAACAAACTAACATCGGGATATTACCGCAAACAAAGACGTGCACGGGAAAATGGAAGACAGAAAGTAAATACAAAACACACCCAGTCACGTGCACAAAATAAACCAATCACCCAACGGAGTCCATGAGTAAATTAAATGAGGGACCTGTGACACTATTATTAGCATTGTATTTTTATTCCATGTGCAAGTCTTATTTAATTCAGCAGACTGATGCAAAATAATTATTCTTACTTATTTTATATCAATCCTGTACAGAAAATGTTAAATAAAGTGATACCTGTGAGTGAAGCATTAACCCTTTCATTACCTTCGACTCCTGACTGATTATCCAGCGCAGAATTCCGTTCTTCATTGTTTAAGTTGTCTTTGCTTTCACTACGATTCGTCTTCTTCTCATTATGTTCTACAAAAACATTTATGATCAAATATGCAGATTCTGCCACAAAATACATGAACTTAATAATAGAAATAGACTTTAAATCTGGTTAAAATGTTACTGTAAAGGTTTTCAGATTGATCCTGAACTTTTTCAGGAAACTGGCCGAATCAGCATTACAGTGCACTGTACAGTTTGAACTGATACAAGAATAAATGAGACCTTTTAATAAGACTTTATTACATCCATTAAACCCTGATACGTATATTAGTATTAAAATTAACTTAAAACTTTTATTAATGCAGTAAACTGATCTTTAATAATCTTTTTACACTTTGTATTGAGTTAATATGTCATGACAATAAAAACTAATATTTTTTTCTTTAAATATTTGTAATAATGATCTTTATATAATTAATTAATTATTATTAATTCATACTTTTTGTTGGTTTGTTTTATAAACAGCATATTTCGTATATTTACATACATCCCCCATAAAAAACATTTTAAAATCACAAACTGAACTTTTTTTTTTCTCAACAAACTGACGCTGCAGAGCAACAACACTGAGTCACATCTGGATGTTAGTGCTGGAATTAAAGCTGCCAATCTGCATGAAACCCACTTTAAAAATAAAATCAGCAGATAATCAGTAATGAGGATTTACCTTTAGTCATTCTGAAGTCTGGGTCAGTTCTGTCCCACTGTGAAGAGAGGACCGTTACAACCAACACACACACTGAAGAAGAACAACTTTCACTTTCTCTCTCTCTCTCTCTCTCTCTCTCTTTTATTCCCTCCCTTTCTCTCTTGACTCCCCCCCCCCCCCCCCCCACACACACACACACACACACGTCTCAGCCAACCTGCAAACTGTAAAGAGCTGCGTTTCCGGGAAAGCAAAAGTGAAACATCTACACTTCAATCTTTAAGCAGGAGTTTAAAATATTTATTTAAATTACATTTACTTTTACTTTAATCAACTACAAAAACTAACAAGAAATAACAAGATTATCCAACTATATAGATATAATTATATATTATTTATCCGACTATATATATATATAGATATAGTTATATATATATATATACACACACACACACACTTTACCATTATAAAGTGTCAGTGTAATAGTATCAAAACTAAAAATGAAAATAAAGTGAATAAAATAAAATGAAGACCTAAGTGATCATGTGCAAAATACAATGGACAGTTTTTAAATGTCCTGTTGTTCTATTTGTTCTTCCGTCCCAAAACAGTTGTATTATAGAACCTGATGGCCCTCGGAACAAAAGATTATGCAAAACCATTATGTGGTAGCCATAGTGTGGGCCTTTGATCACGGACCTTAAACCTGATCCAGGGGGCTGTGACCTGGCCGACCCTGTGCTCTGACCCCACCCATTAAACTGGAATACGTGTAAGTTGCTTTGGATAAAATTAACCAAAAAAAAATACTAATTACTGTTATTAGAATTAGTGCTGGAGATCCCTAAACAGACAGATTTGCAGATTTAACTTCACTGTATACCTGCACATCTTCTAACACAGGATATAAAACATACTAAAATTTGTAAATTGAATGTAGAAAGGTGGGTTTGTAAATAAGCACATGTGCGAGTCTCGTTATGTGTTATTAAAATAATACTTACAAAGTCAGTAAGGCATGGCAACGAGATCAATCAACTATTTATTTTAATGAATAGATATTATTCTTTAACATGTTATAAAATAGGGCTTTCCCCCCGATAATTAACTCTATCACCGTCTGTAGTAATTAAATGTTCGGTGCATCAGCGGATCCTCTGAATTAGGAGGTAGTTTAGGTGGCCACAAATTATTTTCTAAAACAGTTGAACTCTCATTATAGCAAATCAAAGTGATGGAGGCAAAGATAAGACACATGGTATTGTTTTTTGTCTTTATAGGAAGCGTTAGGTCGACTGCAGACATACACAGGAAACATGTTCTTCAGGGAGCTGATGGGTTTAGAGTAAAGTGATCAAAAGTCTCCAGTGGAATTATACACTTGCGGGGGATAGTAATGAAAGATGACGGCCAGTATAACGATCACCAAACAAACAATGAGCAGCAGTGAGAGTATTCTGTAATCACAGCAGTCCATCACGTTTTCAGAGATGGACCTTGTTGGCAGAATCTGCAACATGTAAGTCAGAAATAATTTTTTTAGCATTAACATTTAATGACTGTTTGACAATTTAAATAACCTCTCATTAAAAGTAACCTCGACTCTGGGTGACGCTCCGAGACGGATCAGATGATCGGTGACGGCTTTCAGCGCCTCGTCGTTTCGCTGACATCTCAGCAGGCCCTGGTCTTCATCAAACAGACAGTCCACACAAAATGCACTGTCCTCACTCACATGTGTTCTGCTCTGTGGAACGACGCGATCCTCAAAGGTGGCGTGGAGACCAAAAAGTATCACAGGCTTGTTGTCTCCTGTAAATATAAGACAAATGAATGAACAGCTAATTAATGTACATATTCAGTGCTGACGTCACAGAAACGTCACAGAAAAGCAGAACCATATGTCTTATTCCTCATTTTTTTAATCTTCGTTTGGTTATTTTGTCACTGTTCTGATCATTCTATAAAGGCGTGACAAAGAGAACCACACTGGCTCTAATTAAATAAGTGATGATTGTCGGCCTAGAATGCGGCACGGTGGAATCCCCATCTGGATGGAGTTTCCATGTTCTCCCCGTGTCTGTGTGGGTTTCCTCCGGGTTCTCCGGTTTCCTCCCACAGTCCAAAAACATGGATCAATTCAATTGAATTCTCAAAATTGCCCCATATACAGTGTGTTTGTGTGAGTGAGTGTGTGCCCAGCGATGGATTGGCGCCCTGTCTTGGGTCCGTCTGCCCAGCGCCCGGGACGTTCTCACCTGGATGGGCATGGGGAACCCGACCGCGACCCTAATAGAGGATAAAGCCGGTTTAAAAAAAAATGAAGTTCATTTTAAATGTTATGAATAAAAATATGACCGAAATAAACATGGATTTATTTTATCATATTTGTTGTAATTTTGCAAACAGCAATTAACCTGTATTAAATGCCATGTACATAAGTAGTTTTTTTTATTCTATTTTATTTTATTTTGTATATACTGAGATCTATTTTCTGTACATTTTTCCTTTGTTAAGTTCTTCTTGTAATAGATCCATTAGATGTATCGATAACTTTTCTAATTTACTGTCACTTCTGCTGCTGAGAAATGTGAATTTCCCCCATTGTGGGATAAATAAAGGTTTATCTTAACTTTACTAATCTTATCTTATCTTATCTTATCTTAACCTCTTGCAGGTGATCGTACTGGCCTTCTCATGGTGAAGGTCTTTGAATGCTCCATCTCACCGTGATTAACGTCACATATCTGTAATGTAACCTCAGGCCTTATTGTTTTAATAGATTCTTACTTTGAATTTCTGTAACAGCGTGCTGCAGGTCCGTTCCAGCTCGAGACACAATCAGCACAAATGCAAAAATGACTTTACACTGTTCCACCAGAGCGACTTGACATAACTGAAGACGCTTCTCCAACCGCTCCATGATGTCTCGAGGTGCTTTCCTCCATCGTTCATCACGAGTGTTATGAATTTCTTTCACAAAGTATGTCAACCCACGTGATTCTGCAGACAAAATGACATTCATTTAATACGTTCAGCTCTTATTGTTATGACCTGTGTGTTTATGTGTATGTATACCAGTGTGTGTGTGTGTGTGTGTGTGTGTGTGTGTGTGTGTGTGTGTGTACAGTATATGTCTGTTTATGACGTTGCAGAGCTGAAGAAGGGATATACACCAATTCACCACCAGAGGGCGATGAGCCTTGAAAGGAGACACATGGTAGTATAGGCCTGTCTGTATGACATTGCAGAGCTAAAGGAGGGATATGCACAAATTCACCACCAGAGGGCGATGCGCCTTTAAAGGAGACGCATTCAGGCGGAAATCGGCAGGTGGGTTTTGTTTTCTGATGTGTTTACCAATTGTTGTTTATTTAGTTTATGTAAAATATATATTTCAGCGTTAGAGACGTTACTGTTTAAGAGATTATGACAGTTTTTCACATTGAGGTTTGAGATATCTTCATGTGATAAACGCAGGAGGATTTTATCGTTAGTCCATCTGAGTAGAACGACACAGTGGAACGACATAGCGTTGCTTTAGGACTAAGGTACAACGTGGAACAAACGATGCAAAACAGATGACATGAAGTGACGACAAATTAACATTAATCTTAAAACTGTACATTCGTATCAGAAAGCAAACCGCACCTCGTTTTTAATCATAATCTTAATATTTAAATGTTATGGTCTACAAACATCCAGATCAGTTCAGAACAATTAACGTCGCTTTTCTGTAATTGTTTCAGGTAATACAGGTGTGATTCCTGTGCGGGGTGTGTGTGTGTGTGTCTCTTTGTGACTCTGCTGTAAGAAAGTTTTATAAGTTTGTGGAAGAAAACTTTCTCCATAACATAAATTAAATTATAACATTTTTTTTGGATAATTTTTTTGGGGTTTAAACTTTTGCTCAGATACTGACACATTATTTACTCAACACCACAGAACATGGAATTGAGACAGTTATGTCTCATTCACTAAACATGTAAATACTAAAACATTATTGTAATATGCAAATGTAATATAGTTAAGTATTAAAGAAAAATTACAATATTAATATATAGATCAATAATAAACAACAGTGAAAATATCACTCAAGTCTGCAATGTATTAAATCTTCCATTATAGTATTTTTTTTTATTCTAAAAGATGTATATGTAGTGCATATGACGATTTGCAGTTTGCTGTTATGTATAAAATGTATACATTAAAATGACAGATCTGTTTATAATGTCAATTTCTGTTGCATTAGTAAAGGCTGTAAGGAGTAAACATCCTGCTAAACCTGACCTCTGAGGTCCGTCTCTTCAATGTTGTTACTAATTTAACTATCAACACGGTTTGATGCTGTAAAGGAAAAGAAAATAAGGTTTAATAAATAATGAACAAACCTTGATTCATCTTTGCAGATTTAAACACTCGGCAGCTTTACTTGTCGAGAGTCTGCAGAGAAAAACATTCACAAATGATTCCTCTCTCCGTCGTTATCTCTCAGTCTCTTTCTCTCTCTGTCTGCTTCACGCTTTGTTTCTTTTCCACCCACAAGCGTACACACACACACACACACACTCACACACACACACACAACCACACTGTTCTGTTGTGCAGAAATCTGCAGTACTTTACACTAAACTTATAAATCTAATATTCAGCTCATTCGTAATTTATCTTAAGAATCCGAAGTTACACTTTTAACATTTATTTAGCATTATAGAAAGAAAAAACAAACTAGATTTTCAAGAAAGTTAAAATTAATTGATGCTTGTTATAGAAGAGAAGGTTACACGTCACCTAACTGCCAACCAACAAAACATTTCTTATAGAGCCACACCTCCATTGTGAAAAAAGAAGACAAACTGGATCACACAGCATTCCACAAATGACTCAAACCTTTAAACTTAAGTGTTTGTACTTTGAGAAATTAAATCTGTTTTTTTATATAAACATCAGCTGCATAATTCATTACTCAATGAGCCAAAAAAAAAACCCCAAAACAAATAAACAACTGCGTTTAAGATTAAAGAGATCATCTCACAATATGACGTTTATATCACCCGGCTTTACAGAGGATTACAGCATCACAATGTTGCTTTTATCACTTTGCTGCTAAAGAAAATGTGTACTATTAAATTAATATTCATTTTAGCAGACGGTGAAATGTTTTATTTATTTATGTATTACATGAGTTCAGTATCAGGAGCACACTGAGTAATCATGGCGTGCATTAGTTAAAATTAGTTGCTAGTGCAGCAAAAAAAAGAAGAAAATACAAATATTACAACAGGTTGTAAAACATAAATCCAGTCTTTTAACAGTGATTTATTGTGAATTGTTAGAAAATATATCAAACTCACAACATTAGGAACTAAACAGTAAATTATTTTTAAACAGCTTATTAAAAATAATACTTAACTTTTAAGATCACTTTCAATATAAAAACATTGAGTAAATATAACTCCAAACTGATCTCACAAAGCTAAAAGCAATGCGAATTAAACAAATGAACTTGAAGATTATTCGTTGCAATAAAAAAAATAAATTTTACAGATTGATTCTAAAATAATACATTTATATATGTACTGTATGTGAAAAAAAAACGAAATAATTAAACATCAGCCATCGTTAATGAGTTGCAAACACATAAAAACTTACACATAAAAAGAATTACAGTCTTTACTTTATATTTTTATATTTTATGTAAAGTTGTGAGAAGCTAGATTCATAATTAACAGAAGTTTGAAGGCGCTTTAGCGACATCTACTGGTCGACCTTAGTGTTGCATCAAAGTTCAGACACACAGCTCTCTTTCTGCAACGCGCTGATTCAGTTTTTTATTAAAGTAAAAGCGGGTTTACGTTCATCATTTCGCGGTGATAAAGTAAAATAAACCTTAAATGGTTCAGTTGTTAATTGTACGATCACTGTTCCTGTGATTACACACTTTTATTATTTAGAAAATTTATATTTAATGATTTTTTTAGTGTTGGATGTTTGCCATTGTTGTGGCACTTTAAGATTTTACATAATTAAAAGTGCGTTACAAATAAAATCTATTATTATTATTATCATTATTATTACTAACATCAGCAGCTGCTCTTTTCCACCGGGAGTGGGCGCCAGTGGGCTGCCTTATACACACAACATGTGGTTTTCTAAAATCAAAACGGTGCTCAGATGATGCTGAGGAGCGAAGTCTGTTTACATGAGATTAATCTGATAACTTACCCTGATCCTTCAACTAAGATCCCAAATCTAAATAACATGATTCAGGCCTCTCCTGTCTGCAGTTCTGAAAAAAAAAAAAATGTAAAAATAAAATTTGCTCTATTGCAATCTTTATTTTGGATTTTAATCTTGCTTCTAATCTGTGCTTTAGAGTTAGTTTCGTGGATATGTATAAAGTATGTCATTTTAAACACAGCCGTCACGAACGATTACATCCTGTTAACGTCCGAATAAATAGAGGTAAACAAACAGAGCGACAGAAACGCAAATAAGAATGAGAATAATCACAGACATGACAAGACCAACATGCCAGCTGTCAGACGGATGTGATGGATATGATGCTGGAGGCTGAAGAAAGAAAACACAACAGTTTCAAACAGTTCATATAAGATGTACTTGATGTTCATTCTAAAAACTTTGGAAAATATTTTACTAAAGCAGTAACGGCAGTGGTTTTCTCATGAATCCTGGAATATTTATGTAATATTATTTTACTTATGGGCGGCACGGTGGCTTAGTGGTTTAGCATGTTCGCCTCTCGGCGCTATGGATTCCTGGTTCGAATCCCCATCTGGGTGGAGTTTCCATGTTCTCCCCGTGTCCGCGTGGGTTTCCTCCGGGTTCTCCGGTTTCCTCCCACAGTCCAAAAACATGGATCAAGTCAATTGAATTCTCCAAATTGCTCCATATAGTGTGTGTGTGAGTGTGTGCCCACCGATGGATTGGCGCCCTGTCCTGGGTGTATCTGCCCAGCGCCCAAAACGTTCTCCCCTGGATGGGCACCGTGACCCTAATTGAGGATAAAGCAGAAGATAATGGATGGATTATTTGACTTACCGTGATGCTGGGTGAGGTTTTCAGATTGATCAGATGATCAGTGACCGTTTTCAGCGCCACATCATTACTCTGACATCTCAACAGTCCTACGTCCTCATAATACAGAAAATCCACAGGAAATATATTTTCTATGAACATGATGTGTCCGCTGTGAGGAACAACTCGATCCTCAAAAGTATGATGGAACACGCTGAGTACCACAGGTTTGTTTGCTGGGTGAGGAAGAGATTCAGAGGGAGACAAAGTATTGAGGCGTGTGAATGAGTGATGAACTCACATCTTTTATCCGAAGAAACCCTCGAGTGACAGGATAACATGTCAGTAAGTTAACAGAGATCCTGAGACTGTCCTACGTATGTTTAGAGTTATGATAAAAGCTTTGATGTCTTTATAAATGTCACAAATCATCGCAGTTGTAGTAAAACAGCACTAATGTGATGCTGTGAAACATTCATCCATTCATTCATTCATTATCTCCCGCTTTATCCTCTATTAGGGTCTCAGGGGGGTTCCCCATGCCCATCCAGGGGAGAACATTTCGGGCAGATACACCCAGGACAGGGGGGCAATCTATCACTGGACACACACTCACTCACACACACACTCTATATGGGGCAATTTGGAGAACATAATTGACTTCATCCAGAGGCGGCACGGTGGCTTAGTGGTTAGCACGTTCGCCTCTCAGCGCTAGGGATTCCCGGTTCGAATCCCCATCTGGGTGGAGTTTCCATGTTCTCCCCGTGTCCGCGTGGGTTTCCTCCGGGTTCGCCAGTTTCATCCCACAATCCAAAAACATGGATCAAGTTAATTGAGTTCTCTAAATTGCCCCATATAGAGTGTGTGAGTGTGTACCCAGCGATGGATTGGCGCCCTGTCCTGGGTGTATCTGCCCAGCGCCCGAGACGTTCTCCCCTGGATGGGCATGGGGAACCCCACCGCGACCCTAATAGAGGATAAAGCAGGAGATAATGAATGAATGAATAATTGACTTCATCCATGTTTTTGGACTGTGGGAGGAAACCGGAGAACCCGGAGGAAACCCACGCAGACACGGGGAGAACATGGAAACTCCACCCAGATGGGGATTCGAACCGGGAATAGTTCGAGGAATAGTGCTGACCACTAAGCCACCGTGCCGCCGCTGTGAATCCATGTTTAATAATTAGGAGGTGTGTGCAAACTTAAACTTTTGGTTTAAAGTGTAGGTACCGCGTCAGAGATGCTGCTCGGCAGAAAAACTGAAATGAATAATAAGATGATTACTGCTGTGTTTAATGTCATTCAGGATGTTTCTGAACTTTACCTGGAATTTTACTGACAGCATTATTAAGGTCCGTCTTAACACGGGAGCTCACGGGAACAACAGCAAGAATAAAGTCACACTGTTGGACTGACGTCACCTCGTTGAGTCGGAGGCGACTTTTCAGACGGCCTGTGAGGTCTTTGAAAGCTTTTCTCAGTCTTTCATCGCGGCTTTCTGCCGTTTCCATCAAATAGAACCTCATCATTGATCCTGAAAACAAAAAAGCCACTCAGCTTAATCCTGAATCGTGCTAGAAATGGACAAACATCCCCTCCCCCTGCTCCCCCTGCTCCCCCTGCATTAACAACTAGATGTCTATGATCTGCTCAAGAAATCATGATGGAATCTTGGATCTCTTCAGATTCACTGTCACTGAAGTAATAATACAATAATAATACATTTTATTTGATGGCGCCTTTCTGGACACTCAAGGTCACCTTACAAAGAAAAAACAATAAAACAACAATAATAAATAAGGCAATCAGTCAATCATAATAAAATAAATTTAAGTGAAAAATAAATTTCACCTGTTTTAATGTTTTAATGACACACTGGGTCACAGTTTAATTTGAACAGGAAATAACTTTAACCTTCAAAAACTTTAGCCACAAAGTCAGACGTGTTTACATATTTCAAGAATGTTTAATCGGGTTTAATAATTTGAAGGGGTGTCTGTCTAGAGTAAATAATAACCATAATTGTGTAATTTAATATAGAACCTCATCATTGATCCTGAAAACAAAAAAGCCACTCAGTTTAATCCTGAATCGTGCTAGAAATGGACAAACTCCCCCTCTTAGCTAAGAGGACGTCCTTTATCTCACTGTGTTTATTGCATCAGCAAAAGTTCGGTTTGAAATTGCAAATGGTAAAAAAATAAATAAAAACTGCTTTGCTGTTGTTCGTATTGTAGTTTAATTAAAATTTGCGCACTGGACACGGCAGTTAGTGCTTCTGCCTTATAGCAAAAGCTCCTGGGTTTGATTCCCAGGAGGGGACAGCACATGTTAATTTGTATGTTCTCCCCTATGCAAGTGTGGGTGTCCTCCAGAGACAAGGACAGGTCATTGGGGAGCAAAGCGAATCACAGGATGCTGTGGGGACCCCAACCCGAAACAACACAAAGACGAAGAATGTGTGTTTGCACTAATTTGTGACTACGAATGAAAGTTTTAACAATAACAACATGACAGGAACTGCATTCAGAAGCAGTGGTGATGGAATTTATACCTTATATTAGATATTCACAGACAGAGGACAAACTTGATGTGAACAAACTCATGATTAAACATCCGTTAGATTTATACAGGCTGTGGTTATAATTAAAGCTTTATTATAACAATAACAACAATTAAACAGAAGATATACAGCTCCATGTAAATCATTAACATTCACATTTTTACTGATAATAAAAGTTAAGTTGAGGTGAAAACTCCAGCAGACACTGTTAAATATACATCCTGTTACACTATTAACTATTATAGACACTATTAAATATACATCATGTTACATCAAAAAATAGAGGATCAGAAAGAACAATAAACCAGAGACCTGAAAAAATCTTGAGAGTTGAATTTGCAAATAATTTCCATGGTTAACAGCTTCAAAATGATTTGGGAAAAGAAACCGACAAACCTTTTTTTTTTTTTTGTAGAGTACTGAACGGCTTTTTAGGGTTGACTGAAACACTAAAGATTGCAGGATTTAACTTTCAAAATAACTTCCTGTATCTTTTGCTTTCTCTTTCTCTTTCTCTCAGTCTCTCTCTCTCTCTCTCTCTCTATTCTAAAACGTGTGGTATGCTACACTTCCTTCGTTTTAAACAAGTCTCAGATCCATTGCCATCCAGAGAAACGGGTGGAGAAAACCTTCCAAAAGTCCTCAGGTCCTGGACATAATGGTTTTCATGTTTTATTCTCCAAAAAAATAAATCACTGTACATGTATGTACACTGTACATTATTTCGTTTTAGAGCACAAAAAAACTATTTAAAACTGTATTAAGTCAAATTGCTGTAGTGATTAACGTCGCATTAAGAACATCCCACAATTAAAGAGCAGATGCTCGTCACTGTGCGGAGCTCCAGTTATTAGTTTGAAACCTGCAAGTCAGCGAAAATGTCCTTGTGTTTCTTTAAATGAGGCTACAGGAAACCAAAACCATCCATCCATCCATTATCTTCCGCTTTATCCTCTATTAGGGTCGCGGGGGGGGTTTCCAATGCCCATCACGGGGAGAACGTTTCGGGTGCTGGGCAGATACACCCAGAACAGGATGCCAATCTATCACTGGACACACACTCACTCACACAGACACACTCTATATGGGGCAATTTGGAGAACTCAATTGACGTGATCCATGTTTTTGGACTGTGGGAAGAAACCGGAGAACCCGGAGGAAACCCACGCGGACACGGGGAGAACATGGAAACTCCACCCAGATGGGGATTCGAACCGGGAATCCCTAGTGCCGAGAGGAGAACGTGCTGACCACTAAGCCACCGTGCCGCCCGGAAACCATAACCCTGGCATAGTTAACTCTAGTAGATTTTCTTTACATTAAAAAAATGCATCCCAATGTAAATGCAGGTTATGATTACAAACTGTTCCATAACAAATACCTGTTGTAAAAAGGGGGGGGGGGCAGCATCAAATAATAATCAGGTTTGATGATTTTACAGTGGAGTTTGTTTTCTGCAGAACTTCTGACTGTAATGTTCTCATTCGTAAGTCGCTTTGGATAAACGCTGGTCTGCTAAATGTAAACGTAAATGAAATGCAGTCTAACTGTAATTATACTTTGAAAAGAAACATAAGAACTCAAATCCTCCCAGTGACGTTATACTCTGTATAAGCAGGTTCAGTGACGTTATACTCTGTATAAGCAGGTTCAGTGACGTTATACTCTGTATAAGCAGGTTCAGTGACGTTATACTCTGTATAAGCAGGTTCAGTGACGTTATACTCTGTATAAGCAGGTTCAGTGATGTTGTAGAGGACAGATAATAATATAACACAAAGTATAAAAATAAAAACAACAATAAAAACACACAGCAAGATCCACTTTGTCCAGTTTTCTTGCCTGCTCAGCGGCTGCAAAACAAAAACAAAGCTCATGTTAGAAACAACAGCATCAGGATAACCGAACTGAACATGATTCACCTTTAATGATACATATAGAATGCGTCTTGTCTTCTTTTCATCAATTTTCTGTAACCTCTCTGATTGATCATTACTGTTTAGAACCTACCATGTTTCTGATTAAAGCCCCATGTTGGATCAGGTTCTCAGTGACGCCTTTCAGCGCCTCATCATTTTTCTGACATCTCAAGAAGCCAGTGTCTTCATTAAACAGAAAATCTGCAGGATATATATTATCATCCCTCACATGCTGTTTGCTCTGAGGAACAACTTTATCATCATCGTAAGTCTGATGAAACGCGCCAAGTATCACATGTTTGTCTCCTGAAAGAGATTCAGAAAGAAGCGTTAACAACTATCCATCCATCCATCCATCATCTTCCGCTTTATCCTCTAATAGAGTCGAGGGGGGGGGTTCCCCATGCCCATCCAGGGGAGAACGTTTTGGGCGCTGGGCAGATACACCCAGGATAGGGCCCCAATCCATTGCTGGGCACACACTCACTCACAGACACACTCTATATGGGGCAATTTGGAGAACATAATTGACTTGATCCAAGTTTTTGGACAGTGGGAGGAAACCGGAGAACCCAGAGAAAACTTACACGGACACGGGGAGGACATGCAAACTCCACCCAGATTGGGATTCGAACCGGGAATCCCCAGCGCTGAGAGTAGAACATGCTAAACCACTAAGCCACCGTGCCACCCTGCATTAACATCTAGATGTCTATGATCTGCTCAAGAAATCATGATGGAATCTTGGATCTCTTCAGATTCACTGTCACTGAAGTCACCTGTTTTAATGTTTTAATGACCCACTGGGTCACAGTTTAATTTGAACAGGAAATAACTTTAACCTTCAAAAACTTTAGCCACAAAGTCAGACATGTTTACATATTTCAAGAATGTTTAATCGGGTTTAATCATTTGAAGGGGTGTCTGTCTAGAGTAAATACTAACCATAATTGTGTAATTTACTATAGAACCTCATCATTGATCCTGAAAACAAAAAAGCCACTCGGCTTAATCCTGAATCGTGCTAGAAATGGACAAACTTCCCCTCTTAGCTAAGAGGACGTCCTTTATCTCACTGTGTTTATTGCATCAGCAAAAGTTCGGTTTGAAATTGCAAATAGTAAAAAAAAAAAATAAAAACGGCATTGCTGTTGTTCGTATTGTAGTTTAATTAAAATTTGTGCACTGGACACTGCAGTTAGTGCTTCTGCCTCATAGCAAAATTTACTGCCTTTAAACTTTAGTCACACTCGTGAGAGTAAAAATTTAGAACACTTACTTGGAATTTTGGTAACAGCATTTTCCAGGTCTGTTCCAGCTCGTGATGTAATGGGTAAAATAGCAATGATGACATCACAACAGTCCTCTGAATTCGCTTCAGATAGCTCGAGACGACTTTGCAGTCGGTTTATAAATTCGCCGGTGGCTTTCCGCCAGCTTTCATTACTGGTGTTTCCACAATCTTTCACATAGTACAGCATGTTTGCTCCTAAACACAGAATACTACACAGGTGACACTTACTTAATACAATCTTTAAATACTAAAACTCATATGGAAAGTAATTATTGTTACATTAATTATTTTTTAAAATAGGTTTTACTTAAGAGCATATTTTTGTTAAATACAAAAAAAGGTAGAAATTGGTGCCTTCAACACAGAGGTACGGAGGTAACATAATACAGAAAAGAATGATCTACCTCTGATCTGGAAGGTTCCACTATTACCGTTTTTTAATAATAACAGATGAGGTCATTAAGAGTAAATATAAATGGATCTTTGCAAAGCAAGAATGAGTTATAGTTCACCAGTTTGTACCAAAACATCATAAGAAAGATCACAAATACGTTAAATCTTTCACCATCTGCAGTCTACAGGAAGTCACGGCTGCATCAAGAAATGATATGATGCAACGAGAACACCAAATACAGATTATTTGGATAAAAAGAAAGAAGAAACGTATTTTGTGGTCAGACACGTTATATTTTTATAGTATTTTTAGACATAAGGACATAAATAAACCATGTTTAAAGGCTTACATTTACTTTCATGCTTTGATGTCATAAAAGCGTCTGCAAAATGATGGAACATTAGGACGGCCTTCACTGCTTCAGGCATTTTAATCTTTTACTTGCATGTTTTATTAACACTTTTGAGATACGGTGTTATCATGTTAAACATCATAAAGAGCTGAAGATTCATGTCCTGTACAAAGCTGCAGGCGATCAGGTTGCAACTGGCTTAAAAAAACACGTTTATACAATATAAAGAAACCATGAACATTACCAACGCAAACTTTAACTTAACTTTCATTTAAAAGGTTTATTAAGAGAAATGCCGCTTTCGGGATAATAATAATAAGTATTACTATTTATATTAATAATAATAATAATAATAATAATAATAATAATAGTAATTTAAAAAAAAACAGCACAATATACATGTTAATACATGCATAATAATGAGTGTGGATGACATGTCAGTTTTAGCAAATGCTCTTAATTAAACATCCTGGTTTAAAGGATTAGAATTAAAATAAACTTGATTGGTAATGTTGTCCTCTTTAAATATATTTTCAGCTGTACAATATTATAAAGCTGTACAATTATCAGGAAAAGAAATCAACAAACCTATTTTAAGATCTTCAGTCAACGTGTCGCTGTGTCCCAGACAGAGGCTGCGAGCTTTCACTTTCTTATTGCTTCTTTAACCTCCTCCCCTCTCTCTCTCTCTCTCTCTCTCTCTCTCTCTCTCTCTCTCTCTCTCTCTCTCTCTCTCTCTCGCTCTCTCTCTCTCTCTCTCTTTCTCTCTCTCTCTCATATGCACATATGCTTAATTTCTATATATATTTTATATTTTATATAAGTGTATTACATATTAAAAAATATATTCATATTCATAACAGTCAAAGCTTGTAAAAGTATTTTATTTTTAATACAAATATATAAACACACACACACACACACACACACACACACAAAACACATTTTAAACATGCAAGAAACATTTTTTTAATGTTAGACTTATTTTAATGCTGTCAGCAAGTGTGCTTAAAGCAAATCTTCCTCATGAAACCTGAACTTTTCACCCTGTCCGAGGTGTTTCCTCTCCTTTCGCCCTTAGTGAACGCTGGCATGGCAATACTTATTACTAACGGTTGGAGAAAATAATAAATAAATGCCGTACATAAATAAAAAGTCAATGCTGTTTGAGGTTACGTTTGTATCAACTTCATGTAAACCACAGAGTTCTCATCTGTTCCTTTTGTTTAAGGTTCTAATCATTTAGAAAGCTTTGGAAGCAAGAGAGTGATGTGTATTGGATTTTTTTTTACAACGGCAGAACCATCTGTACCCCCTGAAGTTATCGGTTTTAATAATGATCAGTCCAACAGATCAGACTGAATCATGGAAGCATCACTTTAAAAAGATTTCCAATTCAGGAGGTCATGATGCATACTGCATTTTAAGACAAACAGACTGTTTGCCTAATAGGCAGAAGGTCATTTCCGCCGGAGCTATAGAACAAAAGAAACTTTGCGAGATCATTTATAACAGCATGTGAGTCTTGGGGAAAAGAGAACAGTGCGCCGAAATCTGAAAAGTCCGGTCAAACCTGACAGGACCGGTGTTATTATAAAAGAAAACAATTCATTAGAGATTCAAAGGTAATCCCACAACAGTGCAGTAGTTAGTCGCTCCCAAAGACACCGTGACCTTTCGATGTGTGGAAAAAGTATGAGAGGAGCATTATCGCTACCAAAAAAATGATGAGCATCAAAACGCCAACAGCAACGTGAACATCACGGCTGCAGCTGCAATCTTGTAAATATTCGTCTGATTCCTCTGTCTGTTAAAAGAGAGAGAAGAAACGAGCGTCAGACCGTAGACGAATGTCAGACCGTAGACACGATTCACTCTGATAATTCCCCTTCTTTTCAATCACTCTGAACATTTAGTTTGAAGGTCATTCCAGGTCAAACTCACCGGGATGACGACTGATCCTCCCAGATGAATCATGCGATCGGTGACGGCTTTAAGTGCCTCGTCGTTGCTCGGACACCTCAGCAGTCCTACGTCTTTATGAATCAAACAGTCCACAGACAATAACTTGTCCTGCATATGGAGTCCACTGGTACGAGGACCGATCTGATCCTCGATGGTGTGATGCAGCTTCATTAGAATGACGGGTCTGTTCGCTGGAAGATGACGAGATCGTTAAAACACGTGTTAACGGACAGAACATTTTAATACTAATAGAAACTTCCTATGTTTCCATTGTAACGTTTTAAGCAGAGATTTATTATTTTTGTCTTACAGATAAAAAAAGGATTGGAGCTTAGACTATTTATCTACAAAATAATCTTTAACTTATACCTTCAACCAAACCATGGATTTCTATTTAATATTTATATAAATATAAGTTGATTAGTTAGACCATGGCAGGTGTTTAGCATGTTCTCCTCTCAGCGCTAGGGCTTCTCGGTTCAAATCCCCATCTGGGTGGAGTTTCCATGTTCTCCCCGTGTCCGCGTGGGTTTCCTCCGGGTTCTCCGGTTTCCTCCCACAGTCCAAAAACATGGATCAAGTCAATTGAGTTCTCCAAATTGCCCCATATAGAGTGTGTCTGTGTGAGTGAGTGTGTGCCCAGTGATAGATTGGCGTCCTGTCCTGGGTGTATCTGCCCAGCGCCCGAAACGTTCTCCCCTGGATGGGCATGGGGAACCCCCCCGACCCTAATAGAGGATAAACCGGGAGATGATGGATGGATAGTTAGACCACATCACCATGTTACGTTCTCATTTTAAATCTTGCAAGATTTAAGTTTTCAGTTTTATTATTGAAGTTTATTAATATTATTAAAGTTATTGCTGCTGAATTACAAACTGTTGCATGATTCTGTTTTATTTTCAGTGTAAGTGTCAGGTATTCACATATTTTTGCCATTCAGCACGCGAAAGCTAGAAATCTTTTTAACAACTACATAAAATTTTAAAGCATTTATTTTATTTTAAAACAAAAATATCTTACTCTGAAGTTTAGTAACGGCACTCGGTACTTGGCCTGGTCCAGCATCAGACACGACCGACTCAAAAGCAAGAATGAGGTCACACTGTTCCACCAAATCCACCTGACGGAGCTGCAGGCGTTTCTTCAGCCGCTCCAGGATGTCGAGATGGGCTTTCTGGCTTCCCCCAATTTCAATCTTGTAGAACGGCAGCATGTTTGATCCTGAACACAATACGACAACCAACATTGAGGATCTTATAGAAATCTTATAGACGTTTTATATTTTGTACCGAACCACTACTTTAAATTGTGCGTTTCTTTTACTTACTTTTTAATGAACATAATTCACACTGGTTTCAGTTTCAATCAACATTAAACATTCATTAGACATTTAAGTTTGATTTTCTTTAACCAGATTAAGATAAACAGGTCAATCTTGTAGACTTTTTGCTGATATGTAGCTATTAAGTTTAACTAAGCTGGTTTTGGCAGCATTGCATTTTATCTTACTCATAATATTATAAAAATTAATCTGAAAATGACATCACAATATGCATTAAATAAGCATCGAAAGTCCGTGACTGCTACAGTGGTGTTAACTTAAACAGTTAACAGTTAAAACTGGTGTTTTATGGTCTATAATGATTATAATGATTGGTTGTGTTAAAGACGATTAGCTCACAATAAGAAGACAATAAGAAAACATAAAAAGTGATTAAAAAACATGCAACCGTTCGGCTGTGAAACCATTTTTTTATTGCAGCTACAATTTCTTGTACTTTTATAATGCAACAGGATTATAAGATAAAACTTGTTTTTGTCATTGTTTTACTTATTTGTATTAGACAGGATATCTTTTTATCTAAAAAAAAACATTTATTTTAAAAAACATAGAAGTGAATTGTTTGCAGTTGAATGCTATGAGATATATTAAATATTTCACAATAACCTACTTTAAAACACAACCGAACATGTTCTGCTGTATGAGACAACAAACTGCTGTATCATTTGTGAACTTTAGACTTCTGTACAGAAGGAATGTATGTTTTCGAGAAACTGGTTCAGTGTAATTATCCCTGTTGACTCAGTGCGGCATTACTTCCTTCACTGAACTCAGCTGTTTGTCGAGAGGCGTGAACCATTCAAGGACTGACAACATTCAGTCTCTAGGCAGTTCAGTTGTGTAAATGATCCGGGTTTCCACATGACAACACGTCAAATAAAAAAGAGAGCTTTCCTAAAAAAAATTGGGCTAAATCTTATGAGTCTGCTTATAAAAAATGTAAATGCTAAGATTATTAATTTACACAATAAACTACAGAGACTGAAATACAGTTGCATGGACATTCTTGCATTCCATTGGATAATCCTTCTTAGAGAATTGGTGAATTTGTAAGTGTTAATGAAGCACAGATTTCCAGATTCCTCTGGTGTGAGTTTGATAAACACTCTGAGACGAGACTCAATGGAGGATCAGGTGAATAAATAATCCAGATCTCCGATGAGCCACAATTCTGGGACACCCACACACCCATGTACAAGAGCTGTTAAGCCATGCTGCCTATATTAAGCAGTACAAATGCTCTCACAGGGGCAACCTTCTTATAGTTTCAAGTTCCTGTTCAGATAATATTTTAAAATAAGGCTTAGAGGTTACCTTTAGTTCTAAAAATTAACCCCCTGTGGGGAACATTAGATGTTTGTTTGCCTTTTCATCCAGAGAAGCATTTGTAAGGTCAGACATTAATATGAGACCAGAAGACCTGGCTCTTAATCTCCGTTGTAGTTGATTCTAAAGTTCCCATGTGCGGTTGGGCCAGTATGGGCCAGTCAGGATTTTTCACACGGTCATGCTTCGATAGACCTTGGTTTAGGCTTTCCCCAAACTGTTAGAAAAATACAATAGTCCAAAATACATGGCTAAGTGCTTCAGCTCATATACCTGAGGCAATGGGATTAAATAAATCACCTAAACTCATTGATTAATATGTATATGTCCCCATACTGTTGTTCACATCTGAGTAAGCATCTTAAAAGTTTTGGAAATAGGTCAAAATCATTTTCACAAATCATTAAATTAAACAAAGAACAGAAATAAACACACCTTGAAACTTGCGTATGGAGTCTTCAGCTTTAAATACCTCAGCAGTTCCTCCTTTACCGTAGACTGAAGAGTAAATCTGAGCCGTCTCTCATCTCCTCTCACACTTCATCCCTTTTTTCACTCTGTAATGTTCACCCACACACACACACCCACACACTACAAATGAAATGAAACTGAAGAGACCTGACTGCTGTTTTAAAAATAAATATTTGAAACTGCCAAACGAACAGAAAATGTTCACTTGAGCTTCATACCACAGATTTATTGTAAAAAAGAAAATTTAAAAAGGCCATTAATTTAACTCATCAGTCTGATTAACTATTTTCCAAGTTCCATTTTGTTTGCAACATGTATTTGATCTTTTTTGGTACATTTGCAAATCTTTTAAAATGTATTTTACTATACATTTATTTTACTAATACATTTGTTCATATAGTGTACCATTGTTTTACTAACTGCTTCAATCCAGAAAAAGACAGAACATGTTTTTGATGCACTGCTTTGATGTTCAATTTTATAATACAAATTTTATGTAAATATATATTTAACATCATGTCATATAGGGCGGCACGGTGGCTTAGTGGTTGGCACGTTTGCCTTTTCATGTTCTTCCCGTATCAGCATGGGTTTTCGCTGGGTTCCCCGGTTCTTCCCGGCCCAAAAACATGGATTCAAGATAAATTGATTGCTCTAAATTGCCCCATTGAGGGTGTGTTTGTGTAGTACACAGCCATAGATTGTCCTGCCCAACACCTGAAACGGTCTCCTCTGGATGGGCATGGGGAACCGCCCCACAACACTAGTAGAGGATTATGTGGAAGATGTGGAATGAATGAATTAATTAATATGTCATATTTAGAGACACATGAAACTGTGGTTTTCACTTGGTTTAATGCTATATTATTTTAATAACAGGACACTTTATTCAAAAGATCATGAACATGCCATACAAGAGATGTATTAAAGACAAAAACGCAACTTAAAGCTGATGCTATGTCACACAGAGTAGTTTTTATTTGAAGTTCACTACGGCAAACATTATCTGCACCTTGGAGCATGCATTAACATTCAAGCATTCTTATTCACCCACTAAACTAGATGAGCTGGATCGACTGCGGAAGAGCAGGAACTTAAACAATCTGTCTCAGCTCCACATGGAATTAAATCCATGTAAAGAATCTTTTGTTAAGCCACAACAGAGTACAAATAAAACATTCATGCAAAAAGTTAATTCTTTTTATCATTTGTGCATTTTTTTGTTTGTTTTTATCATATGAAAAGTTAAGCGGATTATTATTTATTATTCAGTCACAACCTCAGGTCCTCATATTCATTACAGAGGCATCGAGCATAGACAATAGTTTCATGGTGCATCTTCCAGCATTCTGTGAAGAAAAAAAATATATATAAATGTTGTACATTACGTTCATAGATGGAGCCAACAAAGAGGAGTATATAAAGTTTTGAACACCCTACTCAAAATGGTACAATGATATACAACCAAGAAATGTAATTAAACTATAAGACAACATATGAAGAGACAGATATGTTAAAATGATTTATAAAATAAATTAAAAAACATTTAAGAAGAGAAAAACATATTTTTTGCAGTATATTTAGATTGAACAACATTACCTATTCTTTTTGAACCCAAAAAAGTGAGTGACACCTGTATAAAAGACACAACTTAAACATGTTTGTCCAATAAAATGATCATCATCAAAATGATCAGTTTTTATAGTTCGGTAAAGTTAAACTTACTGTTTGGTAGCATTGAAATGAATACACCCTGTTGGCAAAAATACATGTAATTAATAATAATAAAAGCTTTATTTGATTTTATAGTATATAATATTTACTAACATATTCATAAACTGTGGAGAACTTTTACTTTTTTTGTATTAGCAATTTAACTGTTAACAAATATGAATGATATCATGACAAGGTTTAGGGAGCAAAACCAAATTTTAGTGCTTAAAGGAGAAGATCTGAACCCACAAAGAAAACATAACTAGTAAAACAACAATAACACGAACAGTCTTTAATAAAGTCTAACCTTAACCCCAATGAAGAACTTAGGGATGAGTTAGAATGCTATTGGCATGACATGAGCCCTCGTCCAAAATCAGGGTTTGATCTCATGAACTATCCATTATCTTCCACTTTATCCTCTATTAGGGTCGTGGGGGTTCCCCATGCCCATCCAGGGGGAAACGTCTCGGGCGTTGGACAGATACACCCAGGATAGGGTGCCAATCTATTGCTGGACACACACTCACTCACACAGACACACTCTATATGGGGCAATTTGGAGAATTCAATTCACTTGATCCATGTAAACCTTCAATTGACTTCATCCAAGTAAACCCTTTGGAAAACCGACCCTAAAGAACTCTAGAGAATGTTAAAATGGACATGAACGTCAAACATTAATGCTCATGATTTAAAACGTTCAGGTCTTACAGACACATGTAGATGTGATTCAGGTGTGTGTACATATACAGGTGTGTTACTGTTTAATTCTGCAACATACCAGAAATTTTGAAAATGTATTTTTTTCTTTCAAATACTCTTTGGTTTTTTCAAGTGCTGCTGAGTTGCGAGGACAATCCAGCAGCCCTTCATCCTCATGAAAGAGACAGTCCACCACCAACCAGTTCCTTTTGTTAACTATGTGACTGCTGTCTAGAACAACAGAATTCGGATCAAATGTGGGGTGCAGCACCACCAGGACGACACGACCAAATTCTGAAAAAAAAAAAAACAAACATAAAACCACATGTCTGATTTCTAAGGAACTTTTTAATTTTGTTAAGTTTTTAGTTTGGTGGATTTAGTTTGCTTTTACCTGGTATCTTCTCGAGAGCAGCGTAAATATCAGTTCCAACTCGAGAGGTGATGGGAACGAAAGCAATGACAACATCCGATTGATTTATGTTTTCTTGTTGTAAATTAAACCCAAGACGCTTCAGAAACTGCTGATGGGAATTCATGTCTTTTTCAGTGATCACTAGGTGGAATCTGATGGACACCTACATTTCACAAGAAGTCAGAGTAAGTAAATTTACTAAGAACTTATTCATTCATTCAGTTTTTAGATGATTATTGTCATAATTCCATGGATTTAGGTTCATACTGTAGGTATGTGTGTTAGGTATACATTTTAATTGACTTTTTTGGGCTAAGTAAAAAAAATGAAGAGAACTCGGAGCCTTCTTGCTGTGTAATATTTTTAACCGAAAAAAAGATAAAAAAGATTTTTTTTTGTGTATCTGTCCTGCGATGAGCTGAAGATTAGTTCAGAGTGTAGCACACACGTTTCCAAACAGCAGAGTATAAATCAATGTATATTAGCAATATATCGAACATACTACTAACCAATTTTATTAAGACCAAGTCCCATATGTTGATGATAATTCTTTTCACTGTAAACAGAATACCAAAATCTTTTATTCAAATACACTAATATAATATTGTATAGTTCAATAAAAATGTAACTTACCTGGTTGTGGTACAACGTTCTGCAAAGCCAGAATTCAAAAAGGTAAAAACATTAAGGAAAGCAATAACGACCAGAATAATGAAATTAAAGACATTTATGTTATACACATGTTACTTTAACAGATCTACATTTAGAGGTTTATGAAATAAAATTCCTGATATAACGTCAGTTCAGCTAAAAGTATGTGGTGTCTGGTTCCTCAGAGTTTAAGTAAGAACCATAACTAACCTCAGCACCAACACTTGTGGGATAAATGAGTATGATGAATGAGGATGATTAAAAGAGACTAAATGCTTAAGAGACTAAATGAGTAAATAACTTGTTTTTAAAATTATTTTTGTTTAATTATTTTGTAACTATAATATATTATTATTTTGATTTGATGGGTACAGTTATACTGAAACTGAAGAGGTCCTTCCTCAAACCATTTGCACAGTTGGAAACATTTCATTGTCCAAGATGAAAAGCTGGGTATTTGATTTTATTCACCTAAATTCAGTGATTAATAGGTGAGTTCTAATACTTTTTTTCCTGAAAGTGTAGTGTAATAAAAAGTAATAATTCCTCACCTCATAAACATTCTGAAAATACCCAAAAGTGAAAACAACTGCAAAATAAAAATATATAGAAATTAATGACGTTATTACATACGATATTTAGCATCTCATGAATGTGTATGTATATATATATATATATGTGTGTGTGTGTGTGTATATATATATATATATATATTCTAATCATTGTTTAAACGAATGACCCGGTCCTCCAGCAAAAGTCATTTGAAAGATACATTTACATTACATTTACATTTAGTCATTTAGCAGACGCTTTTATCCAAAGCGACTTACAAATGAGAACACCACAAGTCAGAAGCCATGGAGAAAACCAACTATACTGTAAGTTCATCAACCTGATAGTTATTCGAAGCTGCGCCCCCCCCCCTTTTTTTTTTTTTTTCTTTTCTTTTTTTTTCTTTTTTTTTTTTTTTTTTTTTTTTTTTTTTTTTTTTTTTATAACAGGTATTTGGTAAATAGATGCGTCTTAAGTAGTTTCTTAAAACTGTTTAGAGATTCTGCCTTACGGACAGAGTTGGGAAGATCGTTCCACCATTTTGCAGTGGTGAACGCCACAGAATGAGAATCAGCTCCTCGGTGAGGTGGAATCGCCAGGCGACAATCGTCACTGGAGCGAAGTGAACGAGTCGGAGTGTATTTTGAAAAGATAGAGTGAAGGTAAGAGGGGGAAGATCCAGAAATGGTTCTGTATGCCAGAGTCAGCGACTTGTACTGAATGCGAGCAGCTACAGGAAGCCAATGGAGGGAAGTGAGTAATGGAGGGACATGAGTTCGCTTGGGCTGGTTAAACACGAGTCGGGCTGCAGAGTTTTGAATTAATTGAAGAGGTCTGATGGTGGAATTTGGGATACCGGCAAGAAGTGCATTACAATAATCAAGCCGGGATAAGACTAGGGCTTGAACAAGCAGTTGGGTAGCATGTTCAGTCAGAAAGGGTCTGATCTTCCTTATGTTATAAAGAAGGAATCTACAAGAACGGGCGGTTTTGAGAACATGATCAGAGAGTTTAAGGTGGGAGTCTATAGTGAACCCAAGGTTCCGGACCGAGTCAGTTGGGGAGATTGTGGAGCCATCAATTTGGAAGGTCAGGTTGTGATGGATTGAGGGTTTAGCAGGGATAATGAGAAGCTCTGTTTTTTCTAAGTTTAATTTGAGATGACGGGCCTTCATCCAGACAGATATGTCGGAGAGGCATGCAGATACTCGATTTGAGATGGTGGTGTCATCAGGGGCAAAAGACAGATGAAGTTGAGTGTCATCAGCATAGCAGTGGTAGGAGAAACCATGCGCCTGGATGACTGTGCTCAGTGATGTCATGTAAAGAGAGAAGAGGAGAGGACCAAGTACAGAGCCCTGAGGCACACCAGTGCGTACTTGGTGAGAGTTAGAGATCTCCCCATTCCATGACACTTTGAAGGTCCTTCCTGTGAGATAGGATCGGAACCATTCAAGTGTCGTATCAGAAAAGCCTAATTCAGCTAGAGTGGACAGTAGAATCTGATGATTTACTGAATCAAAAGCTGCAGAAAGGTCTAACAAAATGAGGACCGAGGATTGAGATCTGGCTTTGGCAGATTTAAGTGAGTCAGTCACAGAGAGTAATGCTGTCTCCGTGGAGTGACCACATCTAAAACCGGATTGATTGGGATCGAGGAGATTATTCTGATTAAGAAATTTGGAGACCTGTGTGGATACCACCCGTTCAAGTGTTTTAGACAGGAAAGGTAAAAGAGAAACAGGTCTGTAGCTCTCGACCAAATTTGGGTTGAGCGTAGGTTTTTTGAGTAGGGGTTTGACTATGGCTTGAAAGATAGCCAATCTAATTATTTACATATTTACAATTATTTACAATTGAAATGACAATACACTTAGCTAAAACTTTAGGAATACTTTAATAATTATAATCCTATTGTGAATGTTATTTTACTACTGTTCTTTTTATACTTTTAATCTTTAACCATAAAACATAAATCAACATGAATGTATCTGTAACTTTAGCCACACGTTTTGTTTAGAGCTGATAACCCAGATGTTGATGAAATACAGATGTGTAACTACAGATCAGCAGATCATTTCAACAGCAAAGTCATTACCACGTTATAAACCCTTTAAAAACCATTAACTGAAACTAAACAATGTGTAAACTAGATGACATCTAATTATTCTTTCAGTTGTATGAAGTGAGATATTTTTACAGACCTGCTGTATTCACGTAACCAGACATGTCCAAAAAAGAAGAGCTGCAAAAAAAGAAGTTAAAACGACGTCTTCAAAGCGAAAGTAACAAAATAAGGAAGATAAGTGAAACTGAAACAAACTCACTGCATCAAACTGCTGGTACATTATCACTCTGTTATCATTTTCACTTTAATATCAGTGCTTTTGTCTACTGATGATTTTATTGTGTGTTATTAGTAAATTACAAATCTTCATTGTAATTCATCATAAGGTTTGACATGCATTTTAAGCAACAGAAAAACAGTGGTTATGTCATAGGTCCGCCTAGTGGTAAAATTAGGTACTGCTCACAATAAAAGGTTCTAGAATGTTCTTTCCCATATAAAAGATGGACAGAATATGCTACTAATACATTGTATACCTTTATTTTAATGTATATTCACTTGCTTCTGGAAAACACATTTTTAAACAAACAAAAAAAAAATTATAACCATGGACATATTTTGCATCTTGCGGGTCGCACCACAAGACGGTCATCTGCACTGCTATCTCCCATTTACTGAATGTTGAATGTTTATTGTCCTGTATATTGTCTTGTTTTGCACAAGTTTTTTACACACGTGCACTTTATTTTGGGTTGTGTAGTTGTTGTTCTGTATAGCACCTCGTTCTTGGAGAACTTTGTTTCGTTCCACTGTATACTGTACGCCACGTTATATTGTTGGAATGACAAATAAAATACTTCAATACTTGAATAAAAAACACACACTCTAATTCTTAACCTGCATCTTTTCTTGTATTTGAAAGTAGATGTTAATAAATAAACGTATGTGTATATATGTCTGCTTTTCTTGTCTGTTTTTTTTTTTTCAGGTGTTGCCAGTTTCCTCTCGGCGTTGTCAGATCTTTATCCATGACTCTGTCAGAGTACTGCAGCTACGATGATTACTGGATCGAACCCGGATTTCTATTGGAATGGCAATCCTGAAGGATGCCTGCAATGGACTTATATCTGTACATGTCGATCCTACACTGTTAATGCTGCCGGGCCGCTCACAGAGGATTTGTCCCCCACTGAGTTTTGGTCCTCCCAATGGTTCTTTCTAAAAAAACGTAACAGGGAGTTTTTTTCTTGCCACTGTCGCTTCACCTTGCTCTTTGGGGTTTTCAGGCTTTTAACGGTGTGAAGCTGCTTTGTGATGAAGCTGTTGTAAAAAGTCTATCCATTTATCCTCTATTAGGGTCGCGGTGGGGTTCCCCATGCCCCATCCAAAGGAGAACGTTTCGGGTGCTGGGCAGATACACCCAGGACAGGGCGCCAATCCATCACTGGACACACACTCACTCACTCACACACACACACACACTGTAAATGGGGCAATTTGGAGAATTCAATTGACCTTGATCCTTGTTTTTGGACTGTGGGAGGAAGCTTTAGAACCCGGAGGAAACCCACGCGGGACACGGGGAGAACATGGAATCTCCACCCGGATTGGGATTCATTCATTATCTTCCGCTTTATCCTATATTAGGGTCGGGGGGGGGGGCAGATACACCCAGGACAGGGCGCCTATCTATTGCTGGACAAACACTCACTCACACACACACTCTATATGGGGCAATTTGGAGAATTCAATTGACCTTGATACACGTTTTTTGGCCATTGTGGGAGGAGGCCGGAGGAAACCCACGCGGAACACGGGGAGGACATGCAAACTCCAGCCGGATTGGGATTCGAACGCGCTAAACCACCGTGCCGCCACCGTACGTGTAAACTTATTATTATTATTGGCTGCACGGTGGCTTAGTGGTTGGCACCTTCGCCTCTCAGCGCTAGGGATTCCCGGTTCGAATCCCCATCTGGGTGGAGTTTCCATGTCCTCCCCGTGTCCACGTGGGTTTCCTCCGGGTTCTCCGGTTTCCTCCCACAGTCCAAAAACATGGATCAAGTCAATTGAATTCTCCAAATTGCCCCATATAGAGTGTTTCTGTGTGAGTGAGTGTGTGTGTGTCCAGCGATGGATTGGCGTCCTGTCCTGGGTGTATCTGCCCAGCGCCTGAGATGTTCTCCCCTGGATGGGCATGGGGAACCCCCACCCCCGCGACCCTAATAGAGGATAAAGCGGGAGATAATGAATGAATGAATGTTTACACAAGTTACGTGAATTAATTTCAGAAAGTGGGCGGCACGGTGGCTTAGTGGTTTAGCACGTTCTCCTCTCAGCGCTGGGGATTCCTGGTTCGAATCCCCATCTGGGTGGAGTTTCCATGTCCTCCCCGTGTCCGCGTGGGTTTCCTCCGGGTTCTCCGGTTTCCTCCAACAGTCCAAAAACATGGATCAAGTCAATTGAGTTCTCCAAATTGCCCCATATAGAGTGTGTCTGTGTGAGTGTGTCCAGCGATGGGTTGGCGCCCTGTCCTGGGTCTATCTGCCCAGCGCCCGAGACGTTCTCCCCTGGATGGGCATGGGGAACCCCCCCCCCCCCCCGACCCTAATAGAGGATGAAGCGGGAGATAATGAATGAATGAATGAATTATTATGTTGTTGTTTTTTCCACGAACAAAGTCGATTGATGACGCAATCGACCGCATAGCGACGCCCGCTCGCCCCGCCCCCGGCAGGAAGTTAAAAGTTGCGCGAGTGCGCTTGCGCGCGTTTCCCCCTCTTTCCCTCTCTGCGCGGAGCTTCATCATGGCGAACGTCGTCGACACCAAACTCTACGACATCCTCGGCGTGTCTCCCTCTGCCTCTGAGAACGAACTCAAGAAGGTGAGCGGGTCGGGTTCGTCTGTTCGTTCGTTAGTTTGTTTTACCGCGGCGGCCACGTCTTTTAACGCCGTCGGCTGCGCGAGGAAAGGGGACGGTGGAGCCGTTTCTCTCGAAAGTACCGGCCGTATCCCAAATCGCGACTCGAGGCCTTTCTTCGCGCACTACATCCGGCGGCCGCGCTCGTCGAGTGAACACTTCGTAGGGGCCCTAGCTCCGCACTCTCGGTCGATTTGACATTAAACCCCCCGATTCACGGCCAACTACCGTCTCCACCGGGGCTTTTTAATGCCGGCTCACGCCGAATTCGTATAAACACATGAATTCGGACTTACTGACGCGGGGGATATGTTTAAATGTCGTTATTAAGCTCTGAAGTGAGAGATTTCCGTGACGCAGAGCCGATTTGGTTGTCCGTGTTTTGTGTCTCGTCCGCGTTAACGTGACGGAGTCCCGGCCTGTTAGCTGCGGGCTAACGGCCCACGAGAGACCGCTTAACGGCCGAACACTCGTGGCTCAGAAATGTTCTACGATACTAAAGAACGAATTCCGTTTTACAGACTCGCACTTCGATAACGGGTTTATAGCGACGGAGGTTTGTCCACAAAGCACCGATTTATTATTTTTTTTACAAACATCATGGTGTCGGTGTGTCGTGCGGTTGCGTAGCTACTGAAACCGTCACAGTCACCCAGCCCTCTGTTACCTGAGGCAAATTTGGGTCAACATCCCTAATCCATCCATCCATCCATTATCTTCCACCTTATCGTCTACTAGGGTCACGGGGGAGGGAGGGGGGGGGGCAGATACACCCAGGACAGGGTGCCAATCCATCGCTGGGCATACACACTATATACTCTATATGGGGCAATTTGGAGAGAGTTCAGTTGACCTTGAGCCATGTTTTTGGAATTTGGGAGGAAACCCAAAACGGGGAGAACTCCACCCAGATTGGGATTCGAACCTGGAATGTGCTAACCACGAAGCCCTCGTGCTGCCCACATCTCTAATCAGACTTACAGCTACCGAGGTCCCAAAATAAGCTTAAAAGCACTTAGATTTGGCGTCTGACGGCTTGTGGGTCAACTTCATCATGTACATTTTTATTAAAATGCGGGATAAGCTGTCTGTAATTCGTACTTTTTTCTTTTTTTTTTTGTGAGAGGTATTCAGGATCATGGATTTTCAATTTTCTAATTAGTCCTGGTTCTTTAGGCCCACAGATTTTCTTTTTTTTTTTTACGTAATGTCCCAATCTCAACACACTTCATACTCCTAATCAGCTCATTAACAATCCGCTGCGCAGTGTCGTTTTCTGAGCTTTACAATCGTTTCACTCATAACAGCTTCCAGTACTCTGAGACGGCGTTTCCCCCAATTTTTGGAGCTGATTTAATAGATGAAGGATGCCTACCTACTACCCCTCCAGCATATTTAGTTATGACTTTTAGTTCAACGGTGCTGGCCTGAAATCCAATATGTTGGTTTTTAATGTATTTGGTGAACAATTAAATTTGGGTTTAAATGTTAAATTGTACCTCTAAAGCATATGAACCAACAGGTTTTGTCTTGTAGTTTAGCCTGTGGGCCATATAATGTCAACGAGTAGATATTGCATTACATCAGTAACCCAATGTCCTCATGATGTACTGATGGTGAAATTTTCAGTGCTTCAAAGGAATTTTAATTTCACTGCAATTTTAGTTGTAACTCACCTCACATGATGTGAAACATGTTCATGGTATATGTACGTAATTAGACGGAAACAAATCTGGTAAATCAGGTTGTCAAACTGTAACTCCTGAAAACCCAAAGTGGCATTAAAACTACGCTCACAGGTGAACATGCTAAAGATCTCAAACATGTGATTTCTTTCTAATAGGTCTGATTGCTGTAAACTTTAGTATATTTAAGGTTACATGCCTTTAGAAACTTATTTAGGATAAAATACCCACTGGAGGGGTCCTCGGGGAAATGTTTATCTCCAGATGACTTCCATAGGAATTAACCATTTCTTCAGAAAGAAGAGCTCTTTTCTCATGTTGGTTCATTTTAAATCTGAGATGTTTGTTACACGTCTACAATTTTTATAAGTGTGAACATGGTGGCTGCACCACTGAATGATTGTGTCTGGTTTGTACACTCACGTCATGCAGGTTCCTATCTGTAAAAAAAAAAAAATCATTTTCATGTGAAAATGCTGGTGTTGATGTGATGCCCTATATACACTGACGTATTAAGCTGAACATGTTGGATTTATTAATATTACTACTTCAGTATATTGATTAATATTTTGTTTTCTAGGCTTACAGGAAATTAGCAAAGGAATATCACCCTGACAAGAATCCAAATGCTGGTGATAAGGTGAGCAAACATTGCTTTTCACTTGCATGATGCAGGTATATAAGAAGTGGTGTTTGCACCGCAACATTTAGCTGGAGATTTATCACAGATTCAGTGTCGGCAGGTTATAATAATCCTGGCTTACCTGATTTCAGTTTAAGGAAATCAGCTTTGCATACGAAGTGTTAACTAACCCAGAGAAGAAGGAGCTCTACGACCGCTATGGAGAGCAAGGCCTGCGAGAAGGGGGCGGAGGGGGTCCAGGGATGGACGATATCTTTTCCCACATTTTTGGTGGCGGACTCTTCGGCTTCATGGGCGGACAGGGGCGTAACCGGAACGGTGGGCGGCGGAGAGGAGAAGATATGGTTCACCCCCTGAAGTAAGCACTGTACAGATTTAGTTTAAAACTAATGTTTGCATGAACAGTGACCTGTTTCCTATTTTCCTCTTTTTTTTGTTTGTTTTTTACCGGTCACATTGTTTTGCTTTTTTTTTCCTGCCATATTAAGGATTTTAACTCTTTTTCAGGGTTTCTCTCGAGGACCTGTATAATGGAAAAGCAACCAAATTACAACTGAGCAAGAATGTTCTCTGTAGCACTTGTAATGGGTGAGTTTGTGCAATGGACACATCGATACGACATCAAAAAAGTACACAGACGAATCATAGAGCGAAGTTACTCATTCATATGGTACACTATTACTGTAGAGTTTCTTTCTCGGGTAGCTTTTTAAAAAAAAAAAATTTATAACTACACATAAAAAAAATTGTATACAAAAAAACTACATATAAACTTAATAATACTCGGGTGCGAAATCCATCACTGATACCTGATTTATTTTATTTTATCTTTTTTTTTTTAGTCTTGTAATTAAAAAAAAAAATCCTTACAACCAAAACATGTCAATTACAGGCAGGGAGGCAAAACGGGTGCTGTGCAGAAGTGTACGACCTGCAGGGGGCGTGGTATGCGAATCATGATCAGACAGCTGGCACCTGGCATGGTTCAACAGATGCAGTCTGTCTGTACTGATTGTAACGGCGAAGGTAAGTCGCTGCATGTTTTATTTTCATGTATTTACGATCTTTTAGTTCAGGTAGAGGTCTTCATGTCCATCGCTGCTGGAGACGTGTGGGTTGTGTATGGTGTGCGTCATGCACATGTAAAACCCTCTAAACCTGTGTAGGCGAGGTCATCAGTGAGAAAGACCGCTGTAAAAAGTGCGAGGGGAAGAAGGTGGTGAAGGAGGTGAAGATCCTGGAGGTTCATGTGGACAAGGGCATGAAACATGGCCAGAAGATCACCTTCGGAGGAGAAGCTGATCAAGCACCCGGTGTGGAACCTGGAGATATCGTTCTGGTCCTGCAAGAGAAGGAGCATGAGGTACCTTCACGTCTCGTCACGTCCCAAAAGAGTGTGACCTTATTAAAGGACACAGAACCGAACTTTAGAACCACATCACGGCTTTTAATTCTGTATTTCTGTACGTTTTAGCCGAGATGTTATAGGACATTTTAGTTTGATTATGGAAAATTAAGTCGAGGGCCTGGTGTTTGTCGGCACTGCGACGGCGTACAACTTTACTCCCATCTGTGCCGTCATTACGGCGAGTGCTGCAGAGCGGCTCCAGTGTCACCGACGGACCCCCAGGCTTCTGAAGCCCTCTTGAAAACAAGCTGGCAGATTGTGCTGACGCGAGCTTTTCTTAAAACCGATGAAAGCGCACGAGTGCTACTTCACAATGTTCCTCGAGCAGAGTGTGTTTACACTTATACTGAGAAGAATGCACCGTTCTGTTAGTTTCCATGCAGCTGAACGGTTTAACTGAATAAATGCAGCTTGATCCATGGGATGAATTCAGAGGGGTTGGGTTTCAGATTAGAACGAGAGCGGTGTTCTATAAAGAGAGAGTGGTGTTGCTGCAGATTAGTCTTCATCATTAACAGTCTGTGTCGCCTCACAATGTCAACATTCCTGTCTTTTTGGTCTGAAACCAAAAAAAAAATAACATCCACTGACCTGTGAATTAATTGTGCTGTTTTAAAGCTGATTTCAGTGTTGCATGTTTTATTAGTAATAAATATATCTGTGACGTTAATTGCACTCCAATATTAAAAACCCGTGTACTTGTCGTAGACGTTCAAACGAGACGGCCATGACCTTCACATGACCTACAAGATCGGCCTGGTGGAAGCACTCTGCGGGTTCCAGTTCAATCTGAAGCACTTGGACAGCAGACAGATAGTCGTGACGTATCCCGTGGGGAAAGTGATCGAGCCAGGTGCGTGATGGGTTCGGGGCGACGGTGACGAGCCGCGTGCCGAATTAACCCCCCCCCCCCGCTGTGTGATGCGTTCAGGCTCCGTCAGGGTGGTGAAAGGCGAGGGGATGCCGCATTATCGCAACCCGTTTGAGAAAGGAGACCTGTTCATCAAGTTCGAGGTTCAGTTTCCTGAGAACAACTGGATAAGTCCAGAGAAACTGAAGGTGAGATCAAAGGCTTATGTTCTGTTTGAACTTTATCCTATATTAGGGAGGTGGGTGGGTTCCCCATGCCCATCCAGGGGAGAACGTTTTGGGCGCTGGGCAGATACACCCAGAACAGGGGGGCAATCTATCACTGGGCACACACTCAGACACATTCTATATGGGGCAATTTGGAGAACTCTGTTGACTTGATCCATGTTTTTGGACTGTGGGAGGAAACCGGAGAACCCGGAGGAAACCCACGTGGACACGGGGAGAACAGTGCTGAGAGTGCACATTCTCCTCTCCTAGTGCTGAGAGGAGAATGTGCTAAGCCCATCATTGTTGACTTTTTTTTTATTTTATTTATATATATATTTTTTTTTCTCCTGCATGCAGGAACTGGAGGATTTCCTGCCCTCGCGCTCTGAAGCCCCCATCATCACGAGTGACATGGAGGAGGTCGACCTGCAGGACTACGACGTCAGCCAGGGCTCCTCGGGCAGCCAACGGCGCGAAGCCTACAACGACAGTTCTGACGAAGAGTCCGGGCATCACGGCCCTGGGGTGCAGTGCGCCCACCAGTAAGCATGAGCACTCCCTCTACCCCCCCCCCCCCCCCCCTCCCTAAGGTGTTTGGACCCAGCAAAGGAAAACCATGTTCTAGTTGAACCACAGTTCAGGAAAACAAATTTTTTTTTTTTTTTTGGTTCCCCTCTCCATCTGATGGGGGGGTTTGCCTTACAGCAAGGTGGGGAGGATGCGATCAAGACTATCCGCTGCTTAACCATAGTAAACGCACATGAGCCCACGTCTACACCCCCCCCCCCTGCCCTCTTTAGTGCCCTAATTCACAGGCAACCCCCTCATCAGATGGGGTACACCAAGGTCGTTTCTCTTTTACCGGGTCTAAAACCAGCTTATTTTTGTTGTTTGTCGCTGCCGTAGTGTTCGGAGTTAATTTAACAATACGGAGTGTTTGGTTCTGAACTCGGGTGCGAGCGCGAGAGGAGAGGAGGAGGAGGGGCCGAGACATTTTTAGGTTGGTTTGTATGTATCTGTGCTTGATTTTTACCACTCTTCCTTTGTAGATTTTTACTTTGGATCTTCTGTTTATGTTTTAAGAATTGGATCGTAGTCTGCAGCATTGTGTATAAAATTAAAACGTCGTCATTGAAGCTTCGTCAGCTGCCGTCGCGCGTGTGCTCAGTGTGATTATAATCCAGTTCCAATACGGCCTTCGTCATCCGTCTAACCCAGGTGCATGCTGCGAGAACAAAAAAAAAGATAAAAAACATAAAAAATAAGCAAAACATCCAAAAAAAACCCAGTCCCATCATGCAGTTTTACGTGTGCGCCTGGAAAGCAGCTGTAGGTATATAACTTTAAAGAAGTTGTTAAATAAAACAAGTATCTCTCAAAACCAGGGCCGTGTCCTTTATTCATAAGACTTCAGTGTGAAGCTGCGTTAATGATCAGCGAGCGATGGTTTAACGTCCGGAAACCTGCGCAAGGGACGCGGTGCAGGCCAATCAGGATTGCTCTTAATTACACGTGATCTCGGGGTGTTGACAAGTTCTTCACATTTTGGATTATTATGCGCTCGAGTCGACAGAACCCACTGTTTCTATTCTGTAAAAATTTTAATTGGTCTGGAACCTCCTTGTACTTTTTTAAAAAGGCTTTCCTATTTAAACCCCAAACAAGAGGTTTCCGTACAATTATTTACACTAGAATTGTATTAAAAAAAAATATATATTTATATTGCATTTAAAATGTTCATACTAAAGAGGATTTGTATGATCAACCTACTTCTACACTTTTCTGCACAATTAATCCAGGATGATGGTGTTAAAATTAATAAAATAAAGCAGTTTGTTAGATATTCAGGGTACATCAGAAAATTGATATCAGGTGGCTTAGTAACATCAGTTAGGGATTCCCGGTTCGAATCCCCATCTGAATGTTTATTAAAAAACTTATTGTTGCCCTAAATTGAGTGTGTGCCCATGGCTTGGCAATCTGCCCTGCTACCAAGACACTGCACTGCTGCTTTAATGTCATGGAAACAATCAGCATGGATATTTTTTATACAATTTTAATACAATATTCCTGTTTAGTTTTTCTCCTGTTACAAAAAAAAGAAAGTTCAAATTATGTTTCCATTGCTGCATCTACCAAACATGTACATTTCAGTGGTGCTCATGTCTCTTCCCCCAAAATTCAGTTGGATTAAGTTACCCAAGAGTCAAACTAATTCTATTCCTTTAAAGTCTAGAAATCTCAAGGTTCTTTTGCAGACGTTGAATTGTGTTCAGTCACTCAGGGGTTTCAAAGCTTTATCCACTAATGACCCAGTTTCAGAGAATAAAGGGTTACGACAGCAATCCCACACTTCAGTAAACATTTATTTATTGCATTTAAATATTAATATTAAAATACTGCTTGTATTCCAGGTTTTAAAAAAGTCCAGACATCACTGGGTGTTGTTCATCTTGGCTTTGTTGCTCAGGTAGTCCATCAGCTCCTAAACAGCACACAAAAGGAATTTAAAAAAAAATATATATTTTTTTTAAAGGTGAATTGGAGTATTAGACCATTGGTACAGACCTTAATCTTTTGCATCTGACATAAGGCCTGTTCATCCAGCAGTTCCAGTTTAACTTCATCCTTGTTTTCCTCAGACAGGTACAGCGTCTGCACACGGACAGCGGCGTGTGATTGTGTTTAAAATTGAAGGTTTTCGGGACACGGTCACCTACCTCTCCTAACGATGTGGTGATGGTGGCGGTGGCAAATCCTGACAGATCGTCGCTGAGTGAGCGACTCGGTCTGTGGAGAACAAGACGAGAGGTCGGCTCTGCAGTCTGAGTTTAGGCATCAGTTAAAACTGCCCTGATCCTGGAATACCCCACTGTGCTGCACATGGGGTCCTGTGAACGGGCTCAAACATTATGGGGTTTAAATGGGTGTCGGAGAAAATCAGAGCCACGTGGCATTAACTTTGCACGTGCCCCACAGCAGCAGTGCTGCCCTCGTCCTCCACCAGTTCGGACGTCCTTTCTGCCCCACGGTGCATTTTTGGTGCAGCCCCCAAAGCCCACACTTACTTCATTTTGCAGTTCAACAGAAAAGGCTGATCGCTCAGTTTGATCACACGGCCCTGAGTTCGCTTGATGCCGGCCGTCGAAGCCGATCTGTTAAACAAAAATTGCTTCATTTAGGAGTTCATTAAAGTTCGTTAATGAGATTAACATCTAAACTCATTTTTTTTTTTTTTTTTTAAACTTGTGTTCATGAGGCAGGTGGCTTAGTGGTCAGCACATTCGCCTCAGCACTACGGATTCCTGGTTCGAATCCCAATCTGGGTGGAGTTTGCATGTTCTCCCCATGTCCGTGTGGGTTTCCTCCCACAGTCCAAAAACATGGATCAAGGTCTATTGAATTCTCCAAATTTCCCCATATAGTGTGTGTATGCCCAGTGATAGATTGCCCCCCTGTCTCCCCCCCCCTGTGAACCTAAAACAGGATAAAGTGGAAGATAATGGAGGGATGACGTTATGAAGTCTCTGTTCTGTTTAATTGTACACTTTTTTTTTTTTTTTGCAGTCTGTGATAAAGGGGCAAAGTGGAGATGTTTCTTTTTTGTTTTAAGTTATTTTAGACAACTTCGATGCATTGGTGTCCCACAATGTCCCACACAAACAGTCTTTGTCCCACATCTCAGGAATTGGAATCTGGTCACCCCACAGATCACCCTCAAAGACACCACCAACCCTGAATTTACACAAACCAGATCCTGATGCACAAGCACGCAGTACTCATCCTGTTAAACGCACCTCAGGTTCCCCGTGCTGTTACTCTGCTGCAGTTTCTTCTTCACTCGTTTCTACAAGAAGAGCAGAAATCTTTTCAGATTATTTCTTTAATGAAAACTTGAGATGATGGTGAAGATCATGCAACGTTCCTACCTTATCATCCATCTTGACCTGAGCTGTGGATTCATGTACCGCCGGGGCGATGCCTACTTTACCTACATGGTGCAGAGTAAGTACGTTATAAATAACAGCATGTTCTACATGTAATGAGGCAATCGGGCAAAATTGTTTTTTTTTTTTTTTTTTTTCTTTTTTTCAGTCTGATTTAAAATTAATCTCTTATTATTAACAGGTGTTTGTGCACCGTGTGATTAAGTTACTGCACTCTGAATCATCTGTAGGTGGTGTTTGTGATGCTCTACCCCTGGAGTTCAAATCCAAATGATCTCAATGTGGCTTTAATGCAGGGTGGTGGATTTGGTTAAAAAAAAAAAAAAAACTGGGATAGGACCCAGATCACTCCACGTCCGTTACCTTTTTTGCTGAGCTTCCGGCTCAGTGGCTTGCTGATCTCTGGAGATCCAGACTAAAACACAAAGTTTATACATTTAACAATTATTATATTATATTATCTCAGCAAACAACTCAAGCTGGGTCCTTATACAGATTTTGGGTTCTGTGAATTGGACCCTCACTTGTTATAAATCATTTTTTCATAATGCATTTCACTTAAACAAAAAACGGTCCAAAATGTGTTTTAAATCTAATCTTCTTTGAGTTCTTCAAAGATATTAAAATCTAATTTAAATCTAATACTGAGTCGATTCACAGGAGGATTTGTTTACGCAACGGTGCAACAAAGAGAGAGAGAGAGACGTGTTTTTAAAGGTAAGTAAATTGTTTTATTATAAATAATTTGTTTACACAAGTTGTTAGTGTTTGGCACGATCTCCTCTCAGCACTAGGGATTCCCGGTTCGAATCCCCATCTGGGTGGAGTGTCCATGTTCTCCCCGCGTCTGCGTGGGTTTCCTCCGGGTTCTCCGGTTTCCTCCCACAGTCCAAAAACATGGATCAAGCTCAATTGAGTTCTCCAAATTGCCCCATATAGAGTGTGTGTGAGTGTGTGCCCAGTGATGGATTGGCGCCCTGTCCTGGGTCTTTCTGCCCAGCGCCCGAGACGTTCTCCCCTGGATGGGCATGGGGAACCCCCCCCCGCGACCCTAATAGAGGATAAAGCGGGAGATAATGAATGAATGAATGTTTACACAAGTTATGTGAATTAATTTCAGAAAGTGGGTGGCACACTGCCTTAGTGGTTTAGCATGTTCTCCTCAGTGCTAGGGATTCCTGGTTCGAATCCCCATCTGGGTGGAGTTTCCATGTTCTCCCCGTGTCCACGTGGGTTTCCTCCGGTTTCCTCCCACAGTCCAAAAACATGGATCAAGGTCAATTGAGTTCTCCAAATTGCCCCATATAGAGTGTGTGCCCAGCGATAAATTGCCCCCCTTCCCTGTCCTGGGTGTATCTGCCCAGCGCCCAAAACGTTCTCCCCTGGATGGGCATGGGGAACCCCCCCCCCCCCCCCGGATGGAATTTCAGAAAGTTACGAATTATCTGCGAGTTTTCTGAATCGAAACGCGAGTTTAAAAAAGTGCACCGTGAGAACGGATTAAGAAAATTGATTAGCGCAGTGTCGGTAATTGACCACCAGAGGGAGACATTGTTACTTACCGTAATGGCCATGGTGACTTCACCCACGGAATTTCTCTGATCTGAAACACAGACGGTCCGTTAATTAAAAACACCTCCGCAGCTGGAGCAGCTGGATGAGGACGTACCGTCCAGGAGGTCTTTAATGAGCGTGGTGTGCAGACTCTGAGGAAGCTTCATCATCTCGATTTTGAAGGCCCGGTCCACCGTGGCCAGGAGCTTGTCCAGTTTGGACTCCATCTCATTTAAACGTTCTTGCGCTGTTTGGAACATTTTACTGTGAGTTAACCACGTTCCAATTCACCAGATGAGGGACAAAGACCGGGTTTGTGTGGACAATGTGGGACACCGATGCGTCAAGGTTGTCTAAAATAACTTAAAACAAACATAGAAACATCTCTACTCTGCACCTTTAACACACAACAGACTGCAAATCAAAACGTAGAATTAAAACGACAAACTTTAACAATTAAAGAGACAATACAATTAAAACGACAAACGTACAATTAAAAGGACAACACAATTGAAACGACAAACTAACAATTAATTTTCAATTAACAATTAACATTTTATTGTGTTAACCAAAGTGACCAGATTCCAATTCACCAATTCCAATTCAAAGACTGTTTGTGTGAACAATGTGGGACACCAATGCGTCAAGGTTGTCTAAAATAACTTAAAACAAAGAAAGAAACTATATTCTGTACTCTGCCGCTTTAGTAAACAACAGACTGCGAATAAAAACGGACAATTAAACAGAACACAGTTCTTTAATGTGCTTTAAAATGGCTATGACTCGTGTATTTCTCCAAACTGTATATGTATATAAAACTTGTATATATGATATTTAAATGTACCGTTCTCTAACGTAAGAAAACATAGCTTACTATGTTTTATTATTATTATTATTATTATTATTATTATTATTATTATTATTATTGAGCTTTCATAATGATTCCCAAAAACACCCGACTGCTTACAATTAAACAGAACGACCTGCGTCCGCCTTCCCGATTGGTTGAAATCCAAACAGCCCGCCTCTCCCCCGATAACAGACAACGCAGCCGTCCAATGGCAGCTTATAAAACACGCAATTCAAAACTGCACTGCCTTTCAATCACACTGCGGGACAGCGTCTGAGTTTGCGGGACCTCTGGTCACCTCGGAGTGAAAGGTTAAAGGTCAGACCTTCTTTCTCGAACTGCTGGATGAATAACAGTTTCCTTTTTCTCAGTTTGTCGGCCGCTTGGTCGCGCGGAAGGCCTTCCGAGCTCCGACTGGCTTTGCGCGTTCTCCGGGTTGCCATGTTGGGCCAGACTCCACGTGTCCCCCACCATCCCTCCCGTCTCTTATAGTCCCCCTCAGGTAATTAACTAATCACCGCTGATCTCAGACCAGCCACTACAAACCGTCCACATGCGGAGCTGCTGGGACAGAACCCTGTCTTCAACTCCAGAACATCCATCCATTCAACCATTATGTCCCGCTTTCGTCTCTATTATAGGGTCTATTAGGGGGTGGGGGGGTTCAACATGCCCATCCAGGGGAGAACGTTTCGGGCGCTGGGACAGAACCCTGTCTTCAGCTCCAGAACATCCCTCCATCCATTATGACCCGCTTTAGTCTCTATTATAGGGGGTGGGGTTCCCATGTCCATCCAGGGGAGAACGTTTCGGGCGCTGGGACAGAACCCTGTCTTCAGCTCCAGAACATCCCTCCATCCATTATGACCCGCTTTAGTCTCTATTATAGGGGGTGGGGTTCCCATGTCCATCCAGGGGAGAACGTTTCGGGCGCTGGGCAGATAAACCCAGGACAGGGGGGCAATCTATCACTGGACACACACTCACTCACACAGACACACTCTATATGGGGCAATTTGGAGAACTCAATTGACTTGATCCATGTTTTTGGACTGTGGGAGGAAACCGGAGAACCCGGAGGAAACCCACGCGGACACGGAGAGGACATGGAAACTCCACCCAGATGGGGATTCGAACCGGGAATCCCTAGTGCTGAGAGGAGAACATGCTAAACCACTAAGCCACCGTGCCGCCTCCATCCAGAACATTTATTCATTCATTCATTATCTTCCACTTTATCCTCTATTAGGGTCGGGGGGGGGTTCCCCATGCCCATCCAGGGGAGAACGTTTCAGGCGCTGGGCAGATACACCCAGGACAAGGGGGCAATCTATCGCTGGACACACACTCACTCACACAGACACACTCTATATGGGGCAATTTGGAGAACTCAATTGACTTGATCCATGTTTTTTGGACTGTGGGAGGAAACCGGAGAACCCGGAGGAAACCCACGCAGACATGGGGAGGACATGGAAACTCCACCCAGATGGGGATCCGAACCGGGAATCCCTAGTGCTGAGAGGAGAACATGCTAAACCACTAAGCCCGTGGTGGATCATGAATGTGTATTTAATTCTTTACACTGTTCTGTCTAAACGGCTGCTGGGTGGAAAAAATAAGCGGACATTTCCTTTTTTTAAATTTTTTATTATTTTTTGTATTTTGCAATGTAAAAGTTTCACAACGTAACATTTTTCAGCACGACGTTCCATTAGGAGGCGAACTCCAGTTCTCTTTGCAGAATGACGTTCTAAGCGATGCGTTCTCACCGGTTCATAACAAAGCACACGTTCCTCTAAGACAAAAAAACAAGGCCGTTCATCATGGCATCTCGTGCGACCTCGTTACGCTTCAACGAGTAATTAACAAAGTTTTAAGGCTTGAATTAAACCGAAGATTCAGTCATTAAAGCAATTGACAGAACAGCCTCCCTCCACCCTCCCACCCTCCACATCACTCAAAAAAAAGGGCGTGGTTCATAACGGAGGCTCCTCTGAACATGAGCAACATCTCACCGGGACAAACGCCGTTAGTCTGTTAATATTAACGCTCGTTTGTTTAACGAATTAATGACGTACAGAACGTTACAGTAAAAGTGCGGACAGTGAGGACGTACAGAAGCTCCGTCTCCCTGAAGGAGTTTGGATTTATGGCACAAGGGTCCTCACATCCTGCAGAGTGCAAATAAGGTGTAAAACAATGCCTCGTTAACAAAGTTCGTTAACGATGCATGATGTGAAATAAAGATCAGGTTCTAATCACGTCCATTCCTGCAGATATAAGGGCCGGGTAGCTCAGTGGTCAGGGTGTTAGTTGTGGGTTCTAATCCCAGGTCCACTGAAGTTACCAATGTGGGTTCATGAGCAAGACCCTTAACCCTCATTGCTCCAGGGGGCGCTGTGATGAACCCTGTGCTCACCTTGTAAGTGGCTTTGGATAAAAGCGTCCAAAAAATGACCTAATGTAATTATGTGACCTCAGCAGCTGGGCTCTCGTTAAGACCGACGAGGTTGATGTTAAATCAACATTAACATGTTCTCCAGGTTTAACTTTACAGTTCTTTATAAATGTGCGTTGAAGCTGCTGTATGGTATTTACACTTTACAGACAAATTCGTTTGTGTACCTGAATCCGAGCTGCCAAACCTAATAAGGTTCACAAGGTGCTGAAGCCTATCCCAGTGCTCAGGACACTGACCAGGTCGTCATTGCGTCATTTAGTATTTCTTCACTCAACCCCATGTCTCTACACAGACACGGGGAGAACATGCAAACCCAGGCCATTTAACTCTAAATTAGACCCCGACTCTGTTGCCGAATGGAAGGCCTATGGACTAATTATTACCTCTCTTAATTATGCGTTTTATTTTTTACACACCAGGCACGGGGGACAAGTGCCGCTACTTCTGACTGGTTTAAAAAAAAAAAAAAAAAACATTTTATTCTTCAAAATGAAAATAATCTGCATGATTAATTACACATGACGTGTTTACGGGCGATCTGAACTGAAATGGTTATTAAAATTTTTTTTTTTTAAATGTCAGGCGTGAACTAGGTTTTATTAAGGGCGTGGTGTCTCAGTGGTCAGGGCGTTGGGTTGTCAATCTGAAGGTTGGCGGTTCAAATCCCAGGTCCATTGACGTTACCTGTGTGGGTTCGTGAGCGAGACCCTTAACCCTCATTGCTCCAGGGGGCGCTGTGCTAACCTTTTAAGTGGCTTTGGATAAAAGCGTCCAATAAATGACCAAATGTAATGTAAATGTGTTATGGGGGTCAGCTTTCCTGGCGATGTCCCTGTCCTGCAAGTCCACGAGACTGGACAGGATCCAGGCTCACAGGATCTCACTTAACACCAGTGCCTGACCGTTAAACACTTGCATTTGACAGATTTATATTGATAATTTTGTGGGAAAACGTTCTAAATGTTTACTGCTGCATGTTATGGCTACAGAGAGAGAATGCTGCAGCAGCAGAGCACATGTTTGATCTTTTTTTGCCGATCGTCGTTTATGTGAGTGGCTACTGGATAAACATGGTGGTGCAATATGGCAACCTCCTAAAAAATGACCCACTATTACGTATATAAATATAAAAGCCTCGTTAAATAAGAAAAAGACAACCATTTACAGCTGCAGGTCATTTTACAGTAAAAAAAAAACCCCAAACATTTGTGATGTATTTCATTTCTACAAAACAACTTTAAAATTTTACATAATGCACCTTTAATATGGCTTTAAAGTGAATATGTTAAAAGGTATTATTGTATATGTTAATATGCACCTTTGGGAGTTTGGCGACAGTTAAGGGTCACTTTGCGCATTATTAGTTCACTCACACATCGAGTTGAGATCAAACGTGTGCACTGCTGCAGCTTGTAATGCCCACTTTCCACCAGAGGGGTCTCTAATCGCCTGAACGAATCACCTTACATACCGTAGCTTTAAATGCAACATGTCCCCCATGCATGTCCTGAATATTATAAACCCTCATGCTTTACTATTTCATCCTCTGGCGCTGAACCCGTCTGGTTGTTCACCAGTGTGGCACGGACCGAGCAGAATAATCGAATCGAACCTTTTAAACCCCAGATTTACAGAGAAAGAGAGTCGGTCAGTATTAAGCAGCTCTGACCGTTACGTGTGGTTAGTATGTTAAATTTAGTTGGCCTGTGTGCCGTCTTGGGTTCACGGCTTACGGTGGCACCCCGGAGGCTTCCCGTCAATCCGAATACTTCTTCAGAAAGCCGACCTGGAAATCTCGCACCTTCTCCAGCAGCAGCTTCAGCTTCTCTGGAGGCGGCAGGATGGTCATTCTAACATCGGACAGACAGACGGTCACAATGCTGTAAGCCCTTTTCAACCTAACCTATATAATCAACCATTACACGGTCCTCTAAACAGCTTAAAAATGTCAAAAATCTAATCCGGAGGGGTACCTGAAATGGTAGGTGCCCTCTCTCTGGCCGAAGCCACTGCCGGGCACCACGCAGATGCCCGTCTCCTCTAACAGACGCAGGCAGTAAAGCATGTCCGGCTGCATTCCCAAAGCCTGCAGAGAAACCAAAGTGATATTAGTTACCACAGCGCAGCTCGAGACCATCCATTTATTATCTCCCGCTTTATCCTCTATTAGGGTCGCGGGGGGGTTCCTCATGCCCATCCAGGGGAGAACATTTCAGGCGCTGGGCAGATAGACCCAGGACAGGGGGGCAATCTATCACTGGGCACACACTCCCTCAATTTGGAGAATTCAATTGACCTTGATCCATGTTTTTGGACTGTGGGAGGAAACCGGAGAACCCGGAGGAAACCCACGCGGACACGGGGAGGACATGGAAACTCCACCCGGATGGGGATTCGAACCGGGAATCCCTAGTGCTGAGAGGAGAACGTGCCAAACCACTAAGCCACCGTGCCACCCCAGGTCAAGACCATGAAATGTAATTAACCATCACTGATTACTAAGCTCATTAATAGGTTTTATATTAATGAAGCATACAGTAGTGTTAATAACGTTTATTAAAGGAACTGTAATTATTTAGATTCCCCAAACTTATTAAATGATTTAAAAGTAATGATAACGATGTTTTAATCTAATGACGGCTCGTTCTTCAAAAAAAGATCTTCAAACCCGGTTCACTCTCCTTTCATTGTTCCTAATTGAATGATGCTGTCATGCTATAGGAAGCAGATCCGTCGTACCTTCGCCTCTTCCACGGCGCGTGGGGGGATGAAAATCTGTGGAAAGGCGTACATGGCGCCCTGCACCGGATTGCACTTGATACCCGGCACGGCGTTCAGAATCTGTTCCGTCAGCTCCGCCTTGTGGGCCAAAGCTCCCAGCACTGCAGCCTTTTCCTGAAGGTGAGATTAAAACCATTAAACATTAATGAGCGCTGTAAAGGAACACGCAACAGGGATGTTCGGTTGCTAATTATGTACAGAGTACTTAATTTAAACCATTATAATATATTTTTTTAAAGTGTGGTACTAAATAGTCATCTCATTAACAATACACTAACTAAGAGCTGGGTCCTTATTACTGCAAAGGTTCAGAGTTTACACCATTTGTCATGATCTACACTCACTGCAGTGCTAAGAATGATCCACCACCTTAATTGTAGCCGATCTGTGAAGGTTCTTTACATTAGACAGGGTATAGTATATGATCAGTGGATATGGTTCTCCAGTTTAAACGCTGCTGCACCTCAGAGTCTTGAAAAAGCCAGCATGTCATCTTCGGTTACACTGACCTCGTGGAACTGCGTGTATGAGGGTTCATCCGGCCGAGGGGGATTCACGATGACGTCCATGGCTGCCTGACCGGCCACGGAGGGACAAAGTCGGACGGATAGCAGCTTCACCAGCTGTGCCTTGACCTCCGGGTCCAGGTTAATGACCTCCATGAAGCCTCCTCTGAAACCACACCTGAGGAGCAGATCTATTGTAAGCGTTTGTTGGTTTTTTTCACTTTCACCCAGAGCTCACTGGACAACAGCTGGGTCGCCAGTCCATCGCAGAATTAATTCTCTGCACCGGCATGTCTTTGCATTGTGACAGAAAACCTTGAGCTGTCAGACGGACATGTGGAGAACATGCAAACAGCACACAGGACATCCACACAGGGACCTTCCCACTAACTGCTGTGCCTCTGCAGAACGCCTTTGCGGTCAGTCACTTATTTTTAATTCTTCAGCCGTTATGTTACTTTATATATCGAGGCTGTCGCGTTGTCATGGTGACCATCAGCTGGGTTTAGGATCGAGTGTGTGCGAGTGCATGCTGTACTCACTCTCCTGTGTAACCTTTGGAGGTGGAGTGGAAGGACGCCAGCTCCACGCTTTTATAATATTCCGGCCCCATGTCGTACAGAACCTTCTTGAATGAGTGGAAGTGACAGTCAGGGGAGTAAACGTTATCCTGATACACCTGCAGAAGAGCAGAACGGGGAGCGGATCAATAACTGATCGATTCGTTTCCGACTGTGGCTTACAATCACATGCCGACACAGTGAGCTGGTGATGCACCCCGTGTTTTCGTTTAAATCTCACCTCGTCGGCCATGACGAAGAGGTTCTCCTCGAAGGCAAAGTGCAGGACGTCCTCGATGCACTTTCTGCTCTGGACTTGACCTATGTGTAAAAGCAGGAGATGTAATCTGCCGGAGTGAACGGTCAACAATGTTTTACACTCATCACGGCTCCCTCCGTCATTCCCTCCGTTTACTCAGCAGCAGGTTGAAAGGTTTTTAATCCCCAGCATCGCTGCTGCCCTCTGTAGGTGGCGCAGGTACGTGTTCCTGGGTAAATCACAAAGCAGGATTAACTGTGGTACCGGTGGGGTTTCCGGGGTTGATGATGCAGATGACTCTCGGTCTGCAGCGCTCCTTGGCGGCCTGATGGGCTCGGTGCAGCTCGTTCACGTCCAGCGCCCAGCAGTTGTCCTCGTCCAGGTAGTAATTGATCTGCACAGCGTTCAGCTCGGCGATGGCGGCGGAGTAAAGCGGGTACTGAGGGATGGGAATCATCACACCGGTCCGATTTCGACCCTGACCCGAGACCAGCAGCTTCAAAATGCTCTGAGGAAAAGCAATGTACAAAAAAAAACAAAAAAACAAATACAATGGTATGGTTAAAGGAAACACAAAGACATGGAGAGAACATGCAAATCAGCTCTGACTCAGTGGCCTGATTTTCATTCATTCATTATCTCCCGCTTTTATCCTCTATTAGGGTCGCGGTGGGGTTCCCCATGCCCATCCAGGGGAGAACGTCTCGGACGCTGGGCAGATAGACCCAGGACAGGGCGCCAATCCATCGCTGGGCACACACTCACTCACACATACACACTCTATATGGGGTAATTTTGAGAATTCAATTGACTTGATCTATGTTTTTGGACTGTGGGAGGAAACCGGAGAACCCGGAGAAAACCCACGCAGACACAGGGAGAACATGGAAACTCCACCCAGATAGGGATTCGGACTAGGAATCCCTAGTGCTGAGAGGCCACCGTGCCGCCTGGCCTGATTTCATGTCCTTTATTTTTTTTTATTTTTTTTTTATTTTTTTTTTAAGAATCATTATGAATTGATGAACACTGGCTGCAGCGTGGAGAGTGTACCATGATGCCATCGCTGGCCCCGGTGGAGAGGAAGACGTTGTCTGCGCTGGACGGGACTCCCTGATCTCGCCGTTCGATGTAAGCAGCGATGTCTTGTCGGATACAGCTCACCCCCTCACTGGCACTGTATGAACCTGATAGCAGAACCAAAACACAGCATGAGAATCGGTTACTGACACATAATAACAGCCTCGTCAGCAAAGCGGCATCCTGCCGCTTCCTGTAAAACTAGACGAGTCCGCAGGATCGGCCTATTATTCATTCTTCACCCTCAATGACCCCTCGGCCAGTTTCGGCCTGAATTAAACTCTGATTTATCTTTATAAGGCTCATTTCTGCAACTTCATTTATTTATTTTTTTCACTATTATTAGGATTAAATTCTACACTCATTTTTTAAAATTAGATATTTAAGGGCTTCACAGATAAATTAAGTGGACCATCTTATTGGCTAAAACACATTGGTATGTAATTTATATATAATCAAGCTACAGTTGTTTAAAAATAACATACAGATCCTGCTGACTGTTATGAGTGGTGTTGTTACAACGTTGTCCACCGGGGGGCGTGCTTCAACTTCACAGCTCACACTGTCAATTCACGGGCCATTATTTTTAGGCTCAGATTTGTTGTTCAGTGTATCGATTTACATTAACCATAAAAATGAATGTGAGTAGAATCTTTATAGTTTTATTATTATTATTATTATTATTATTATTATTATTATTATTGTTTATTCACACACCGATGCTCTGTCCTCCGCAGCTCTGCAGGATTCGTTTTGCTCTGTACTTTGCATCCTCAGGGAAACTTGGGCTGTCCATGAGCTCGGGAAATGTGCACAGAGCCACCACCTGTGTGTACACACACACACACACACACACACACACACACACACACACACATATATAACCCTAATTACCTCCCATACACAATGACCAAATGCTAAACACTGTAGTCATCATTCATTCATTATCTTCCGCTTTATCCTCTATTAGGGTCGCGGGGGGGGGGGGGGGGGGGGGGGGGGGGGGGGGGGGGGGGGGAGGGGGGGGGGGGGGGGGGGGGGGGGGTGGGGGGGGGGGGGGGGGGGGGGGGGGGGGGGGGGGGGGGGGGGGGGGGGTTCCCCATGCCCATCCAGAGGAGAACATTTCGGGCGCTGGGCAGATACACCCAGGACAGGGTGCCAATCCATCACTGGGCACACACTCACTCACACAGACACGCTCTATATGGGGCAATTTAGAGAACTCACTTGACTTGATCCATGTTTTTGGACTGTGGGAGGAAACCGGAGAACCCAGACGAAACCCACACGGACACGGGGAGAACATGGAAACTCCCTAGCGCTGAGAGGCGAACGTGCTGACCACTAAGCCACCGTGCCGCCCCCACAAAAGAATTAACATTTTATTTGGTCATATAATAATTCAGGGCGGCACGGTGGCTTAGTGGTTTAGCACGTTCTCCTCTCAGCGCTAGGGATTCCCGGTTCGAATCCCCATCTGGGTGGAGTTTCCATGTTCTTCCCGTGTCTGCGTGGGTTTCCTCCGGGTTCTCAGGTTTCCTCCCACAGTCCAAAAACATGGATCAAGTCAATTGAATTCTCAAAATTGCCCCATATAGAGTGTGTCTGTGTGAGTGAGTGTGTGCCCAGCGATGGATTGGCGTCCTGTCCTGGGTGTATCCGCCCAGCGCCCGAGACATTCTCCCCTGGATGGGCATGGGGAACCCCCCCGCGACCCTAATAGAGGATAAAGCGGGAGATAATGAATGAATGAAATATAATAATTCAGTACAAGTGAGAAAAAGCATCGTTAGGTGTGAGATTCAATGATAAGGAAGCGTGACCCAATACATTTGTCCATTTAGGGTATAACAGCAGCAACCAATGCAACTCCTTTTGTACCAGCGTCGCATGTTGACCTCCTAAAAGGTAATCTGACCACAAGTATTTGTGGTTACAAGTAATCATACACACATAACTGTGATCGTTGTTAAACGCCACTCGATTTCCCCAAATGTTACACACTGCCCCTATAACATACGCCCCTGTTTTGCTCGCGTCACTCTCAGTCTGGTAACGTTGTTTTGTCTTGTAAATTTAAGAACGTACTGATAACTCGGGCCGTGTCTCTGCGCGCTCTCTAACTTCAGACCCAGTGCTCTCCGTCTGTCTGTAATTCGAGGCCTGGAATCCTCAATGACTCCTGCGCGATCTGATCGCAGCGTTATATTTACCTCCGTGTCAGCTGCTCAGCCAGGCTTTTGTTTAGCTTTTAGTGAAACCTATCGCTGAAGCACATGATCTACTTGAGTAGAGTCAACAAAATTATCCTGCCTCAGAACCGAGTGACGCTCAATAGCCGGCGTGTACTAAAAACTATTACGCAATATCACAAAGTCATTACAGTCGTTTATCTGTTACAGAGTCCAGATACAGATATGAAAGTCTTTAATGTTAATAACGTGAATAAAGGTTTCATCACACCTTTATGCCATTAAGCTTTAGCAGTTCTATTAACACCTTATTCACCCTGTTAAGCACCCTGTTCCTACCCCAGTCCTCGTTGTCAGGTCCTGTACAGAGCAGGTAATATTTGGGTGGTGGATGGATGATAACACTGTTATTACTCTAAACACCTGCATAAACCTACACACACTTTTCCATCCCACATTTCTATGTTCTTATCAGGAACCTTCTGACCTTGTACGTAATTTAACTCCAATGTGAGGGTACCTTCGTGTAAACGTTTGGAACAGTAAATCCTTTATGATGATTTATAATCCATCCGTATTAAAATTAAGTGATCTTAACTGAATTAACTCGCTCTGTTCGCTGGAACACACAGTTTAGACTCCATGGTTTGTTTAGTAATTATAATAATCATGCGCCGTACTTTTCACTCCGGAATCTCGAGGGTCATTCCAGGGGACTGTCCCCCATTCCGGAGACGTTTCAGAGACATATGGTAAAACTGGATTCGCAGCTTATGCGCTGTAACGAAACAACAGCCTGACACCACAAGCCTGAGAGGCATGTTTCCTTCCCTCATTGCCACATCATCAGTCAGCACAGAACTGCATGTGGCACGGCGCTAATGCAAACTGACTGAGATGGACAATGAAATGACCACAGATACCACACACACACACACACACACACACACACACACACACATTACCTGTCTGAGGAATGTGATTGGCTGCTGTCCCATAGCATGTGCATCACCGATGTTGGCTTTTATGACCTCCGTAAATGGCTTTTTAGCTCCCTACAGTGATAAAACAGAGAGAGACAGAGATTAAAAAAAAACGAAGGAGACAGAGAAACAGACATTCATACTGGATGGAACCTGAATATTAATTGGACTGGCGGTCCTGTAGGACCCCCTTAATGGACTCACATATAGTTTTCCATTTGTTAAATATCTGGACATGGCTGTCCTACACTCTCGTTGCTGCCCGGCCGCTCAAGGAGGACGAGTCCCCCACTGAGTCTCGTCCTCACAAGGTTTCTTCCTTAAATAACAACATAACGGGGAGTTTTTTCTTGCGCTTCGGCTTGCCCTTTGGGGGTCTAAAGGCTTTTCATTCTGTAAAGCTGCTTTGTGACGATGTACTGATGTAAAAAAGCGCGACATAAATAAATAAGTTGAACTTGATTTACATGCCTTTACAGAGTTAAACCAAACACAGCTCTTCGACTGCGTGACAGAGCACAGAGTTCATTACCCAGTGCCGTTTGAACAGATTCATCACGACAATAAACATCATTGTTAATGATTTATTAACTCATTATAATTAAATCTCCTGTAACTCTTTCCTTCTCTCTCCCTTCATCAGACACTTTTGCTGGAACCATCTCGATCACTCGCTGACGTTCGTATACACTCACTTTCATTGGCGTGTGATGGAAACGTCATCGGTCGTCCAGCTGACGAGTTTCTACTGCTGAAATCAATAATTCAGGTACCTGTGCTCACACATATAGCTCTAATCTAACAGTTCAGTTATTACAGTGAATGTAGATAAGATAAGATAGACAGCTAGTTACATTAGTGTGAACATGTGTGTGTGCTCCTGTTCTGTAACTGGTGCTAAATTCATTCATTATCTTCCGCTTTATCCTCTATTAGGGTCGTGGGGGGGGTTCCCCATGCCCATCCAGGGGAGAACGTTTCGGGCGCTGGGCAGATACACCCAGGACAGGGCGCCAATCTATCGCTGGGCACACACTCACTCGATATGGGGCAATTTGAAGAATTCAATTGACTTGATCCATGTTTTTGGACTGTGGGAGGAAACCGGAGAACCCGAAGGAAACCCACGCGGACACGGGGAGAACATGGAAACTCCACCCAGATGGGGATTCGAACCGGGAATCCCTAGCGTTTGAGAGGAGAACATGCTAAACCACTAAGTCACCGTGCTGCCTGGTGCTAAATTTTCAAATTAAAAACATTGGACTAATGATAATTTCGTCCTTCGATAAATAAAAGGTGGTTCACATATTTTAAACCATGTTAAGACATGAAGTAGACACAGTGCTTAGTGTTTACAAAGGCTCTGGGTTTAATTTCCGGGCCACACTATTTTCTGTGTGCAGTTTGCATGTTCTCCCAAAGTCCTGCTTAATTCCAACATTAAAAAAAAACATTATTAAGTAAATCAGATGTCAGAAAACGACCCCCATGATGACCCCCTGTCCAGGGTGGGTTTTATTTTACCGTTGAGCACTGGGAATGGCTCCAGCTCTCCTCTCTTGACCCTATTTAGAATAAACCGGTTGCGAAACGAATGAATGTGTGAATGTTTAATACCCTGTGCATGTGAACAGTGTAATAGCTGCAGTTTATAATTGGCAGCATCTGTCAGTCCTGAACGTTCTCACCACATTCAGATCATGGCTCGCACTTCTCGAGCCTGAGGAAATGGAGCTTTACTGGCGCTGAACGCCGGGGGTGTGTCGTTACGTACACACTGGGAAGGTGGCCAGTACCCGTCAATTTTTTAATCTTTATTCCCGAGATCTGAAATAAAGTGTTTATTCTGACGTGCTTGATGTTCAGCGAGAAGCTGAAGTATCACCACTGTGATCACAGAAGTCATCTGGGTGACTGAAATGTGGCCGGCGTTTGACCAAAGCCCTTCCTGTTTATCCAGCTCATTGTTTTTCTGCTTTCAAGTCTCTCTGTACAGCCAGTCGACACGCTGTGGATTAAGATTCTTTACATATGGAAACAACAGGATTAGCTGGTGTGTGAGGTGCAGGATTTACAATGCAAAACATCTACTGCGCTCCGACACGGGGAGCTTTTGTTTAACGTCAATATATAAAGCTTTCTCCGAAAAAATTTAGAATTACCAAAAAAAAAAAAACTTTGTGCTGTGTATAAACACTGGTGTGGTAACTGGTGTCGGTACGGTGTTGGGCTCAAGGTTCCAGTCTTAAATTTACCTAAGTTTCTAATGTGGGCCCTTGAGCTGGACCCTTAACCCTCATTGCTCAAGGGATGCAGTATCGCTGACTCGGTTGTCTGACCCCAACCAAGTCGCTACACTTTGACATAATGTACAAAATTTCTATTCCATGGGTGTGGTAGCTCAGTGATTAGGCTATCACTCAGAAGGTTGTGGGTTCAAATCCCAGGTCCACTGACGTTACCAATGTGGGTCCTTGAGCGAGACCCTTAACACTCATTGCTCCAGGGGTGCTGTATTAACCCTGTGCACTGACTCCAACCAAGTTGGGATACTTTGTTGGCTAAATGACCAAATACTTTTTTTATTTGGTTAAGTAACTGATTATTATTAACGACTGATTATTATTAATATCATTATTATAAAGCATTTAGACTTGGGTAACCTCTATTTTCATTCAATTATACACATGGTGTATGCAAATTTCGATGCATTGGCTCGCAAGTATAAAAAGAAGTAGTGAAATTTTTGTAATGTGTAGAAACATGGGTATAAAGTATACAAAAAAAAAAAAAAAAAAAAAAAAATATATATATATATATATATATATATATATATATATATATATATATATATATATATAGCAGCATATGTTAAAAATAAATTGAGAATGTGTGTGATTTAATGAAATGAGTGTGATTTGTAAAGGATTAAAATTAAAATCACGTAGACAGGTATATATAACTGTATATACATATAAATTATAGTTATAAAATATAGATTAAAAAGTCCTGAGGTGTTTGAAGTGTTAAATCGTGCACATGTGGCTCGGAACTGAATTTTCAAATCGTCCCAAGTGATTAAGAATTTAACAGTCTAATGACATTTAGAGAAACCAATGGACTACAGTGTGTCATTGTAGAACTTGGGTTCATCTCTAATGTTTAAAAAACATTTAATGGAGCTGATGGATAGTAAATAGTAGTAAGTAGTAATATTCATTCATTCATTATCTTCCGCTTTATCCTCTATTAGGGGGTTCCCCATGCCCATCCAGGGGAGAACATTTCGGGCGCTGGGCAGATACACCCAGGACAGGACGCCAATCCATCACTGGACACACACACACACACACACACACACACTTATATGGGGCAATTTGGAGAACTCAATTGACTCGATCCATGTTTTTGGACTGTGGGAGGAAACCGGAGAACCCGGAGGAAACCCGCGCGGACACGGGGAGAACATGCAAACTCCACCCAGATGGGGATTCGAACCGGGAATCCCTAGCGCTGAGAGGAGAACATGCCAAACCACTAAGCCACCGTGCCGCCCTAAGTAGTAATAGAGTTTAATAAATCTGTTGAACTTTATTAAACGGGTTCTCCTGTCAGCACATGACGTTGGAGACTGGATGAAGTTATTTGAATGGTGTGTCCACATACTTTGTGTAATGTTTGTAACGACGGTGCCGATGCCCCGGTGCCTCACCTGCTGGAGAACCTTCTCGATCTCCGCGGCTTTGATGACGATGGGTCCCCTCACCGCGTACTCCACCGCCTTCACCTGCGGGTTCAGGCTGTCCATGCTCAGGACCTTCTCCCTCGGCTTGCGCTTCTCCGGGACGGCCGCCGCAGCGGGAGCCTCCGCGGTGCTCCGCCGCCTCAGTCCGCTCCTTAAGGCGGGACATTGCTCCAGCGCTCCCGCGACCAGAGAGCGGCGAGCGAGCGACTGTAACCGGTGCATGAGCCCCGGGGGATGGTGACGGGTGTGCGGGTTTATCCAAAAAACCAACACCGGGTGGAAAAATTACCGAACGTTTACCGACCGCCAACTAAAAATAATAATTATAATAATAATAATAATAATCACCGAGATCAAAAGCCTGCCGCCTCAGACGGTAGCGTGACCGTGATGATGCGCGCGAGCCTCGGTGCATCTCCAACGCGCCACTTCTCTATCGTTTCATCAGCCGCCGGCGCGAGGCCCCAGGAGGACGATGGGTAATGTAGTCCCGTGTGTATGTGTCATTTACGACCGAAAGGAACTACAAAACGTCGACAACGTGAAAGAAACTACGAATCCCAGTGTTTATATTTACATTAAGCATTCATAGCATTGTTTTATACATTTTTTGACTCTATATATATATATATATATATATATATATATATATATATATATATATATATATATATATATATATATATATAGCATAACTTCTGACCTGTAACGTTCTCATTTGTAAGTCGCTATATATATATATATATATATATATATATATATATATATATATATATATATATATATATATATATTACAATAAAAGCGTCTGCTAAACGACATAATGTAAATGTAAAGCTGTTTTATAGTTATTATAGTACCAATTATTATCCTAATATTATTAATACTATTATATAATTATATTACACACATTAATTATTGATACTACTAATAATAGGAAGTGTTATATACTGTATATTTATATACGTAATCAAACAATACTCATTACAGTACTTGGTTTTGCATTATTTATTTATTTTATTATTATATAATTATTATTTATAACATTATTTTATATATATATATATAAAAATATATATTTTAATATTATTTTCTCAAAGTCATTATTTTAGCGACATCTGGCGGTTAGATATTATTATGACAAATGTGTTTTACTGTGTTACTGATTTACGAAGAAATATCAGTTGACGTTCTTAATAGTAATTGTTATGATTATCCGTTTAATAAATGAGAGACGCGTTTCATGTCACAGATATTAATTAGTTCGACTTAATGGTTTTTGTATAATTAAAGATGTAAAGATTTTATAGCAACTCAATATTGCTCTTGTAACATCCCTACCACACATCTGCCCTGTACAAAACCAACAAATACAACTTAATAAACACAGTACCCGGTACAACACCATACATTACATTACAGTCGTTATGCAAAGCTCATTTCTTCATTAAAATAATAGAAATAATAGAAACAGTCATTTTTCATCAGTCATTCATCTTTGTTTTTTGTTTATTTTTTAATATTTAAAACAATTAAATGTACAGAACTGTACAAATGTTGGAAAATATAATCACATTCCAATATTTACATTATTAATAAAGCTTTTTTTGTTTCTGTCCTTATTTATAAGGCTCTTAAATGTATTCACCAGCATTCAAATATATTTATGTTCTTATTTTATTGTTCAAGCATTCGTCTTACACAATTATAAATCACAATTATAAATCACCGAAGGCAGGACAGCAGTCTGGGCAGTTTCAGTTTAATAGATTTAAGGTTTTTCCACATCATTTTGCTGATTTATAGGACTTTGAACGCTTTGTTTAAAGGTACTCAGTAAATAATGACTCCATAATGTTTCTCCATGATGTAAATGTGTCTTGAATCAATAATTATCTGATGGGAAACACTGCCACCGTGTGTACAGACGGTTGTATAACACCTATGGTTTTGTTTAGATCCTAATAAAAAATAGATTTAACTCTGTATTAATTATTTTGTTCGGGTTTTATTCAGTTATTTCCATTTCACACCCCTGGGGTGGGGTGAGGGGGTTCAGATGTTGGCCGAATTCCTGCTGGAATTGGTGTTGGTGCGCCTCAGTGTTTCTACACTTAATTTACATTCTCTGAGCTTCACTGAGCATGGATGGAATTCGTGGGTCTACAATTACAGAGTGTGGAAACAATCTAATATCTGTATCTAATAATGTGGCCAGTAAGTATATACGAGTCTTTATATACAGATCGATTAAATACATATTTATAAAAATGCCTATTTTTTCAGAGCTCCCATTTCGAACATGTAATTTTTACCTTATTATAATTACATGACATATTATATTATATTGTTATCAACTATCAAGTATTTTTTATTTGTCATTCCACAATATAAAGCACAGTGCAATATGTGTGGAACGAGACAGCGTTCTACATATAACAGCCAACACAAAGTGCACATGTGCAAACACAAGAATTTCAATAAATACTATTATTATTAATATTCATTCATTCATTATCTCCTGCTTTATCCTCTGTTAGGGTCGCGGTGGGGTTCCCCATGCCCATCCAGGGGAGAACGTTTCGGGCGCTGGGCAGATACACCCAGGACAGGGCGCCAATCCATCACTGGGCACACACTCACTCACACACACACACACACACACTCTATATGGGGCAATTTGGAGAACTCAATTGACTTAATCCATGTTTTTGGACTGTGGGAGCGAACCGGAGAACCCGGAGGAAACCCACGCGGACACGGGGAGGACATGGAAACTCCACCCAGATGGGGATTCGAACCGGGAATCTCTAGCACTGAGAGGAGAACATGCTAAACCACTAAGCCACCGTGCCGCCCATTATTATTATTATTATTATTATTATTATATTATTATTATTATTATTATTATTATAGCGGCACGGTGTCTTAGTGGTTTAGCACGTTCTCCTCTCAGCGCTAGGGATTCCCGGTTCGAATCCCCATCTGGGTGGAGTTTCCATGTCCTCCCCGTGTCCACGTGGGTTTCCTCCGAGTTCTCCGGTTTCCTCCCACAGTCCAAAAACATGGATCAGGTCAATTGAATTCTCAAAATTGCCCCATATAGAGTGTGTGTGTGAGTGAGTGTGTGCCCAGCGATAGATTGCCCCCCTGTCCTGGGTGTATCTGCCCAGCACCCGAGACGTTCTCCCCTGGATGGGCATAGGGAACCCCCCCCCCCCCCCACCGCGACCCTAATCGAGGATAAAGCGGGAGATAAAGAATGAATGAATTATTATTATTATATAATATTATTATTATATGTTGTTATCGTTCAGCTGTTCTCTTCTCTGCAGTGTTGGATCTTTATGGTGCATATTGTAATCTTTTTTTTTTGGGAGGGGGGGAAGGGGGTGTGAGCTTGTGATTGTGTAATGAATCTTTTTATATAAGCCTCTTTTACTTTCTAATATGGGTTTTTATTGTTCTTTTGGTCACGTGGTTCGAGAGGACCGGTGACGCGCATGCGCGATGCGGCGACGGCGAGGCGAGGGGAGGGAGGGAAGAAGGGGAGGGGTGCAAATGTATCAACAGCATATTCATGGTTACTGTAGCTTTTTATAGCCGCACTGCGCATGTGCAGTGGGATAAATGCGGGATACGGCGCGTGGAGGACTTCATTCTTTCTTTCTGTGTGAGTGATGCGTTTATATGAGTGTGTGTGTGTGTGTGTGTGAGAGTGTGTGTGTGTGTGTGTGTGTGTGTGTGTAGTTAAAGGAGTGTGATATCAGAGGCAGCGGCGACCTTCCTCCGCAGTGGAGTTTTTGATATTTTTTCAAAATAAGAAATGTCCTCGAATAAAGTGAAGAAAGTGAAAATGGCCACGAAATCGTGTCCCCAGTGCGACCAACAGGTGAGGCTCCGTGTGCGGGTCCCCGGCTGCGGTGCGTGCGTTCTGCCCGGCTGTGGGCAATGTTCAGGGGAAGTTTCCATGCTCAACTTGCTGCCTTTATTCTCCTCCATGGTTCCTCTGGTTCCTCTGGTTCCTCACAAAGTTCCTGCGGCTCGCGGGGTTCGGATCTCTGGCTCTGTTGGCTTTTCTCACTCCAGTCTTTCTGATCTCAGTCTGTAAAAAAAAAAAAAAAAAAAAAAAGAAAGAAAAGAGAAAGAAAGAAAGAAAGGCAGCACTATGCAGAATCCATTCTCCATTCATCCATTATCACCTGGAATTTCCTCTAATCTGCAGTTTATTATGGTATTATTTCGCTGTTCGGCGTAATTTCAGCCTCACAAGCAACAATAAAGCCGCTGTATTCATTCCGCAGTGGAAGGGAAATCAGGATTCACGTTATGAAGCCGCCAGAGGACAGATGTTTTCTTATACACTCATTTCTGATGATGTGTGCTTTTTTTTTTTTTTTTTTTTTATAATGGGCTGATTTTTAATGATTTCTTTTCTCTATTTCTCTATTTAACCCTGATTGCGGTTATAGTACATGTTATTTCTTATTTCACAAACAATAATCTCATTATTATTATTATTATTATAATACCTATTTTTAATGATTTTTTTTTAAAAATTGGTTTTCTCAGTGATCTTTTATTTGTTGTGTTTGTTTTGATTTGGAACTCTTTTGATGTTTAATTTGAAAGGCTTGACATTGTTATTCTGATCACTAATATGTCACTCTTTATTATTTTATGGTCTTATCTGAATATACCATGTGGAGATTAGACAAGTAGAGATGGATAAGGCTTCATTTGTTCTGGTTTGACTTTTTTTTTTTTTTTTTTTTTTTTTTAAAGAGCAGCAGGCATTAAAAAGGGAAAGCGAGGTGGTGATTCAGTGTTTCTGAGCCCAGAGCTCTGAGTTTGGAACAATGCTGATCAAATACAGGCAGCGTGACGCTGAACAAGGGGCTGTGTGAATAAGTAGGTTACTTAAAGGGTTAAATCTATAATGATTGGGATGTTTTAGGTCATGTCCCATTTTTTACGTGTGCGTGCTATGGCTGTCCTGAACTAATATAAACATTATAATATGTGGACAATATTGTTCAGGCGCCTTTCTTTACGTCTAAGGGAACTGTTACGACATCTGATTGGGCCCACTTTGCAGCTTCAAATCAAGGTTTTGGAACGTGTGTGTGTGTGTGGACCTTTTTACAAAAGAACATTTGGAAGGTTGGGCACCGATGTTAGATGAGTGGATCTGACTCTCAATCTCTGTTCTATTTGATCTCAAGGGCTTTAGTCGGGGTTTAAATCTGGGCTCTATGTGCCTCAGTCAATTTCCTCCACAGCAAACTTACCCTGTTCATGGGTCACAGACACATCAGAACAAAAAAGGGCCTTCACACTGTTCCCACAAAGTTTAAAGCATAAAATGGATAGGCAGGTTCTTAATAGGACAAAAGAAACACTCATGTTTTAATGATTATGATCGATGTCCCAATATACAAATAAGTTAAAAGTTAAAATAATAATTTCAACAAGGTTTAAAGTCCTGGAACTGTTGTTTTTTTTTTTAGAGTAAATTTAATTTAAAGCAAACCATCTGTGTTCCAAATGTGTTTACTCTTCTTGGTTTATTTTGTTGATCACGTTCAGGTCTGTAGTTCTAATATTATTAATGATCTTACTGATACTGTAATAAACCTTGATGTTATTGCCTCGAGTCTTGGGCAAGCTCAAGTTACGAGCGCTTTAATCCTGTCATATTTAATACCATACATTTACAGTATAGCAGCTGAAGCCTGTGGTCAGAATGGAGTTTCCTGCATTCTTACTGAAGGCCACATTATTGGGTTTCTGCAGGGCACCATGCCCAGATCATGAGCCACTTCTGTTTCTTTCCTCCCACACAGACTGCTTTTACATTTCCCATAGTGCCTTCCACTAAAAAAAAAAAATATCTGTATGGTGTGACCAAGGATTGATTCTTTATTTCCATCACTGGCAGCTTTTTACAGTGACATCATGTTTATGGTTCTGTATGTAAGTGGAACAAAGAACAAATGTATCCACAACATGTGTCACTATAAACACTGTAACAGCTGTGAGAACGGTTTAGTTTGGAGAACTAATTCAATTGAGAGACGCATCTGGAAGATAATAACGCTTTATTTTCCTCTAAGTCCCTCAAATGGTGCTTAGGAATGTGTACTTGTTCAGTACCGGTTCTACTAGTAACCTTTTTTTATGAGAAACTGAAATGGTCCTTCTGACATAAAAATGCTTTCAAAGGATTTTTTCCTGAGGGGCAAAATGAAGTGCAAACTGGAACCATTTTTCACTTAAAGAACCTTAAGAAACCTATTAAGTTTACTTTCTCGAATGGTTTCTTTGAAGGTTGTGCTAAATAAGAATTCAGTGGGTTGTTGATACAGATGTGTTTGATATTGGCTTATTTCATTCCTCTCGTGACATAAAAGCTTTATGAAAAAACATAAATAACCAAAATGTTCTTTACTCTTCATTTAATAAGCTTAAAATTAATCATACAAATACAATGTGGATACGGAGTGCTGTGTGATCAATCTTTGCAATACCTTCTTTTCTCTAAAGTTGATGTTTGAGGTGAGGGCACAGGCTCAGGCGTGATACGGCGCCCCCTGGAGCAATGACGGCTAGAGGCCTTGCTCATTGAGCCCTTATTGGCAGCTTGGTGGCCCCTGAGATTAAACCCCCAACTTTTGGGCTGACTGCCCATCACCAGAGTCACTGAGATACCGCGCATTTCTAACATCCCATTCAGTTGGTTCCTCTGTTGTAGCTGTTTAGTGTCTTTCTGGACATTTTTGTTCATTCATCCAGAAGAACTATGTAAGGTCAGACAGTGATGTTGGACGAGAGGACCTGGCTCACAGTCTGAGGACGTGTGAAGCCCAAATTGTTCTCTCTTTCCGTGGTATGTGACGCGTAGAGCAGCAAAACAGAAATGGCACTTTATTGGTGTAAATCCAGTGAGCCCACACTTTTCTGGCCTGAGATCTGTTTTTTTTCCAGTGGACAGGTCATTGTGAACTACCTGGATTTATTTTTTAAGCTTTATTGTTGAAACCTTTTACACACATCATGTTAATATTGTGAAATCAGCATGGATAAGTCTCGGCATTGGGTTTGCCCAAATAGCATGGAGAGAACTTGGTTTTAGTTAAGCCTTTGGCTGAAGGACATGACACACGTTTGCCCTAAATGGCAACCCCCCCCCCTCATCCGAATGAGCAAACATAAACAGCATACAAAACAAATATACATCAATCCCTGCGACCCGCACTTCCCCAAACAGAATATGAACATAAATTAAAAAAAAAATTAAGTGCTGATAAGTGCAGTTAATGTCCTTTTCCTTGGTGTTCTACCAACATGCACCGTGCGATGGACGTGTTGGGGACGCCTGGTCTAAATTAATGAAAAACACACGAGAGACGTTTTGGTCTGTAGTTAAACAGGGACCATTTAACTGCTTTGATTTCTACTGATGTTTTTCTCAGCATTTTAAAGACCCGGTGTTTGTGAAATGGTGTATTAAAAAAAATAATGGATTTTTTTTTTTTCATACTGAATGATTTTTAGTTGATGTTTATATTGTGTAATTAAATTTCTGTTCCTTGTTGGAGTTAATGGAACTGAGGAAATAAAAAGAAAGGTTTAGGTTTTTTTTTTTTTTTTTTTTTTTTTATAAACCTGAACGTTTTTTTTCTTTTCTTCTGAGATCTCATGAGGTTGGTTTTCAAAATAAGGAAAAGAATTGGATTTGAAATGGAGTCTTGTATGAATGTGTATTCTCTCTCTCTCTCTCTCTCACACATGCACACATCATCTGCATGAATAATTAAATGGGTGTAAAGGTCGACTGCAACACACTAATAACCCTGATTACTGGATAAGTTTGATGCTGTATTACTGTACTCTTATATTTTCAGGTCTAAATATATTGCACTGGGTTTAAAAATTTTTCTCTCCCTGTGTGTGTGTGTGTTAATCAGATCCCTGTGGCGTGTAAGTCATGCCCTTGTGGCTACGTCTTCATCAGTCGAAAGCTGCTAAACGAGAAGCTGAGTGAGCGAGTGTCTCCTGGTTTAGGTAAATCTCCTCTATCCTCATGTCTGATAATCAGCAGATGCTGTATGCCCGTCTTCTCTCTGTTACAAACTGTTACAGTTGTAAAAAAAAATAAATAAAAATAAAGTAAATTTTCTCTGAATGTAATAAACCCAGATCTATTTTTGCTACTGGGGTGCTGGAGAACCTTGACAGGCGCCTCTAGGTGGTCGAACTTGTCTGAATCAGGTCTTGTTGATGTCATGAAGCCGACGGTGTCCGGTGCTGCCTGGTTTAGTAACCGAGGGTCAGCTTAAGAATAGTTTATCTTCATAAACCCTGGTTAGAACGGTTATAGATTAACTTCATCTACAGGTTATTGGTATGCTTAAGAATTCCTGTTAAATAAAATGTAACTAAAGAATGATCTCTTTCATCTAATGCTTCATCCATACATTTAGGAACTGTTCTGTTCCACTGACCTGTAAATGCCCCCCCCCAAAAAACAAATTCTTTGTAGTCAAAAAGATCCTTCAATGTAATTCTTTACTTAAACCTTCATCCCTACATTGGTCATATACAACACTATTCAGTGTAAAGTTCATGAATAAGACAGTTGATCAATGAATTCTGGTCTTTACTTTGGTCCCGTCTGTGCTGGTTTGTAAAAACAGAATCAGTTGTGTAGTCATTTATTTTGGGCATTTTATGGCAGGATCAATATCTAGGTCTCAGCTACGGATTGATCCGGGGTTCATAATTCAGTGAATAATGTCAGCGGCCGTGTGCCGGGTGAATTCACAGAATCAACGCTCAGTGAATCAGCGCAGGGGGGATTCAGTGAACTTAAGAAAACGAACCGTTTTTATAGACCGTGATCCGTAAAACATTTTCAAAGAATGACAACATGGATTGGATCAGTAGGAGTTTGTTTGTGTGTGCGATTCTTAATGCGTAATGTTCCAAAGTACGTTAATAAAAATGATCAGTACATGGAGATCGCATGTTGACCCTATATGGTAATAATGTTGGCGTATTTGTTTTAGAGAAGTTTGGGTTTCACAAAATGGAAGACGGCGGGGATCAGAATCCTTACATTTATCCGTAAAATTTGGGGAATTTAGTTTGAGGAAGACCGTTTTCCAGAAAGTCCATCATCATTGTCCCACAAATTGTCTTCCTGGCGTGTATTTTTATAGACATGTGGGAAAAAAATAAATATATATATATATATATATATATATATATATATATATATATATTTTTTTATAAGAAGCTTATCTATAATTATGAAAGCTCCTACAGCTGCAAAGGGGAAGACTGGTTTAAATAGGATGTGAAAGCGTGTGTGTGTGTGTGTCCTCATACATTTTTATGAATATAATTTATCGTTAATTCTGAGACCGTTTTGATGGACAGCCCTGGGTTTGATGTGTACTGTTTTTGTGCTGCAGTATTCCTCGCCGGTTGCCTGTAGTCGTGTGGTTTTGGTATTTTGGAGTGGAGCTGCTGGGTTTGCTTTCTCGCTCCGTGAGTTATGAGTGGAATGTGTAACAGACTCGCTTTGTGTATGCGCCTCTCTCTTTACAGTCCAAACAAGGACTATAATAAATTCTATTCTATTTTACATGAAGCGCCGAGGATCAGGCAGTGGACCCGAGGTCAGTGGAACTCCAGAGCATGTTGTTTCTATCACTACTTCTCTGTGAGAGAGGAAGTTTATTCAGAGAAATGCTTTACTGTTCTGCTGCCCCGGTTCCCTTGTTTAACAGTCTGATCTCAAAGCAGTGCTCACAATTTATTACACGCCACGAATAACCACTTCATTTTAAAAATGGGTCAGGCTTTATGCCGAGCTCCGTCTCACTGCTGTCCGATTTAAATGAAGATGTTTGCTCCAGAGTTTTAGTGCGAAGCGGAAAGGAAACTGTAAAATGCCGCGAGGAACAGTTTGTAATGGAACAGCTGGTTAAACCAGAGCCGAGCGCCGTGTCGTATCAGTGGTGCGGTGACGTCGACACGGGGCCTAACCCGAGGTTTTGTCAGGAGGAATTAATGGTGACCGAAATGAGCGGCAGTACAGAGAGGTTCTTGTTAGGGCAGGTTATTGACAAGATCAGGATTCCTGCACCATTGTGTGGAAACACTTGAGAGAGAGAGAAAAAAAATAGAACTCTTTCATTTCAACAGAACTGCTGCATTCAGCACAATGGAAAATACAAAGTAAAGAAAACACGCTGGAGAATAATATTTTACTAATTTCACTTCGTACTTTATTCATGAATAAATGTATATTTTGCATTAAATGTTTGTACACCGTGAGGACAAATGTATGAGACACTTATATATTTATTTTGTTCTCTTTCTCAAGATCTTGAAGAGAATTTCTGATTTGGAAGTTTTTTTTTTACATTTTATTCCAGAGCTGTTTAATGAGGATGAAATCAGGACTAAACGCAATAAGCTCCTGACATTCAAACTACATTTTCATATTCATATGTTGGTTTAAAAAGTTTAATTTCTCTCCTCACACCTACACACACACACACATTATAAGATAAGATAGACAAAGATTATTTGTCCCACAATGGGGAAATTCACAATATATGACTTATTATGTGCCACTAGACTGAATATTGCTTAATGCGGTAACACCGTCATTCTGGAACTGAAACAGGATCTTCCCCAAACTGTTCACACAACCTTAGAGGCGTACAGTTGTCCAAAAGTTGTCAAAGTATGAATTTGGTTCCATACACCCGGAGCCGCCGTTTGTACAGCGTATGTGTTGATTTGACGTTTATATCAAAATCCACCATTTGAATCATTTAATGATTTTATTTTTGTGTCATTTTGTGAGTTGGACTTCTTGCACCAATGAGCAGCGAGGACCGGATGGTGGCTCGGGTTTCAGAGGCGCATGTTCCGACTTTGTGCTCGTTTTCTCCCCAGTGCTTTGCCGTTTAACTCATTTGAAGCCGGGTGTTAAGTCTTGGTTAACTCGCAGAGCGGATCTCTTCAGGTTCAGTCTGGGCGTGAGATCGCGTATCCGATGCTAATGAGGAACGTGAGGATGGCACTTTTTTAAGCGGCATTGTTGTCATTGATTTCTCACTGACTCGTTCTTTGTGTTGTAGATGAAGGGGGATGGTGGTGTGTTAATGTGAGATGAGGGAGGGGAGAGGGCAGTTATTTGTGTTTAGAATGATGGATTATGGGAGAGGGAGTGTAATTAGGAAGCAGCTGATGTACAGAATAGTTTTCATTGAAATCCACACATTTTAATGGCATGATTAATCATTACGAAAGAAATGAAATGGATTATTCGTTCACACAGTGGTACATTTTATACTGAAGGACAAATCTAATGTGTTCCTTACTCTGTTCTCTGATCAGTGCATTTATTTATAATATAGAGTTGAAAAGTAACTCAACACAGAGCTTTGTTTTTTTTTAATTATATGTAATTCGACTTAAACAGGTCTCTTAATGCAGAATTTCAGTATTCGTTCTTTAGTAACGGATCTGAAGTCACCGCTCTTTATTCTTTGTTGCTATTTTCTTTTACGTTTCCTGTGTTTTTTGGGAGTCTGATTTCCCTTTTCCTTTCAGACAATCAGGATGCGAGGAGAAGACGGACGGAACGGATAAGAAAGGAAAAAATTAACTTGTCTACCAGCGATATGGAGAACAGGAGGCGGTCACGTACCAACAGCCAATCAGAGCAGATTCGCAGAGGGCGGGGAAGACCCAAAACCGTGGGTCTGAAGAAGCAGGAGGATGAGAAAGGTGTGTAACGAAATGTGATGACTGAAGAGAGTGTCTTTTTTTTTTGTCCGTTTTATTCTCTATTGAAGTCAGGCCATTCTAGATCTGTATTCTGTGGTGGATCATTCTCAGCACTGCATTGCCGTTGAATGACGTTGGTGTGTAGTGGGCATGTTGCCGGTTCGAGTGGATCGGACATGACGGTGTTGCGAGAGTTTATGAGAACCAACTCAAACATCACCAGCCCGCTACGAACAGTAAAATATATCTATTTAAGTGTCTTTATTAATTCATTATCATGCTGAGGCACGGTGGCTTAGTGGTTTAGCATGTTCTCCTCTCAGCGCTGGGGATTCCCGGTTCGAATCCCTATCAGGGTGGAGTTTCCATGTTCTCCCCGTGTCCGCGTGGATTTCCTCCGGGTTCTCCGGTTTCCTCCCACAGACCAAAAACATGGATTAAGTCAATTGAATTCTCCAAATTGCCCCATATAGAGTGCGTCTGTGTGAGTGAGTGTGTTCCCAGTGTTAGATTGGCGCCCTGTCCTGGGTGTATCTGCCCAGCGCCCGAAACGTTCTCCCCTGGATGGGCATGGGGAACCCCCCCCCCCCCTCTCGCGACCCTGATATAGGATAAATTCATGTGGCGTTCACCACTGCAAAATGGTAGTACGATCTTCCCAACTCTGTCCGTAAGGCGGAGTCACTGAGTAGTTTTAAGAAACTACTGAAGACGCATCTTTTTAACAAATACTTGTTGTAAAAAAAAAAAAAAAAAAAAAAAAGGGAAGGGGGGGGGGGGGCGCAGCATTACATAATAATTAGGTTTGATGATTTTACAGTGTAGTTGGTTTTCTGCAGAACTTCTGACTGTAATGTTCTCATTTGTAAGTCGCTTTGGATAAAAGCGTCTGCTGAACGACTGAATGTAAATGTGAAATTAATTTGCTGTAAAATAATAATTTCTTACCAATCTGTAAATATAGATGTACTTCCCCTGTCGGACTTTTCATTTTAAAAGCACCAGTGCTATAAATAGATTTGCGTGTGGTGTTTCTCATACTGCTTCTAGAGGTGAATCAGCTCTCAGCGTTTTTCGTCTCTATGATTTTGTGAGGCTGTGGTTTCATCACACTTCTTCACATGGCACTCCAGCCGTTTCACTTCTCTACCGTCTCTCATTGCTGCAGCCGCGCAGACGCTTGTTTATGATTAACATGGCTGTCATTCGCTCCCCTTTGAGTCATCCGTAACCCGTTTGCTATCTCAGGTTTGCTTTTTAACAGAATTCCTCTGAGGTGCACGAGCAGGCCGCCGTAAGAATCTCACGTTTCGTTCCGTTTCTTTACGTTCATCTGAACATTACGAGCTTCAGCACAGGTCATCAACGAGTTGATTTATGTTTTAATAAGTGTCATGTAGACACTCGATCCCTGAACAGTCAGCTCTATCATTACGGGTAAAATCCCGCCCTTGTGGTTGAGCATGAGGAAACCAAACCATAATTTTTTTTTTTTTTTTTTTAAAGAAGAAGAAAAAAAATCCCCCTATCCAAGGACGTTACTAAAGTAAACATGAGTCATTACTTGCACCGCTGAGTTTAGTACTTTGAGCCTTCTCTTATTATGGTAGATGATCTAGATTTCACAGACATGCAAATCTTTGGCAGATTTTTTTCGGGGGATGGGATCAGTTGTTGTTCGATCTTTTTTTTTTTTTTTTTTTTTTTTTTTCTTGTTCGAAGTTATTTTGCTCTTTGTTTTTCATGTGACAAAAGAAGGGAAGTTCCACTGCCCTAGCAACATTGAACGCTTCTTTTACACCAACCAAGCAGCAGGAAGCTCTAAAAAGGGCAGCTACACTGCATGTTTACTGCACTGAACAGCCAGTAGAGGTCGCTGTCAAAGATTCATTCATTCATTCATTATCTCCCGCTTTATCCTCTATTAGGGTCGCGGTGGGGTTCCCCATGCCCATCCAGGGGAGAACGTCTCGGGCGCTGGGCAGATACACCCAGGACAGGGCGCCAATCCATCGCTGGGTACACACTCACACACTCAAACACACTCTATATGGGGCAATTTAGAGAACTCAATTAACTTGATCCATGTTTTTGGACTGTGGGAGGAAACCGGAGAACCCGGAGGAAACCCACACGGACACGGGGAGAACATGGAAACTCCACCCAGATGGGGATTCGAACCGGGAATCCCTAGCGCTGAGAGGCGAACGTGCTAACCACTAAGCCACCGTGCCGCGCTGTTAAAGATATTTTATAATAAATCTTATAAATCCCCAATACGGCCTCATGCCCTTCTGACCATGGGGCATGTGGACTGGTCAGAGATGCCATTTCGTATTCAAGCAGAGCCAATGTTACCTTTTTACATGGGTTTAAATACATCATCAGTTTAAAGATTTACAATATTAACATTACGCATTTATTTTTAATCAATGCTTATCTTTTTTAAGTTGTGGGGGGTGCTGGTGCCTTTCCTATCATTTAACAGGTAAAAGTAAAGGGCATTTTATTGCAGGGCAGGCACACAAACCCATTTATACCCACAAAAAATGGTATTTTGGTATATTATTAAATGTTTTTTCACACCCACTGTAAATCAAACCACGCAGCATGCCGCAGTGAGGTGTCAGCACTACCATCTAAGCATCCGTGACTTTATAAAGTAACCTTGAGTATAAAATGTACTTACTGATGCAGTGGCTGTCTTATTTGCACTGTGTTCAGCTTTTTAAATGCCTGTCCTTAATGCCCCCTTCTCCCTGCATTAGAGAGTGTAAGTAATATCCAGGCTCAGTGAGTCCCAGGGATTTCCAGCCGCTGTAACTGATCCCATCAGTTCCTCCCTGCGTGTACACTCATCATATACTTTATTAATCTCTTCCTTTCTTTCAATTTAATTGATGTTTTCCTGCCTCTGTTTTCCTTCATTTAGAAAAACAGGAAAAGGAGGTGGATATTTATGCCAACCTGTCAGACGAGAAGGCCTTCGTGTTCTCCGTGGCGCTGGCCGAGATCAACCGCAAGATTCTGGGCCAGAGACTGATCCTTTAGGGGGCCGGGCTACCGGACGAGTGGCTGAAGTTTAGGAGTCGTACAGAATGGACCTGCGGGTGACCTGTACCACAGAGGAGGTGGGGATCCACGCGGCGGACCACGGGCCCTGGATTTAAATACGGTTGTGGGAATGTGGACTCTTTATTAACTAATGTAAACATGGACATGTAGAAATCTTATCTATTTATCTTTAAATCAGATTTTATGGAATGTAATAAAAAGCGCTCTCTCCTTTAACTCATTGTGATTTTGTCACCGGAGGAAGCGCAGCGCAGCTTCTCGTGCTTTCTACGACATAAACTCCTGTTTTTGCTGAGTAGTCATTTTTTAATTCATTCATTAGTGTTCCGAGTGATGAACTTAAATAAATGTACACAGACGTACCAGCCCCTCCTCCCTCTGCGAGCACAGCGAGACGTTTTTACATCCTTCACATGGTGCTTTTTTTTTTTTTTTTTTTAAACAAAAAAATGTTTTTACCACACTCTCCCAGTTCCCATTTTATTCAAGTGGACGGGCAACCAAAACCCCAGCAACGGCTCAGTTTGCACTGTTGCTAAGTGGGCAGCCTCTTCATGAGCGAGGTTGCCAGGTCAGCCTTTATCTCCCAGGAGAGCCGTAGTGCAAATAACCAAAGAACTGAACAGGTCTCGGTCGAGTGTGCTGAAGATCCATTGTGTACCTTTTCTTTTAGTCTGGACCTCCTTTTTATTATAGTGAAGCTATTAAAGAGAAATGATGAGAAATTACCCTTAAAAAAAAACACCTGCATCAGGAGCAGAAAAGAAAACCATCTCGGCGGATGTGATCTTTTAAATGAACGTGTGAAATGTTGTGGCTCAAATCATTGTATGCACATTAAACCTTTGTGTGATTCTGTGCATTTGATTTGCATTAATGGATGATGTTAATGGACCCTCCTGGATATATTTTAATGATTTAACGCAAAAATGTGTTTACGCTTTGTAAGTTTAATACCTCAGTTCTAATTAAATTTTTGAAAATTTCAAGTTAAGCCATCTATCAGCTCAGCACTGCTGTTCAGTCAGGGCTGTCTTCTTATTTTTAGCACGTGCCGAGCCGACCGCTTCTTTTACAGGTTTAGTCACAGAACCTTGAACTTTTTTTTTTTTCACAGAATATATGCTTTATTGAAATGGGTTTTGTTAAGGGTTTTTCGTTGTGTTCTGATTTAGTAAACATGCTGGAAATGACATCCGATCACCGTCTGTGAGCGTGAGCTCGTCACAGAGCGAAATATAATATGCAATGCGGGCCGGGGTGTAAACAGGGTCATAAGAAAGCATTCAGGTGAGTGTTCTGATTGAGCGTGATTTAAAGTTAGGTTGTCCGGTCAGTTATCTGGTACTGTATAAATAAAATTCTTGATTGTTTTTTATTTTATTTTTTTTTCATTGCACAATCTAGTGGATGCATCACTGATGAAGTGGGGTGGGCTGTAAAACTCATCTCAAGTACTTATTTATTATATTTCTATCAAACCTATTTTAATGCATCTTTCTGTTTTTTTTTTCCATGTTTTAGTAAAATATACCTCTGTAATCATTTCCATATATATATTATAAAATTCATTCATTCATTAGCTCCTGCTTTATCCTCTATTAGGGTCGCGGCAGGTTCCACATGCCCATCCAGGGGAGAATGTTTCGGGCGCTGGGCAGATAGACCCAGGACAGGGCGCCAATCTATCTCTGGGCACACACTCACTCACACCCACACACTCTATATGGGGCAATTTGGAGAACTCAATTGACTTGATCCATGTTTTTGGACTGTGGGAGGAAACCCACGGGGAGGACATGGAAACTCCACCCAGATGGGGATTCGAACCGGGAATCCCTAGCGCTGAGAGGAGAACGTGCTAAACCACTAAGCCACCGTGCTGCCCATATATATATATTAAATAGAAAAAGATTTTTTCTGGTACTGTTTTAAAAAAGATTATTTTACATTTAAAACTAATCCAGTGAGCGTGGTCACTCAGTGGTCAGGGCTTTGGGTTGTCAATCTGAAGGTTGGGGGTTCAAATCCCAGGTCCACTGAAGTTACCAGTGTGGGTCCTTGAGTGAGACCCTTAACCCTCATTGCTCCAGGGATGTTGTGATGAACCCTGTGCTCACCTTGTAAGTCACTTTGGATAAAAGCCTCCAATAAATGACCAAATGTAAAGTTAAACAGAACACACGGTCAAAAGTATTAGGACAATCATTAGATTAAGGTGGTTCCCTCGGTGTTTCAGCTTCCAACGCTGAGGAAACAGCTCGGATCTCTGCTTCAGCATTAAAAACCAGGTTTATTAAAATGTATTTAAAAACATTTGGAATGAAGTACAACCACGACCCCAGAGCCTGACACCAGTGCCTGACCTCCCAGACCTTCCTCAGGTACAGTGTTCAGTCTTGAGGATATTTTTTTTCGGAGGAGGGAGGGGCAATTTGAAATCATTACCTTTAAAGGTGTAGCATGTGTGTTTCCAGATATTTGAGGCACATATAAAGTAACGATTGTATTTTATTCAGTGTTTCCCCACTGAATAAACTTTAAAATCTCCGGTCGCCATTTTGTTCATACGTTGTGAGCCGATTCTTGTGTTTTAGGCATCGCGTAATCATGTGAGTGAATCAACCAGCGGAGTCGGCTCGGTGACTCGCTCTCGCTCGTTGATTGTTAATTGGAGTCAGGTTCTGCTTCGTGTTGTTTACGCAGCTGATTTCACAAATTTAATTTATTAATATAATAAAACAGGATAATAAAGGTTTAAATCGCCTTTAGCTGAGCTACATTAACCTTGCAACAAAAACAACAACAACTAACTAGATTTATTTATTTAAAATGCATTTAATTAATTTTAAACAGAAGACAGAAGCAAAAAAAAAACTCTTTTTGGAATATTGTCCAAATGCTGGATCAGATGTGGACTGATAAAGCATAAAGTTTGATTTGTAAGTATTTTTTATTATTTTTATTTTATTTTAATACTGAAATGTTAACTAAATTAATGGAGGGTAGGATGTCATTAAAGCTGTGGGTGTCTTTTGTCCATATGGATTATTTGTATTATTTAACTTTTTACATTACATTTGGTCATTTATTGGACACTTTTATCCAAAGCGACTTACAAGGTGAGCACAGGGTTAATCACAACATCCCTGGAGCAATGAGGGTTAAGGGTCTCGCTCAAGGACCCACACTGGTAACTTCAGTGGACCTGGGATTTGAACCCCCAACCTTCAGATTGATAACCCAACACCCTAACCACTGAGCTAACCTGCGCCCATTTCTTTGTGTTATCTTGTCCCAATACATGTGGAATACATCTCCACTTGTTCTTTGTTCAGGTTTGTTTGTATGTTCTCCTCCCCCATCTGTCTTTGGGAAGTCAGGTACATGACCCCCTGCTTCTTATTTACTTGGAGCACCTGCTCTGCTGCTCTGAAATCTGTGTCATCACTGCGTTCAGGAGTTAAAGCCCGGTTCTGTTTCTGACTCAGTGTGATGTAAACACAGTGTTTGTGACCAGCGTTTAGGCCTCGAGCCAAATCCAAACACAACCATGCTGTGAATATTCATTTAAAAACCTTCCCTTATATGAACTCCACTCTATGTGGTTCATATTTATTACTGTGAGAGAATACCACAAGAAGAGAGAGAGAGAGAGAGAGCGAGAGAGATAAGACAGATGAATTCATTACATTCTATGTAGCAGGATTCATATCAGTGTTGACCATCATTTACCTTCAGAACAGCTTGGTTCCATGATCATATTGTGCTGCTCTATACATCACATGAACAAAGAGTTGTCACATATTACTTCCACTGATTTTATGACATTATGTTGTGTGTTTTCCCCTTCTTCAACTACTACACCCCCCCCCCCCACACACACACACTGTTCAGCTTTAACAGCTTAATTCTGCTTTCTATATGAATCCATTATCCATCCTCTATTAGGGTCACGGGGGCGAGGTTCCCCATGCCCATCCAGGGGAGACCGTTTCGGGCGCTGGGCAGATACACCCAGGACAGGACGCCAATCTATTGCTGGACACACACTCACACACACACACAGACAAGCACACATACACACACTATATGGGGCAATTTGGAGAACTCAATTGACATGATCCATGTTTTTGGACTGTGGGAGGAAACCCACACGGACACGGGGAGAACATGGAAACTCCACCCAGATTGGGATTCGAACCGGGAATCCCTAGCGCTGAGAGGAGAACATGCTAAACCACTAAGCCACCGTGCCGCCCAATTTTGGAACCCAGGAAAGTTTTTTTTTATTCCAATTTGTAACGTTACCCTCTTTAAATTACGTGATGAATGAATGAAAGATGAATATAGTAATAATAATTACTCTGTGCAGTTTGGTTTTTGAAGCAGTGTGTGTGTGTGTGTGTGTGTGTGTGTGTGTGTGTGTGTGTGTGTGTGTGTGTGTGTGTGTGTGTTGCATGGCAGGAAGAACTGGCTGGATGATTATACGAAGCACTCACAGAACACTGGTTTGTTTAAATGTTGGATTGGTTTTCTGGCAGAAGCTTCGCTTCCTCATTTGCCTCATAAAGTCAGTGGAGTGTTAAAGAGGTGAGAGTTGAACCTGATGTAAACACTCAGCTGCCACTTCACGAGGTACATCTCATTCTCAACACACCTACCTGTTTATTTTATCAACACTACAGACCGTGTAGATGGATTTTGTAGTTCTACAATTACCGTCTGTAGTCCATCTGTTTCTCTACATGCTTTGTTTGTCCAGAATTGACACCTTTGCCGTGGAAGCAATAATATCCCATGCATCATGTTTCATAGTATTTACGTCCAGTTCTTCTTTAGATTTTTCTCCTACACTTGCCTCTCAGACACAAATGTGAACCAGCTGCCTGAATAAAGAAAACATTTCCTCGGCAGAAATAGTCCTTTTCATCCCCACATCCATTCAGGGACAAGTGCGGACTTGCTCTGCAATCAGAAATGCTTTGCCATCGTTTAAATAATGGAAATTAGAACAGGGAATCACAATTCTCTTTGTGTGTGTTTCGCGTGCGAGAGAAGGGGGAGGGGGTCGTGTGGAGTATCTGATTTCTTTTATCCGTTGTATTTATGTGTCCTGTTATTTGCATACGGCTGTTGCATTTTATTAACCGCTCGGCGGGAGCCGACCGAACCAGGTCCATTCACTTTTTGCTGGAGTGTCGGTCACAACTGAGTTTTAAAGAAATCTACTTAAATGCACGTGATTTAGTTTGGTATTTGAATTTCGATGTCATTTTTTATTTGGTAACGGAGCGTTTAGTTTAAACATTTAACACCAGATTGTTGCTGATTCCTACTTGATCTTGTTCAGAAACCTCATTCTGTTAATATAAGTAGTTTTTTTATGATGTGCTCTCTAAATGTAAAACATGCGCAGGAGAGAACATGCCAAAATTCCTACAGACTGGAAAAGTTATGAAGGCAGAAGGGGAAGAATTTGTCTGCTGCTGTTTGTAAACACATTACATAAAGTTAGACCCCATCCCCCAAATGAAAGAGAGCGTGGAGGGGGGAGGACACATGACACTCGAGCTTCTGAGCTTTAATTATTGTTTGAATCCAATTACATTAGTGTGTGTGTGTGTGTGTGTGTGTGCATATGGGGCTGGTATTTATTTTAGATATCATTGTTAACGTAAGTAAACAGAGGCAGCAGTTGTGAAACCTCTTGAGCTTTGAGTGCTTTACTTTAAACTGTCAGATGAGTTTAATGCTCTCTATCCTCCAGCTCTGTGTTGTAAGGTTTGCCTGGAAACCTATTTCATTCATTCATTATCTCCCGCTTTATCCTCTATTAGGGTCGCGGGGGGGGGTTCCCCATGCCCATCCAGGGGAGAATGTCTCGGGCGCTGGGCAGATAGACCCAGGACAGGGTGCCAATCCATCGCTTTATTTGTGAGCTGTCCCTCTGTCATTTTAGGTTCTTTTTATAATTAATAATTTTTTTTTTAATGGGCGGCACGGTGGCTTAGTGGTTTAGCACGTTCTCCTCTCAGCACTAGGGATTCCCGGTTCGAATCCCCATCTGGGTGGAGTTTCCATGTCCTCCCCGTGTCCGCGTGGGTTTCCTCCGGGTTCTCCGGTTTCCTCCCACAGTCCCAAAACATGGATCAAGTCAATTGAGTTCTCCAAATTGCCCCATATAGAGTGTGTGTCTGAGTGAGTGTGTGTCCAGTGATAGATTGGCGTCCTGTCCTGGGTGTATCTGCCCGGCGCCCGAGACGTTCTCCCCTGGATGGGCATGGGGAACCCCCCCCCTCCCCCCCGCGACCCTAATAGAGGATGAAAGCAGAAGATAATGAATGAATGAATTTTTTTCTATAACAATGCTCATGAGAGGCGGCATGGTGGCTTAGTGGTTTAGCATGTTCTCCTCTCAGCACTAGGGATTCCCGGTTCGAATCCCCATCTGGGTGGAGTTTCCATGTTCTCCCCGTGTCTGCGTAGGTTTCCTCCGGGTTCTCCGGTTTCCTCCCACAGTCCAAAAAACATGGATCAAGTCAATTGAGTTCTCCAAATTGCCCCATATAGAGTGTGTGTGTGAGTGAGTGTGTGCCCAGCGATAGATTGGCGCCCTGTCCTGGGTGTATCTGCCCAGCGCCTGAAACGTTCTCCCCTGGATTGGCATGCGGACCCCCCCCCCCCCCCCGCGACCCTAATAGAGGATAAAGCGGGAGATAATGAATGAATGAATGCTCATGAGCCACAGCAGATTCACAGTGAATCGTTGTTCTGAGTGGAATCCTATAAATCTGCTGTAAATGCTGACCGGTCGATTATGATTGACCTTTTCATTTCTGTCCTTGCTGATCTGATCTGTACGTTGGTTCCGCCTTTCGCTCTATTGTAACCCAGTTAACTCTGTCCCTCGAGCTGAACAAATGTTCCTGAGAAACACTCATGAATATCTTATTCTGCGAACAGGCTCTGCCACATTTATATTCACTCTTTAAAAAAAAAAAACGCATCTCATTCCAACCATGTTTAATTTAATTACATTTATATAAATCATCTCCCTCCTGCAGCATGTGTTTTAAATCCGTCAGCAGAATATTTAATACTCATTAATTAACATTTTTAATGTCACGTGGAACCAGTGCGTAATGTTCCAATGAATCAGTCCTCACACATTGTTCCACACTTATATTATACACGCCCCACACACACACACACACACACACACACCGGCCACTTTATTAGATACACCTCCTCGTTTCTCACTTTTTTATATTATCTGCTTCACCGACAATGTAGATGAGTTTTATTTCAACAGTTACAGACTGTAATTCATCTGTTTGTTCTGTTCTCTATTAGTTATATAGAAGGTCCTTTCTGTGGGAATTTGGCATGTTCTCCATGTTTCCATATACTTCAAATATTTAAGTGAATTTCATCCAGATGTTTTTTTTTAGTTTTCTAGTATAAACCTGTGTATTAAAGTGAGGTAATAGGTGTTAGTTGTAATGAACATAAATAGTGTTTATACTTTTATACTTTATTTCCCCTCTTATCAGGCTTTTATCAATACAACATTTGATTGTGTGTGTATATATATAACCCTACAATCAAATGTTGTATTGATAAAAGCTTAAAGCTCAACACTTTTAATATGCGTGTGTGTTTTTTTTTTTTTTCAAGGTTAATACAGTAAAACTTAAATGGAGCAAAAAACAAAGTTTCAAGTGGAAAAGTTTAAAAAGCGAGAAACTGTAATGTGAAAACTTCACACTCTGATGTTGTTGCTCGCAGGAAGTGAAAATCTCATCTCCAAACACCGAACACCTCCTGAACACCTCCACACACTTAGAGACTCAGAGACACAAACACATCATACTGAACATCACACTCCGCTGATGAGGTGCAGGAAACGTGACTTACAGTAATTTATAACTCACATGTCTTTATGGACATTGCAGTTCACTCTGAAACACTCTGGGCCTTCCCCAAACTAATTGTGTATGATTTTATAATGTTGCACTGAGACTGAATGAGATGTGTAGCTCAATGCTTTTGTCCATATAAATAATTGTGTATGTTTAAGCAATTTAATTATTTATACATTTAAATATTATATTCTCCTGCATTAGTTTATCTGCTTGATTGAGATTAAAGCTGAAGTTATTTTGGTGTATTTCTCACTAAATATTTATTATTTGAGTAAATGGAATGTTAGAGTTCCGTCTACAGTAGTTTCTGCGTGGTTATTAGATCAGTAACCACCAGATGGCGCCAAATTGCCATTTATCATCTCCGCTCCTAGTTATGTTTATGATCGATATATATTTATATTTATTTCTCTTTGCAGAAAAGTGAGGCAACAATGAGAAATATTTACTTTAAATAAAACAATTTATTTAAAAGTCCTTGCTTTTTTATGTTCATATAAAAGTCATTTATTTAAAAGGTGCTCAGATTAAAAATATTAACATTGTACTTTAGTTGTTTTGGTATTTTAATGAACAAATTGGGCGGTTATTGCATATCAGCTGTTCAAACAGGGTCAGTAATGTCACTCGCTCAGTTACTAAACTCTTACCATGTAAAACGCAGAGAACATACCAAACATTCTACTGGCTGTAATGAGAGGACTGTTGTTCTGACTTCTTATTGCATAATGAATCTGCTCACTCTCGTTGACGTGTTGTGAGATTGTCGGAGTGCAGGAACGGTGACTAATGAGAACGCGGAACAGTAATGCAGCATTTCCAAACAATTCAGTGTTGTGTGTTCTGGTACATCCAAGGCCACCTGTCCTGCCAGCAACGACAGACTGGCAAAGAGCACACAGTGTGTTATTGAGCACGATTCATATGAGTTAACATTTAACAACACTCAAAGTGTTTACAGTGCCACCTGGAGCAACACACACACACACACACACACACACACACTCACACACACATCTGCTCCTAACAGTATCACAACTGGCACCATTTCATTTGATCTGTTTTTGATTTTGTAACTATAGATGTAAATGCAGGATTCGTCACTACCTCCCCCCTTTTAAGGCGAAATGAAGCAATATTTGTCATTTCTACTAACAATCATGCAAAATGACAAAAAAAAAAAACTTATTCTTATGTAATATAGACTTTATGGATTTTTTTTTTCATGATTTTAAAACCTGTTTTTTTTTTGGAGCAGCAGTCCCTTCACTTTATTTTTTTGGCCCCGTTTGACAATAAAAGAAAATATTGAGTCCATTAAATCCATTACCATTTTGTTTTACCATCTACAAACATGGCAGCGCATTATGTTGCTGCATTAGTGAAATACCCTAATCATGTTTTCCAGCATTAAGATAATCAATGTAAAAAATCTAAAAATGTAATTTAAAAAAAAGGGGATGTTCAAAACCTCGATGCAGAGATCCTCATCTAATAGATTGTTTTGAGTAGTGTGTGCATGTTATACACTTTAAAGTAAATGTATAGGGACACATACATATAAGTTGCATTAAACCTACAGGATCTCTAACGACCTATTAATCGAATTTGGCTTCTGTTCTGCAGCTGGAACAGTTTCCACTCCAACGTGAGGGTTTCTACAAGATTTTGTGGTGTATCTGTGAGTTTTTGTTTATTTATGCAGAAAAGCAGGTGTGGGATCAGAAAAAGATATTGGATGAGAGGACCTGCTCACAATCTGTGTTCTAGTTTAACATAAAAGTATCGGGTGGGGTTGAGGTCAGGGTTCTGTGTGGGGCAGACATGTTCTTCTACATCAAACTCACCCGTTATGCTGGAACAGAAAAAGGACCTTCCCCAAACTGTTAAACATTTGCAAGCACCAACCTAATAATATGTGCTCTTTTGTTTACTTCACACGCGGTTGGTTGCCAGGTGTGTTAGTTTTCTGTCTCTGTGCTTTCACACAATCAGAATCAGTGATCCTATATTAGGGTCGCGGGGGAAAACGCTGGGCAGATACACCCAGGACAGGGCGCCAATCCATCGCTGGGCACACACTCACTCACACAGACACACTCTATATGGGGCAATTTGGAGAACTCAACTGACTTGATCCATGTTTTTGGACTGTGGGAGGAAACCGGAGAACCCGGAGGAAACCAACGCAGACACGGGGAGAACATGCAAACTCCACCCAGATGGGGATTCGAACCGGGAATCCCTAGTGCTGAGAGGAGAACATGCTAAACATTAAGCCACCGTGCTGCCCCTATATATATATTTATATATATATATATATATATATATATATATATATATATATGTATATATATATATATATATAATAATAATAAAAATTATATATATATAATGACCTTCTCTATCACACGCACTCCTCTGCCTCTCGCTGTGCTTCGAGTGCTCCATGCTTATTTTCACCTTATAAATAATTTATACTTGATTTTACTGCAGACATATTTTGGAGTAAATGCTTCAGAGGAAATGGAAACTCTCGATGCTTCTGCTTCATTCACCTTTAAAACTCATTCAGTGCTTTAGATGTCTCTCTGCAGTCCTATCCCGTTTACCAGCTTCGTTACCTTCATATGCAAAAGGTCAGAGATGGGACCAAGCTTATATAACCTTAATATTATATCTTTATATGGTATCATATTTGAGGCAATGCTGTCGTGAGGATCATTCGTATAACATGTGAGTGAATGTGATGCACGTGTAACGAATAGCATAAAGAAAAATTAGATTTTTAACGACGAGGGAAACTTCTGTGTGAGTATGTCAGAGTTTGTGGTTGCTATGGTGTTGCCGGGTAGTTTTTATGACTCGGTTCCTCTTTACATTGCTGTGACGTCTGAACCCTAAGGGGTTTTTTATTATTCTATGGGAAAAAATAGACTTTAACTGTCCACTGCTTGGACACTGTCCACATGATCACTTCAAAAGGCACAAGAACATGAGATGTGTATGGGTTCTGCTGTTCTGAAAAGTTGGTGTTTGTTGCTCGGTAACTGTGGGAGGAGATGCAGTGTGAAATCTGAGTGTTTTGGGAAAAAAAAAAATATAAAAATAATGATAAAAATAATAATAAACCAAAGACTAGTTATTTGGCTTTGACTTGCTGACTTAATTACATTAAAACATTTATTTGATCTACACATGGCTCCCTCTCGACTGGAACTGGACTGTTGCTGGGCAACGTGATGGTTTGCACTGAAAAGCCGGGAATTACGAGATGCTCACGGTGCTGGATTACACGCATTATCAGATTTTACACGTCCATGCAGCTGCACGCGAAAAAACAAAAACTAGTGCATCATTAAAACGTACGTATTAACAGATCCATGTTGCCAAGACACATTATTTAAGACTTTTTTTTTTCTTCTGCCCAAACACTCATCCTGACACTCGAGCCCTTATGCTGGACGTGTGGCCTCTTTATTTGCATACAGCAGTCTGAGCCTGTGTCCCGCCGCCGTTATGAGCAGTGGAGAGATGGATCTGTCATGGAATCAGATGCCCCTGCTTATGAAGTGCGAGTGACGCACTGAATCCAGGACTCGGGTCCCTTACACAAGTCACACTCCGTTACCTCCAACCTGCTGCGATGGTGAAAGGACCGGGCAGGACCTGGAAAAGCCAGGCATCTCGAGGGAATGTTGTGGGTTAGGAAAACAAATCAGACTCCCCCATCCTAAAAAAACAGGACCTTCACGTCTCTTGTAACATACCACACTAATCTCAGGCAGCTGTTATCTCGGGGCAGGAAGAGCTCTGGGCCCAGTGCTGCCCAGAGGGGTTTTCGGGAGGGGGCGCAGACACGGCAAAAAAGGCAATGGGTGACAAGATAAATCCACTTTGTGGGGAGAAGGGCCGGTCTAGGATGGGCTCATGTCTCTCGCAAGTCCAGAGATCTGCGTACGGCGACATATGAGGATGAGGCAGAAGAGTGAGGGAATGGAGTGAAGACAGCATGAGGACATCCGTGCACAAACCCTCGCTCCTCAGCACCAGAGGATTCAGCGTGTCTGACTACATACGCAAGTTCACGGTAAACAGCGGCAACTTCTTTCAGGGGCCGGGATCTAAATTTGAAAACATTTTAAAAAGTGGACGCAAGTGAGAATTCAGAGCTGAAGTGTTGGCAGCGGGAGGTCAATCAATCAAACCCTCAGAGCATCCTGGGATTACAGAAGAGTGAGGGATTAAGATTCTCAAACCCATGTGTTTGTGTGAATTGTCCGTGGGGACCTTCATATCGCTTATCTTTACACTTTTTGGGACAAAAAGCACGCGTTGGAAACGGTGTGTAATAAAAATATGACGTTAGTGGTTTTAATTCCTCATCTGAAACAGAAAAACACACTGTCTTTATAATTTTCTTAATAATTAATAATAATTACTAATAATTAATGTCTGAAGACATGAGGAATAAATAGAGCAATATTGTTATAGTAGAGTGGCACGGTTGCTTAATGGTTTGGCATGTTCTCCTCTCAGCACTAGGGATTCCCGGTTCGGATCCACATCTTGGTGGCGTTTCCATGTTCTCCCCGTGTCCGCGTGGGTTTCCTCCAGGTTCTCCGGTTTCCTCCCACAGTCCAAAAACATGGATCGAGGTCAATTGAGTTCTCCAAATTGCCCCATATAGAGTGTGTCTGTGTGAGTGAGTGTGTGCCCAGCGATGGATTGGCGCCCTGTCCTGGGTCTATCTGCCCAGCGCCCGAGACGTTCTCCCCTGGATGGGCATGGGGAACCCCACCGCGACCCTAATAAAGGATAAAGCGGGAGATAATGAATGAATGAATATTGTTATAGTAGAGCGGCACGGTTGCTTAATGGTTTAGCACGTTCTCCTCTCAGCACTAGGGATTCCCGGTTCGGATCCCCATCTGGGTGGAGTTTCCATGTTCTCCCCGTGTCCGCGTGGGTTTCCTCCGGGTTCTCCGGTTTCCTCCCACAGTCCAAAAACATGGATCGAGGTCAATTGAGTTCTCCAAATTGCCCCATATAGAGTGTGTTTGTGTGAGTGAGTGAGTGTGTGCCTAGTGATGGATTGGCGTCCTGTCCTGGGTGTATCTGCCCAGCGCCCGAGACGTTCTCCCCTGGATGGGCATGGGGAACCCCCCCGCGACCCTAATAGAGGATAAAGCGGGAGATAATGGATGGATGGATATTGTTCTAGTACTGAAACGTCAATGAAGACTTTGTAGTTTAACAGTTTAGGGAAGGCCCTTTACTTCTTTTTTCCTCCAGCATGCCTGTGCATCAAGCAAGATTCTTAAAGACATGGTTGGGTGAGTTTGGTGAGGAACGTCCTCACCTCTGTCCACTATGGCTTTCTGTATTCAGGGCCAAAAATACTGCACTGGTAGCTGGATTACTACAAAGCATATTCATATACTAATTACTTTTCTATGCATTTGTAAATTCTTGTGGTGGAACGCTAAGCATGTCCTTAAATCTCTAAGAACTGACTTTTATTTTCCGACACGTCTGCATTTAAGTAAAACTGCCCCAATTTGTGCCGGCTCTTAACTCCTGAGCTGTGAATCAGCCTCAGAGATTTGCCAACACGATGAGTAAATCTGCCTTCAGGATCATGGCCTTGGAATTCTTTAGCGCCTCAGTTATATTCAGGTCTTTATCGTGTCAGAGAAGATGATTCATAACACAGAAGAATCACTTGACTGACATTACGGCTTAAAAATAAGAGAGGACTGCGGTTTTCATGCTCATACGGTTATACACCACGTCGATAAAAGTATCAGGACACCTACACATTACACCTACAGGAGCTTTTAGAACATCTCATTCGAGGTCGGTCCTCCTTCTGCAGTGCTGAACAACCCCAACGGTTCTGTGAAGGCTGACTTCGGGGAATCTGAAGTGTGTCTGTGGGAGTTCGTGTCTATTGATCCGGGTCAGACACCGATATTGGACAGTTGTCCAAATTACATGTGGTGATTGTATAATCCTGTGACTAAAACATCCAATTTATTTCATTATTGAATTTAGCTTCATTTAAAACAAATAATAGAAAACTGCCCACATTTCTTGTACATTTCTATGGGACAGACACGGGTCCATGTACTCGGACCATATGCTGTAATTAGTGAGGGTCGGGGGCCGTGTGCACGCTCGTTAAAAACAGATAATGGAAGATAAAGTGAGCTCTGAAAGGACGCTTCCTGCGCGGTCACGCTCCCCTCGTGAGGGAAGGAGAAGTCCCCTGTAAATGGAGCCTGGATTCTCCTCACAATGGCCAAGGCTAATGGTGTTTTGGATAAACAATGGAATGTCTGTGTCGCCCCTGACGACAGGGAAATTCACCTCGTTTGACTCACGGATTACCCATTACCACTACGCTCGGGTACAAATAGCTGTGAGAGTGTATTCCTTTACGTGATGATTATTTACACATGCTGCACATTCGTGGAATTGTGACCTTTCGCATGAACACAGTCTCAGCTGAAGCTGCTCGCTTATTTCTGAAATGTCTGCTTTAAGTGACGGAGCTGTTTCTTTGTGTGCAGTGTTTTGAACATAAAGAAAATGTTCTGTATAGATGATCAGCTGTAACTATCTGCTGTGAAGTTATAAGTGTATACACACACACACATACAAACACACACGTACAAACACACACATACACTTCATTTTCTTTTCTACTCAGGTTTTTTTTATTATTCATGAGATATATATATATATATATAGGGCGGCACGGTGGCTTAGTGGTTTAGCACGTTCGCCTCTCAGCACTAGGGATTCCAGGTTCGAATCCCAATCTGGGTGGAGTTTCCATGTTCTCCCCGTGTCTGCGTGGGTTTCCTCCGGGTTCTCCGGTTTCCTCCCACAGTCCAAAAACATGGATCAAGTCAATTGAATTCTCAAAATTGCCCCATATAGAGTGTGTCTGTGTGAGTGAGTGTGTGCCCAGCGATGGATTGGCGCCCTGTCCTGGGTCTATCTGCCCAGCGCCCGAGACGTTTTCCCCTGGATGGGCATAGGGAACCTCACCGCGACCCTAATAGAGGATAAAGCGGGAGATAATGAATGAATATATATATATATATATATATATATATATATATATATATATATATATTATATATATATATATATATATATATAGAGAGAGAGAGAGAGAGAGAGAGAGAGAGAGAGAGAAGTGAGAGAGAGAGAGAGAGAGAGAGAGAGAGATTCCTTAGAGAGAGAGAGGAGAGAGAGAGAGAGAGAGAGAGAGAGAGAATAGAGAGAGAGATTATAATATATAATGTGTGTGTGTACATTCCTTATTTTGGGTCAGTTAATATGTCTATTATATTTTATTATTAGTTGAAATGCCACACAACTTGTTATTTACCTTTTATACTATTTTTGTATTATATATGATAATATTGATAAATCAACATTCATTATAATATATAGCCGCATTGTAATCACTGAATTTATGTGTTTTATGTAAAATCAAGCAATTTTAAGCTTCCGACCTCGCAAACGCAGTTTGTAAAAGGCCCATCGTAGTGTTCCATCATGATTGTTCCCTATTTTTACCAATCAAGGTCCATAAAGACATGATTACATGAGTTTGGAACTCGTACAGAGCCTTGACATCGACCTGATTCAACAACTCTGTGATGGAGGTGATGAGACGGGTCCTCTGTCCCAACATCAGTGTCTGACCTTTTTAACGCGCTCTTCTGGATGAATGAGCGGTGATGCTCACAGACATGTTACAAAATCTGTCTCAGGACCAGCTGTGAGTGGGATGTCTTCAAGTCCTTGTAGGTGTAATGTGGAGGTGTCCCAGTTCTTTTGTCCACATGGTCTGAACGAGGTTGATGTTTGTATTTTACACTCCAATCTTGTATTAGTCTGAAGTTTATACTCGGTCTTTAAACATTTGAACTCATTTAGAGAAATAAGACTTCTCATCGTATAAAATTCAACTTTTTTTGAACTGAAACTTCCCCCCTTTTTTTTTTTATTTTTTCCCCCCAAAATCTTGTTTCTATTTTCTGTGGACGTTCCGACACCCAAATGGTTTGCTGAGGCGATTTCGGCTGCGAGAGTCGATGGGATCAGAGGTCTTCTGAGGCATTTAACGCTCCGATTTAAAGCCGACCGTAGCCCGCTGACCTCACGGGTGTCCATCTCCTGTTCTAAAGACCTCAATCACGTCAGATTACATTGTGTACAAGAAAAGGATATACAGCTCTCTTCAGGAACCTGTTGGACCCCCCCCCCCCCCCCCCCCGGCATTACAGCGTGAGGATTTATATGAAATGAGAAGAACACTAATCATTCAGTACTTATGGCTTCTCGTTTGCTCGAGTGAATGCTTTTAAGGCTTTTAGATATCCCTCTAAATTTAAATACGTGTTACAGCGTTATGCGTTTAGAACCGGTTCAGCTTTCTAGCGTCATTCTAAGTTTAGGGAGGGCCGTTTTTGGTTTTTGTTTAATTGTAAATGTGCTTTATACACAAAATGAGGTCCGTTTGAGAGAAATCCCATTAATGGAAATCGGTTGGGTAAACGGAATCACACGGTGGCGTAATGGGTGACTTTGTTGCCTCATAGCAATTAGAACCTGCTTCCTTTGTTTTGTATTCTTTGCATGTTCTCCCTGTGTTTATACTGCTTTCATCAGAGAACTCGTACTAACATCCCATCCATCCAGGGTGGGGGGGGGGTTCCCCATGCCCATCCAGGGGAGAACGTTTCGGGTGCTGGGCAGATACACCCAGGACAGGGGGGCAATCTATCACTGGACACACTCACTCAGAAACACACACACTCTATATGGGGCAATTTGGAGAACTCACTTGACCTTGATCCATGTTTTTGGACTGTGGGAGGAAACCGGAGAACCCGGAGGAAACCCACACGGACACGGGGAGGACATGGAAACTCCACTCAGATGGGGATTCGAACCGGGAATCCCTAATGCTGAGAGGAGAACATGCCAAACCACTAAGCCACCGTGCCGTCCGTCAGCTAAATTTAAGCTTATAATATGTTTGACCTGCGATGGACTGGTGATCGGGGTGACCTGTTTTTTTTTTTTTTTTTTTTTTAATTAATTTATTTATTTTTATTTTTTTGCATGATGAGTCTGATCGATTTGGACGAGTCGAGTTCTCAAGCTAATTAAAAATACAAAAAATACTAATCTTTAACAAATACCTGTTGTTAAAAAAAAATAATAATAATAATAAAAAAAGGGGGGGGGGCGCAGCATTAAATAACAATCAGGTTTGATGAATTTACAGTGTAGCTGGTTTTCTGCAGAACTTCTGACTGTAATGTTCTCATTTGTAAGTCGCTTTGGATAAAGGCGTCGGCTGAACGACTGAATGTAAATGTAAATGATATAATATTTTTTATAATGTGTCTAAATGGAGCTCCTCGCTCTTATTTCTGGCTCCTCAGAATCAGAATCAGGTTTATTCGTCACATGTGTAGATGTACATGTTACAGCCAGCAGTGAAATTCTTACCTGACCTCTGCACAGAAAGTTAAATTTGTTAATTTATTAAGGCTAAGAAAAATAGAATAGAATAAAGATAAGCTTTAACTCTGTATTTACACTCTGCAAATGGAATTATAAAAGTGGGTTGTGCTTTTTGTGCAAATATTGCAGCGTTACAAGTTATTTTAGTTATGAAAGTGTTGTGGGTGGGATTATGTCCGTTTAGTCCTGGTTCAGGGTCCTACATGGCGCACTGACGTGAGGTCAGTCACGGGCGAGCCGAGGAAATGCCCGTTAAGGCCGTGCATACTGGCACGCCAACACGTACACCGCAACCTGGAAAATCGACTTAACGCTGGAGCCCCCCGCGATGAATTCCACATTTTACCCGCCGTTAGCGATTTACCACAGACGAGCAGCGATGGACTTACATTCCTGGTACATTTCCATTGCCCCCCCCGCCACCCCCCCGTTGCGTAACGGATCTATAGAATGGTTGGCCTCTGGCAACATTGCAGAGGAGAAATGGTACTCTCTCTGGGGACGGATTTATAAATAATGTCCCCTGCCTGGATTTGACACGTGAGACGCGAGTGTCTACAATAGCTCCATTAAAAACCTTTCAGAGCTGCAGTGGGTGTGACAGTGTTGTGATGCCATGCAGTCGGCAGCGAGAGAGCGAGCTATTCCACAAATTGATGTGTTTTCCATGTCGTGAAATCCGCATGGCTGCTTTATGGGCTTTTAATTAAAATGTTTAAATCCTACCGACGGCTGTTGGGAACGTTTAAACTAGGGGACACGGCAGCCTATCCCAGCAATTACTGCTTTACAACAGTACATTGTTTAACCCTCAAAAAAAAAAAAAACTTTTAAGTGATGAAATGGTCCATGTTTCGCCATCAGATTCCTACATTTATCTATTACACCTGCAAGATTTTTAAGATTTTTGCTCACTCATTCAATATCCATCCATTATCTTCCGCTTTATCCTCTATTAGGGTCGCGGGGGGGTTCCCCATGCCCATCCAGGGGAAAGCGTTTCGGGCGTTGGGCAGATACACCCAGGACAGGGCGCCAATCCATCGCTGGGCACACACTCACTCACACCGACACACTGTATATGGGGCAATTTGGAGAACTCAATTGACTTGATCCATGTTTTTGGACTGTGGGAGGAAACCGGAGAACCCGGAGGAAATCCACGCCGACACGGGTCCTCAAATCCTCAAATACAGATGTTGGATGAAAGCATCTGCCTCATAGGCCAGTTTAGTTCCTCTACACTAAACTTGACCAGTTACTCCTTTATGGACTTAAAGGCGTGGTGTCTCAGTGGTCAGGGTGTTGGGTTGTCAATCTGAAGGTTGTGGGTTCAAATCCCAGGTCCACTGAAGTTACCAGTGTGGGTCCTTGAGCAAGAGCCTTAACCATCATTGCTCCAGGGATGTTGTGATGAACCCTGTGCTCACCTTGTAAGTCGCTTTGGATAAAAGCGTCCAATAAATGACCAAAATGTAATGTTAATGGTTCTTGCTCTGGGCCTTCCCCAAACTGCTCTCACAAAGCCTACAGGCCAATTAAAAGTCAAAGTACACACTGCAGTACACGACGGGACAGAGTTCCTTGGTGAGCGAGAAATGGGGGTGGGTAGCTCAATGGTTAGGACGTTGGGCCATCAATCTGAAGGTTGTGGGTTCAAATCCCAGGTCCACTGAAGTTACCGATGTGGGTCCTTGAGCGAGACCCTTAACCCTCATTGCTCCAGGGATGCTGTATAGACCACCCTGTGTTCTGACCCCAACAGAGTTGGGATACTTGTAAGTCACTTTGGATAAAAGTGTCTGCTAAATGACCAAATGTAATGCGTCTGAGATTCCTGCTCACTGTCCATCTTCATGCCACCGTTCACCGCAGTTTATTTTTACGGGAAGTGTCACCTCAAAGTCAAGGTAGGCTCCAGTTCCATTTCCCAAAAGCATTGCGGGTTATCTAAAGCAAACCCTGCAGATCCAAGGCGACACGTGTTCAGAGTTTTGCAAACAAAGAGCGGCCTGTCCTGAGAAACATTCTTGCCCCTGTCCAACGCTATGGTCGTTCCGAAAGGTCATTCCTTGCATGTACGCTCGCCGACGGCATCTGTCACGCTGAATTTACACGTTTTGTTGACGTCAAGGGACTACTGGAACGTTGGCAGCCAGCAGAAGCCGTATAAATGCATTCGGGCCGGGGAGCTTGATAGAGGCGGACACGGGAGGGAGGAAAAATACAAGTAGCAAGATAAGATACCAGAATGGAGGTGTTTATCTAAGTGGTGTCATGTCTCGGGCACATACTGACCACGTTCCAGTCAAGCCGTTGTTTTATGTGGGAGGCACACCAGCACCTCGCGGGACTCCAGAGAGGACCAAGATTGGAGGGACCGAAATAGCTGCTCTTTAGTCTAACCTGAGGATTACTGGAGGTTCCTTCTTTTTTTGTTTTTTCCTCCGTCTTACCCACAAACCGCCAACCTGAGCGTCCTTCACGTCAACCATGAGCAAACCAGCGACCCTTGCCACATGTATCGCCAAAATGTACGATGGAGCCAAGCTGGACAGTTCCGGTGCGCCATCGGGAACCCCGAGGAAACCCAGCCCTAGTCTGCTGGGCACTTTGGGCCACATCGAAGGCAAGATTAACCTCCTGGAAGGAAGAGTGGAACAGATCACCAGCACCCAAACGTTGGTTCTGCAGAAGCTGGAGCTGATGTGTCAAGGGATGGGCAGCCTGGAGAGAAACCTGGCTCAGATGAGGGCGGAGGGCCCGTCCCGGCCGCTCACGAAATCCGCTCACAAAGACGACAAGAGGCCGGGCGACGCCGCCGCCGCCGCCGGGATCACGGAGGTCAAATCGCTCTGCGGCGAAACGGTGTCGCTTCTGAAAAACCTCAAGCAAGAAGGCCAGCTGCAGAGACGGAAGCTGGAGGGATTAGAGAGCACCATGACCACCTTGGAGAAAGTGCTGGGGTACGTGGGTGATGCCTTTCGCAGCTCGAAGATCGTGGAGTTTATTCTCAGCGGCATCGTGCCCTGGAGGAAACGAGGCCTTTTGGAGGCGACTGAGAAGGAAGAGGAGGAGGAGGAGGTTAGTAAGCATCTGGTTGCCTTGAGCAATTTTTTGGGGGGGATTTTATGCAATACTGGTGCAACATCCAATAATATTCAAAGCACGAGCAATCTTCAACACCTATGAGTCATGACTTGGCACGCTGTGGTTATTGTTTTTGCTCGCCGTCAGCCGATGGCTTTTAATTCACTGCTTTTCAACGGTTTTGCCTTAAAAGCCCTTCAGTATCCAAACAATTTGAGGTTGTAAAGAGGCCGTAATGTCTCTACTGTAGTGGATGACAGAATAATTGTTGCTCACGGGGACGGATGCGTGTGTGAGACTGCGAGACACATTTAAAACTCATAAAATAAAACTACAACAAATGCAGAACTAATAGCAAAACTAATGTTCTTCCTTCTTTCCATTCGTTCGCGTTCGAACGCGTTGCACATGCGACGCACGTACTAATCTCCCTGCCCTTTAGCTCGTCCAGTGCAATACATTTTTAGATTTGTACTTTAAAAAAACATTTCTGCTACCTTTAACCTTTTGATGTCTTGATGTTCACCACCGTCAAAATACATGGAAACTAAACTGCGGCCTTATTGTGCGCCACCCTTTTAATTAAAGCTGCATTTAAACGACAATTATTTCTTTTCTATTTTTTCTAATTCTATTATTTCTTTTTTTTCTTTCTTTTTTTTATATCAAATCAAATCAAATCAGGTTTATTTGTCACATACGTAGATATACATGGTACAGGCAGCAGTGAAATTCTTTCCTGACTTAAAGTTAAAATTTGTTTAAGAGAATAAGAAAAATAGAATAAAGATAAAATAAAATTGAACGATGTATTTACACTGTGCAAATAAATTTAAAAATAAGAGAACTGTACAATTATGGCACTAACAGATATAGACTAAAATGGTCTTATAAGTTATTATCATAGTTATAATCATTTTTTTTTTCATTTTTTTTCCATTTAAAGAGATCTGATGTAATGAAATTAATTGTGAAGGATCAGCTGTGGGATAAATTGGAATGTTGATTGTGAGGTATTGTGTGGTATTTAACCACCAACAGCAAAATGAAACATAAAGACAGATTTATTGCACATGTTGGGAACAAAGTTGGAGCAACTTTATTTTAACAGTGATGGATTTGTGATATGAAGATGCTCTGATCATATTTCATATACGGTTTGTCTGATCAGACCTTCCCCATACTGTTAACTAAATAAAATAGTTCATGTGAATACAGGAACTATAATGTCCCAAGGGACTGTTGCTGTGGGGTATTAGTACATATAGTAAAAATAGTACCGCCACCTTTAACCTTTATCCTACTGCACGTTTAAAAGCTCTGCCTCATACCACAGTTCACTTCGTGTGTTAGTACACTGCCACTAGAGGGAGCAGTGTTTGCACACAATATAATTCAAGAATCAAGAAAATGTTATTGTCATTAATATCACGTGTGGTTCATGAGATAAGATTACCCTTTTATTTTAAAGTTATAAATTAAATAAAAATTTTAAAGAAGAAAATGAGATGTTCACAATATTGGATTTTGGAAGGTTTCTCTGAAAATTTTGCAGATGGGAACAGTCAAAGAAATTCACACACAAAAAAAAAAAACAACTTTAATGTTTGGAAATGTTTTCTCTGTTCATATAGACACAAAACTGTCGGCGGTTTGTACTCTTTTCTTTGGTTAATAGTTTGATGTCTCACATGTTTCCTTGTGAAACCGGATCCACAGGATTTCGTCGTCTCTAAAGTGTTTGATTTGGCAGTAATGTGTTTTAATCAAATGGTAATTAGAAACTTTTATTTCACCTGTTTCTCAAACCTGCTGACTGGAATGTTTTTGTCCTGTGCATCGGAATGCGTCTCCACTTGATCTGTCCTGAGACGTTCAGTTGCTTTGTCTCAGGAGAAGAGATTTGTGGGAATCTTCATGTTTCTGTCTCGTGCAATTAAGTTTAGGCTACAAAAGAAAAAAAAAAATTTTTTTTTAAAAAGTCCTGTGAGAATGGGTTTGTTTTGTATGCAGACAGACAATTAAGCGTTGTTAATTTACAGTGTGACAGGTTTCAGGCGGACTAACACAAATTACACAGGTGTGTTAATGACTGCTGGAGGGTTAAAACCTGCCAAACGGTAATTAGTGTGAAGTTTAATAAACACCACTGATTAAAGGTTTTCAAATATGATTTATTACAATTAATTACCATTCGTTTCTTTCTTACTTCCACCTTGTTTCATTTTGGTTCAGATTAACGTTAATATTTCAGCAGTTTTAGGTTGTATGAGCTTTTTGTTTTGGGGTATAAAGGTTTTATTTTAGAACCGGTGCGTGGGCCGTTTGTCGGTGACACATACCTTTTTTTTTTCCCCTCTTTCTAGAAAAATCGAGCGGAAGATGATGCTGCAAAGTCCGAAACCTCGCGGTGTCACCGGGGGACTCAGACGCTGGAGGAGATTAACGTGGAAGCAGCAGGTGAGCGCCGGGGAACCGAAGAACCCTCACGGTGCTCGTCACCGACGGCGTTTTATCACCTGCTTACTGTAGAAACATCCCATAGCTGCTGAAACGATCACCCGGGCCGATGAGCTGTGTGGTGGAGTAAATAAGTCGGGGAGGTGATGAAACATCCCGCTGTTTTAAAGTGCAGGCAGGAATTTAGGAAGCTTTTTTTATTTTATTTATTTTATTTTTTTTTTTTTTAGGAAGGATTTTTTTTTTTTTTTTTTTTTTTTTTTTTTTTTTTTTTTAAATCTTCTCTCACTTTCTTCCGGGTGATTGCATCATTTAGACCAGCGCTTTCCCACCGTGCTGCCGTGACGATGTTGATCTTCTCATAGGGCTTTCTGTTATGAAACAATAAACGCCGCTTCATTCCCACTGACTGTTCACTTTATCATTTACACCTCCGCTTCAGTTCATCAGTTCCTCAGACACTGCAGCTCTCTTTGTATTAATTCGGTAGTCCATCTGTGTGCTGGTGCTGTGTTAGTGTGTGTGTGTGCTGGTACCAGTGGATCAGACACAGCAGTGCTGCTGGACTTTTAAAAACCTCCATGGCTCTGCTGTAACTAAAATCATGTTTATTTCTCCTGCTTCCTCAGTCTCTCCACATCATCAGGACCCGAATGTCACCCCCGTAGTATCAGCCGGTCCGTGTAACGCTGGAAGCGAGGATGCCCCGTCACCCGGCGGTGGAAGTAAAACCCAGCGCAGGCCGAAGGAGGTGACGCTGAAAAGCAGGGAGACGGACCGGGTCCAGGCCTTTGCCCCTCCCAACCTCAGCGAGTCGGAAGATCACAAAGCCGTCCCCGTGGAGACGTACCAGCCTGAGAGGTGAGCCAGCAAATCCACAACCATTTGGTTCAAAGCAGTCGTGATGAAACTGTTCTCCTAAAATCCCAGAGCGACAAGTTGGGCCCTATTTTCCTCCGATCTGACGTCCTCGCTTCACCTCATCTGATACTAATCACGTCCCCCGTGTCCCCCATCAGCAGCATAGTGGAAAGGATTTCTCAGTGGACCGGATTTTCAGATGCTGAGCCCAGATTCTGTTTCTATAGAGTTCGTTAGTGACGTTTTTTTGTGTTCTGACCGCTGAAGTCCACTAGACTACAGCCAGTTCTTAATGTTTAAAGGGAAGTCCACAGTATAAAAAACGTCCTTTACATTTATATATATTCAGTGGGTAGAATTCAGGCGGTGGATCATTCTCACTCCGCACTGCAGTGACACTAACATGGTGTCTGCATGTCCTCCACATGCCAGCATGTGTTCCCACCAGTAAAACTCAGGCATAAAAGACATGCTGGTGGTTAATTACAGATAAATGACCCGAATAAACTTTAAAACAATTGTCATGGTGCATTAGATGTAGAATGTAGACGTAAACATCCTCTGATTGTACGTTTGGATGAGTGACGATGACCCCTCTGCCCTAAAACATAAAAAGGTGATGATGATGATAAGAAGATTATTACAGAAGCTGAAGAAAGGACTTGTCTGGTTTTGTTTTTTAGAGTGTGTGTCTGGGGTCATATCGGAGTTTTTTTTTTAAGCTCTTTTGATTAAGGCTAAAAAAAAAAAAAGGGTTTCTTTAGGACGAATAATAAAATGTGACAAATGGGGAAATTCAACAGTCCTTCAGAGGGACGTAGTGACGGTCAGGTTCTTTAGACATGTCTCCACTGCTGTCAATCAAAATACAACCCTCCAGGGTCTGTTAGATTCTGGGCTACCTTATGTTCTGTCATGGAACACCGTGTATCTTTAAATCGTGATCTTTGAGGAGGACGACAGAGGGACGGAACTTCAGACTGAAGTTTTTTTTTTCGCAGTAAACAAAGTTCTGAGACGATTCTATTGTTGGTAATAAATGTAGATGCTCTAATAACATAGCAACCACTATATTTAACACACACACACACACACACAGCCAGTAGGCTTAGTGATGCAACAGATGATCATGCAATATAAAAAGTGTGTAATTGTCTCCCAGTACAGAATGTAACCGTACACGTATTACACAATGCCATTGGTACTCTGCGCTCAGCGTGATTATATGCCTCTGTTTATTGCGCTGCAGAATCGTGTGGGTGATATAAGAACTGTGAAGGATTTTTGTTCCTCAGACAAAGGGATGCTGCTTTCCGGAGCGTCTCGACCTTTACGTCCTCCCTGTCCTCTGTTTCACCTGCCGAGCTGAGCGGTTAAATGAGTTCTCGTTAGTTTAAAGAACCCGACCTCGTGTAGTGGAAGTATTTTTAAAAGCAAATCAATTGAAGAGACGTGAGTTCTGTTTCTGAACATACAGTATCGCAGAACTTTCTGAGAGCATCGCTCTTTATAGAGTTGGTTAAATGATCACAAACAATAAATCATGGGTTTAATGGTTTTATCTCTCACATTCATTCATTCATTCATTATCTCCCGCTTTATCCTCTATTAGGGTCGCGTTGGGGTTCCCCATGCCTATCCAGGGGAGAACATCTCAGGCGCTGGGCAGATAGACCCAGGACAGGGCGCCAATGTATCGCTGGACACACACTCACTCACACAGACACACTCTATATGGGGCAATTTTGAGAATTCAATTGACTTGATCCATGTTTTTGGACTGTGGGAGGAAACCGGAGAACCCGGAGGAAACCCACGCAGACACGGGGAGAACATGGAAACTCCACTCAGATGGGGTTCGAACCGGGAATCCCTAGTGCTGAGAGGCGAACGTGCTAAACCACTAAGCCACCGTGCCGACCCTTATCTCTAACAATCACTAACAATTGAAATAAGACAGATAATCCACGGGGCGGCACGGTGGCTTAGTGGTTTAGCACGTCCGCCTCTCAGCGCTGGGGACTCCCGGTTCGAATCCCAATCTGGGTGGAGTTTCCATGTTCTCCGCGTGTCCACGTGGGTTTCCTCCGGGTTCTCCGGTTTCCTCTCACAGTCCAAAAACATGGATCAAAGTCAATCGAATTCTCCAAATTGCCCCATATAGAGTGTGAGTGAGTGTGTGCCCAGCGATGGATTGGTGCCCTGTCCTGGGTGTGTCTTCCCCATGTCCCTGGATGGGCATGGGGAACCCCCCCCCCCTCCCCACGACCCTAGTAGGGATAAAGCAGAAGATGATGGATGGAATCCACTAATGAAGGGTTTGGGTTTTTCGTAGCAGAGTTATTAAGACTGTGAGCTGAAGATGGAAAACAGGGGAAGAAATATGAGGATATGTTTTGTGGTTGGTTCGTTGAGAACGAGTTCCTCTTTGATGTTTCACGCTGTACTGGTTCTGTTGCTGTGGGTCAACAATGTGGGCCCCGGTGACAATGGGGAGAGTGGAGACCAGATTGGGTTGATTAAACATCTGATTAATTGATGTGGAAGGGAAATTTTTTATTTATTTATTTATTTATTTATTTATTTTCACTTTTCACTGACCTCATGTGCGTCATCCACCGACGCCCAATGGTAGCCGTTTTATTTTACCCCGAACCACGACGGATTACGACCTGTTCGATCATTACCATGGCTCCACCATGTAGATCCTGAGCCAGAGACGACTGTTGCCAGGCAACACATAAAGATGCAAACCAGATGCTCTGCACACAATGACCTTATAGATGCATCGTTTAAATAACCGTACACGTTTGTTTTCAGATTAGTTTCAAGTTAAAGGTGCGGAACACAAAGCTATTTGAACGTTTCTATGCTTTTAATGTTCGGTTTTGCGTTTTTAAGGAAACTTCCTAATACTACAACAATTTTAACTTCACATGGGGTGAATTGGAACGTCGACTCTGAGACGGGCATTGTTGTCCAGCGTCTCAAAAAAAAGCATTTTTTGACTTTTGTCCCATAACAACATATCTAAAAAAAACATTCATGAAATTTGCAGAATAGGTTTTTATCCGACTGTCTTTGATGCTTATATAATTTTAAGAAATAAATGACCCTAAAAACCTTTTATTTAAGGAACTGAGGCAAATCTAAGGCCCAGCATCCCGAGCGGGAGGTTAAAGGTTGATTGTTTTAAGTCTCAGCTGGGGTAGTTGAAGAATTAACACCTTTTGCAGGGTGTTAATGTGCCCGCCGCATCTCTGTACTGTAATGAGCCAGATGAGCCGGAGCGCGTGGGGTCGCGAGCGGGGCCGAGGCTCGCTAATTATCACCGAGTATTCCGCGTGAAAGGAAATCTGCCTGAGCTCAATTAAACCGGGCTCTCGCTGACACCCTATTACATGCTCATTACAAAAATCACTTTACACCAGCGTTCAGGCCACGAAACCTAAACGCCGTGCCATTAATTCACACACAAGCTGACGAAATAAACCTGTACGGTACAAATGAATCTCAAATCAGTACCGATCACAGTGCAGATATATACTGACCTCAGCCTAATTGTTGGCAATGTCCGTCTTTCCCCGGAAGAAGCTGGCTACGCGGAGGAATTGCCGCAACGTGGTTGAACACGGAAGGAGAAGTTCAAGAGACACCGGGATAAAATCCAAAAACTCGAATTTATTAAAACGTGGTGATGGGACACCAATGAAAAGGGGGGAACAGAACAAACAAACTAACATTGGCACGTGTTTAGTTGGTTTTGTATTTAGTCTTCGTTTTCCTTTAAGTCGGCGCACGTCTTTGTTTTGAGGTTTCTATACCCAATCACCCAACTGAAGCAATTAAGGACCCAAACGAGGGACCGATGCCCCAGGCCCCTGTGACACTAATACTGATCCTCGCACTGCTTAACACCGATCTGAGGCTTATTCTGATCTAAATTGAGGATAGGTTTTATTAGTTTTAGTTTCATACTGATCTTTCTGCATGTTATTATACGTTTAAGGTAAATTGATGATGATGTTGTTGTAAATGCAGACATGTTCCTGAAGAAGCAGAGGTCTCACCACCATCAGTACAACAATCCGTCGACTCCACTGCCAAAGCCGAGCCGGATCAGCAGGATAAACACCAGACGAAGACTAAAGACGTCCCTAAAGATTCCAGGCTCTCCGCTGAACCCCGCACTCCTGTCGAAGAAAACCTGGATGCTGCTCCGCTACAGAAGGAGGGAGTTCTGGGAATCACTCGGCTGTCTCCGGGATCCGGAGCTCAGTGCGAACCAAAACCTGAGCCTGTCGCGCTGAAGGGTCGTCCGGAGGCTCCGGAGTCGGTTCTGGAAAAAGAGAAGACCTCACAGAGTGAAGGATGTCCTGCAAGAGCCTGCGAACAGACGGGTCCTGAAGCCCAGACCACAAAACCAACGGCCTTGGATTTGCAGTTTGCCATCATCGGTATGTAAAGAAGAATCATTTCCATTTCCATTACGTCTGTATGATCCTAAATTTGAGGAAACAGTTTGGGGAAGGCCGTTTTCGGTTTCACCTTTTTGTAAGAAGTTAAATAAGAAGCGGGCGGCATGGTGGCTTAGTGGTTAGCACGTTCGCCTCTCAGCGCTAGGGTTTCCCGGTTCGAATCCCAATCTGGGTGGAGTTTCCATGTTCTCCCCGTGTCCGTGTGGGCTTCCTCCGGGTTCTCCGGTTTCCTCCCACAGTCCAAAAACATGGATCAAGTCAATTGAGTTCTCCAAATTGCGAGTGAGTGTGTGTCCAGCGATAAATTGGCGTCCGGTCCTGGGTGTATCTGCCCAGCGCCCAAGACGGTCTCCCCTGGATGGGCATGGGGAACCCCCCCCCCCCCCCCCCCCCCCCGCAACCCTAATATAGGATAAAGCGGAAGATAATGGATGGATGGATAAATAAGAAGAATCATTTAGAGATTTAAAAGCTGTGTCCTGATATTTTTTGTGTATATTTGGATTCAGGAACATTACACAAACACCAGAGGATGTCTTCAACCCAAAAGACCCTACAGATTTTCATTATTGTGACATCATAATGTGGTTTTACGTTGGTAATGTGAACACGCTGAACATTTTTACAGACTTGTTAGCTGGCGTGAAATGGCCTCTCTTCTGGGTCGATCTGTGACCTCGAACATGTCGTTAACAGCTGTTCCTTCCAGGAATCCATGGAATCAGTTCGAGGAATCTCGGTCAGGGTGAATGATTCAGTTCAAAGCAGCAGGCGCTATTACTACAAGGTTTTTTTTTTTTTTTTTTTTTTTTTTTTTTTTTTTTTTTTTTATCTGCTGTAAACGTTATATTTCACACACGGCTGGGTTCGCATCAGCTGTTTTTAAAAAAACTGAACCTGTTATTTTTTTCCTTCTTCCTTTAGACGACTGCCCACCTCGCCCTGCCCCGTTCGAGCACCGCATCGTCAGTGCCAAGCAGGTTCCCATCGGCTCGTATTACACAGTGCAGCCCAACGCGCTGCTGGGCGGGTGAGTGTGGGTCGGCGTGGGCCGTTTGATCCTGACACCGACATGCGAGTTAGAGGTCTGTGCTTCCTGTGCATGTCTGCATTGCCAGAATATATGAATCGCTATCAAACGAGCCACCGAGGACGGAAAAAAAGGAAAACGCTTTGATCTTTATGCAACTCGGAGATAAAACAAGGTTTAGAGAGAATTCCAAATGATTTGATTCACCCATCATGGGCGAGAGTACTTGGAAACATCTCTTAATCATTATATTTAGCTGTTTTATTACCGCAGGTGTATAAGATATGAGCACATGGCACAACTATATGCCTCCAACAGTTTGGGGAAGGCCCTTTTGTGATCCTTTGCACAAAATCAAGTTTAGGTGTAGGCTTTCTTTTTATTTTATTTTTTTTTTATTATTATTATTTTTTTAAGCCACGCGTCTATATTAATGTAATGTTGCAGGTTCGACCCTCAGAGCCTCAGGGGTGTGTGATAGGACCCACCAGCTGGTTATTACAGGTCTGTTCTATCGCCGCTCTGTCAACATGGCATTTACCCGTCTGCGTCCTCCGACTACAGGCATGCAGATAAGGCTTTCAGAGATAAGAAGCTAGGCGTCCCGGGGTAGTCTGGGGGTGGAGAAGGGTTCGAGGCTGCAGATAATATACAGCGGGGCAGATAGGAGTGAACGGCATCGAACTTAAATGACTTGCACATACAGCCAGAGCTTAATCCCTCCACACAGAGCACGAATGAGAGCCGGGTTTGTTTCTGGATTGTCAGGGACGGAGGTTATTTTGGGGAGGTGTTGACTCGGAGGCACTCTGCTGTTCAGCGAGCAGTAACTGTGAGCGAGTGTGAGGCTTCCACACACAACAGCAAAAACATTAGACAAGTCACTGAGAGGATGCAAGTAAAAAAAATATATATAAACCGGTGCCGATGAAGCTAATGTCATTCTGCGAAACGAACATTCACTCAGTCGCACTAATGTCGAGCCGGAACGTAAACACAGCGACTCAGACGTTATTACAAATCATCAGAACTCTTTCTCCTAATCACTCAGTCGTGTGTTTGCTTTGGATCAAAGAAAAAAAAGCCATTATTCAAATAAAGCTCAAAGGCTGTTTATCTGCCTGTAATGTGGAAGTACATAAACCTGCCCCCCCCCCATTCTGTCTCTCTCTCTCTCTCTCTCTCTCTCTCTCTCTCACTTTGTGTTCCTCAGATTATTTGACCGTCTGCATGTAGACAGAGAGCATAACGTGCATTTCTAGCACCTAATTATACACCATATGAACAGAAGTATATGGACACGCCATTAACCACCGAGTTCAAGTGTTTCTCTCAGTTCCTTTATCCCAGATGTAACAAAAATTAAAAACCTAGCCGTGTATTGCTCAGATATTTGCTTCCAGCTTTGCGGGAACCGTTTGTAAATGGTATTTTTTAGCGAATTTGGGGTGAAAAAACTCCTCAAGTCTTAAATTTAACCCTTCTTGTAACAAGATGCCATGTGAGAAACGGTTGTATGTTGAAGTGGAACCAAGATTGAACAGACTGTTGAGTTTTTAAATGAAAAAAAATAAGCACAATACATCGTACCAACCATAAAGCACGATGGGGACAACATTATGTAATGAGGGCGCTTCTTTCAGTCAGTCAGCGGATGATCCATCAGGAGAAAAATGTTCATAAATAAATCATATTTTAATAATATTTGATTTATTTTAATAATATAATAATAATAATGTTAAAAATATATATTTTAATAAATAAAATAAATACATCGCCCAGCGATAGATTGGCGCCCTGTCCTGGGTGTATCTGCCCAGCGCCCGAAACGTTCTCCCCTGGATGGGCATGGGGAACCCCCCCCCCCCACGACCCTAATAGAGGATAAAAGTGGAAGATAAATACATCACTTGCTTGATTAAATGTGCTTTAGTGTTTTTTTTTTTTAAATAATTAACATTTTTAAGCTTATAGTTAAATATTGTAACGACACATATCCTTTTTTATCATTTTAACTGAATGATAAATTAAATATTCTAATGAGTGTTTAAGATTGTATTGATGAAATCTAGGTATCATTGCACTTGCCCGTCACTCAGTAAATGAGTTTGTGTATGTTTCTGATCTCCGCCTGCAGGGGGCGCTTCGGCCAGGTTCATAAGTGTGCTGAACTCTCCTCAGGACTCACTCTCGCTGCCAAGATCATAAAAGTGAAAGGAATGAAAGAAAGAGTGAGTTCAAATCAACAGAAGTAATCAATCAAATCCCGTCTACCCCTTTATTTTACTGTCAACATTTAACTTTAGGTTTTCTACCATCGCTCCCTCTGATGAGTTAATGAAGTGAATCTCTCTCTCTCTCTCTCTCTCTCACTCAGGAGGAGGTGAAGAACGAAATTGGGATGATGAATCAGCTCAATCATGTGAACCTCATCCAGCTGTATGATGCGTTCGAGTCCCGCACCAACCTGACTCTCATAATGGAGTAGTGAGTAAACATCCTTTACTCCACAGAGAGGCATAAAAGATGCTCATTATGTGGCAGGACTAGAAAATAAGGGCCTGGCTTTATGAAAGCGCTGAATGTGAGGCTCTTACATATGACTTGTTTCATTAAGGCTTCGATGTCCGAGCCGATTTCCTCCATTAGAGCTTTATTTAGATCGGGACGTTCACTGGCTCTGTTCTCACAGACGGTCCTGACGGCACCCACACCGACCTGTCGCCATCACGCCAACCAGACGGAACAGTGCCGCTTTGCCCAGAACATCTCTGTCTGTGTTTAATAAGCCCTGCTCTGTAAGCTGAACCGGGGCGGCTGAGGTTAACACACAAAATAAATGAAAACCACAGGATAGATAGAATACTTTATTCATATATATATATACATTCATTCATTATCTCCCGCTTTATCCTCTATTAGGGTCGCGGTGGGGTTCCCCATGCCCATCCAGAGGAGAACGTTTCGGGCGCTGGGCAGATACACCCAGGACAGGACGCCAATCCATCGCTGAACACACACTCACTCACACAGACACACTCTATATGGGGCAATTAGGAGAACTCAATTGACTTGATCCATGTTTTTGGACTGTGGGAGGAAACTGGAGAACCCGGAGGAAACCCACACAGACACGGGGAGAACATGGAAACGCCACCCAGATTGGGATTCGAACCAGGAATCCCTAGTGCTGAGAGGAGAACATGCTAAACCACTAAGACACCGTGCTGCCCCATATATATATATATATATATATATATATATATATATATATATATATATATATATATATATATATATATATATATATAATCATTCATTCATCATTCATTATCTCCCGCTTTATCCTCTATTAGGGTGGCGATGGGGTTCCCTATGCCCATCCAGGGGAGAACGTCTCGGGCGCTGGGTAGATACACCCAGGACAGGGCGCCAATCCATCGCTGAACACACACTCACACACACACAGACACACTCAATATGGGGCAATTAGGAGAACTCAATTGACTTGATGTTTTTGGACTGTGGGAGGAAACCGAAGAACCCGGAGGAAACCCACGCGGACACGGGGAGAACATGGAAACTCCACCCAGATGGGGATTCGAACCGGGAATCCCTAGCATATATATATATATATATATATATTTACAATTTATGATTATAAAGGGTGAAGTGTGTAGCGGTATCAAAACTAAAAATGAAAATAAAGTGTCCAGTGGACGGAGACCAAGTGATCATGTGCAAAATACAAGAGACAATAGTAAATGTCCTCGTGTTCTATTTGTTCTTGCGTCCCAAAACAGTAGTCTTGTAGAACCTGATGGACCTTGGAACAAAAGATCTCCTCAGTCTTTCTGTGGACAGTTCAGTGACCGCAGCCTGCCACTGGACGTGCTCCTCTGGTCCATAATGATGGTGTGCAGTGGGTGACCATCATCGTCCATGATGGACAGCAGTTTGTTCAGTGTCCTCCTCTCTGCCACCTTAATCACAGAGTCCAGTTCTGCACCCAGCACTGACTCCGCACGTCTGACCGACGTGTCCAGCCGCCTCACGTCTCTCTTCTTAATACTTCTTCTTCAGGAGAGAGGAAGCTCATGATGGTGTTTGTCTCTGGTGTCCACATACTTTTTGTCCACACATTGAACTTGCTTGTTGGGTCTAACACAGCACACCGAGACGTTCCACAGTGAGGACACCGTGTATGATTGGTTTTCAGCCCATCTATACGTAAAAATAAGATGTTGATGTTGTTTTTTCTAAGCGTGGAGGGCGGCGAGCTGTTCGAACGCATCGTGGACGAACACTTCCATCTGACCGAGCTGGACGCCATCGTCTTCACCCGGCAGATCTGCGAGGGCGTGCAGTATCTCCATCAGCAGTACATCCTGCACCTGGACCTCAAGGTGAGGCAGCCTGGAGCTCCTTCTCTCCAGAGTTAGAAATAAATCATAAACACGTCTGAAGGAAACGGCAGCAGCGGCAGGTCGGGGTTCCGATTCCACCCATCGTGGTGCAGAATGAAGCAGACTGAGGTCTCGTCGCTCGGAATGCACACGAAACAAAGAGGTGGACTTTGTATGAAAGGTCCTCACTCGGTGGACGCGGTCATCAGGAGGAACATGTGATGACCTTATGATGCGGACTAAAGCATCAAAAGGAGAAAGCTGTTATTTTGTGCTGCGGTTGCCATATATTTCAGAAATACAGATGCGTTATGCACAGGTTTTAGACGTCCCTGCTTATAATACAGGTGCCTTTAACTTGCACGTCATCCCAAAGGACAGACGTTAAATATGACCGTTTACTATTGTGTTTGTAAGTATATTGTTTATATTTCCAAGAAAAATATATTAAAAAATATATACAGTGTGTATATATATATATATATATATATATATATATATATATATATATATATATGACGGGTGGTTTAGCATGTTCTCCTCTCAGCACTAGGGATTCCCGGTTCGAATCCCCATCTGGGTGGAGTTTCCATGTTCTCCCCGTGTCCGCGTGGGTTTCCTCCAGGTTCTCCGGTTTCCTCCCACAGTCCAAAAACATGGATCAAGGTCAATGGAGTTCTCCAAATTGCCCCATATAGAGTGTGTGAGTGAGTGTGTGCCCAGTGATAGATTGGCGGCCTGTCCTGGGTCTATCTGCCCAGCGCCCGAAACGTTCTCCCCTGGATGGGCATGGGGAACCCCAACGCGACCCTAATAGAGGATAAAGCGGAAGATAATGGATGGATATATATATATATATATATGACTGTTTACTGCAAAACCTTATAAACAATTCCTATTTATTTATTTCTATATCAGTTCCACCATATGGTTGCACAATATAATTCTACAATTACAGACTGTAGTCATTTTTTTTTCCTTTATATAATTTATCCTGTTCCTTAAAGGCCAGAACCATCACAAAGCAGGTATTATTAGGGTGGTGGATGGTTCTCAGCACTGCAGTGGCACTGATGTGCTGATGTGCATTGGCGCTGGTGTGATTTGGAGTTTGTAAACACTGTATCTCGTTCTTGATCATTCATTATCCATTATCCATTATATTCATCCATTATCTTCCACTTTATCCTATATTTGGGTCGCGGGGGGGTTCCCCATGCCCATCCAGGGGAGAACGTTTCGGGCACTGGGCAGACACACCCAGGACAGGGCGCCAACCTATCGCTGGGCGTTCTTGATCATATTCTCAAAAATAATTTTTATTCATTCATTACCTTCCGCTCAATCCTCTAATAGGGTGGCAGGGGGTTCCCCATATGCCCATCCAGGGGAGAATGTCTTGGGCGTTGGGCAGATACACCCTGGAGAGGACACCAATCGTTCAGTCTATCACTAGGCGCATTCACTCACACAGACACTATATGGGGCAATTTGGAGCATTTAATTTACCTTAAATCCATGTTGTTTGGACCGTGGAAGGAAAGCGGAGAATCCCCCACCACAGAAACAGAACCTCTGCTGTGAGGACATTGAGGGACATGTTGTAATGTTGTAAATGCAACGCTTCTCATTTGCTTCATTATTATTGTGATTTTTTGAATCGCAGCCTGAGAATATTCTGTGTGTCAGCACCACGGGGAACCAGATCAAGATCATCGATTTTGGACTGGCGAGAAAGTGAGTAAGAACGTGGAGCGGTGTTTATCTGTCAGAGGTGAAGCGGCCCGTCAACCGGACCCCCGCCTTCACGTCTGAAGTCGTTTGTGACGGTTGATGGGAGGACGGCGATCGGCGTTTATCTGTAATTACACTCCTCAGCAGATCTGTCTCATGCATTTGCTCTGAATCACCGGACGGACGCAGCCTCATCATCCGGCCCCCGCGCTCGCATTCGCAAACCGGCCCCTTTCTCGCTCCTCTACCCACGAGCGTCCTCACAAAAGACCGGCGTGCGTTTCGTAAAGCGTTCTCGCTCAGGGTCTTTATCGAGCTCTCGAGCGTCGTCCTCGGGTCGGCGCACCCGCAGCGCTGAGTCACCGGCTCCCATTGTCCTATCGAATTGTTTGCCGTCTCCTGTGAATGTGCTGAATGCCTCGAACCCTGAGCCTCGTTACTACAGGACCCTCAGACCGGGTTCGGGGCTGCATTTTCGTCCACACTATGAGGACGTTCCATCATGGGCGTCGATGTGGGTCCGTTTTCGTCCAAAAGATCTTCATCATCCTCGTCACCATGACAACCACTTACATATCGAACAGGGAATTGGATGGGTCACCACCAGCCTCACGCAGGGCAGACAGACAAACGCACACATCTCACAGTTCATCTCCTCATGTAATTTTAGAACATGGAAGGAAAACTACAAAATTAAAGGAGAACATGCAAACTCCACACAGAAAAGACTCATTCTTAGGTCGAGCTCCATCACTGCACCACCCGGTCACCCCTCCATGTGCAGGGACAATCCAAAACGCTTGAAACTGACATAAAAAAAGGTTAAAAAGGAATGTCTGTGATTGGCTGTCACGTTACTATGTTGCTGCTCATTTGCATAAAGTTAATATTTACTCAATCTTATTGCGTTAACAATTTAGTTGCCAGGCAACTCGTGTTACTCTGTGTGACTTTGCAGGAACTGGGAATGTAAACCCTGTGGCATCTTCAACGCTTGGTGTCTCTGCCGGCGTGAGTGTAAAATTAAATTAAATTACATTTGGTCATTTATTGGACGCTTTTATCCAAAGCGACTTACAAGGTGAGCACAGGGTTAATCACAACATCCCTGAAGCAATGAGGGTTAAGGGTCTCGCTCAAGGACCCACACTGATAACTTCAGTGGACCTGGGATTTGAACCCCCAACCTTCAGATTGACAGCCCAACACCCTGACCACTGAGCTAACCCGCCCCTGTGGGTGTAGGGTTACAGCCATGTTAGTTTAGATAGGCTCTTCCCCAAACTGTTTAAAGTCATGATTCGTGTAAAATATATTTTCTACACTGTTGCATTAAGATTAAAATTCTAGCTTTTAACCAATCACTTTCAACACACTTTTATTTTATTACTAAAGGCTAATATTAATAATAATTCATTAATATTGAGGTGGGCGGCACGGTGGCTTAGTGGTTTAGCACGTTCGCCTCTCAGCACTAGGGATTCCCGGTTCGAATCCCCATCTGGGTGGAGTTTCCATGTCCTCCCCGTGTCCGCGTGGGTTTCCTCCGGGTTCTCCGGTTTCCTCCCACAGTCCAAAAACATGGATCAAGTTAATTGAGTTCTCTAAATTGCCCCATATGGAGTGTGTCTGTGTGAGTGAGTGTGTGCCCAGCGATGGATTGGCGCCCTGTCCTGGGTGTATCTGCCCGGCGCCCGAGACGTTCTCCCCTGGATGGGCATGGGGAACCCCACCGCGACCCTAATAGAGGATAAAGCGGGAGATAATGAATGAATGAATAATATTGAGGTAGTTGGTTGCCAGATGTTACTTTTTGCTTCTGTACATAAAAGTTTGATTGTTCTCTTCGTTTTTTTAGATATCGACCCCGAGAGAAGCTGAAGGTCAACTTTGGGACCCCTGAGTTTTTAGCACCTGAAGTTGTAAACTATGACTTTGTGTCGTTCCCGACAGACATGTGGAGCGTCGGCGTGATCACGTACATGCTGTAAGTTCTCATTGTCTTCTGAAATATTAACGGAGATGATGGAACACCTTCTTTACGACCGTGTCCCCAAATCACATTCACTTATCATTAATAATAGATTAATTAGCACATGAGAACAGTGAGCATCATGTAATCATGATATCAGAGTGTTGTTTATAGATGTGCCTGTATTCACTGCTCCATAGAAACTCCTGAAGTTTGTGTTGATGTTTTTAAAGATCAGTAAGTAACCTGAAATGGTACAAAGGAGACGTCACGTTTTTAAATATATGATCGATGTGGAGCGGCACGGTGGCTTAGTGGTTTAGCACGTTCTCCTCTCAGCACTAGGGATTCCCGGTTCGAATCCCCATCTGGGTGGAGTTTCCATGTCCTCCCCGTGTCCGCGTGGGTTTCCTCCGGGTTCTCCGGTTTCCTCCCCCAGTCCAAAAACATGGATCAAGTCAATTGAGTTCTCCAAATTGCACCATATAGAGTGTGTCTGTGTGTGTGTGAGTGTGTGTTCAGTGATAGATTGGCGTCCTGTCCTGGGTGTATCTGCCCAGCGCCCGAAACATTCTCACCTGGATGGGCATGGGGAACCCCCTCATGAGGATATGAGGATAATGCGGGAGATAATGAATGAATGTGGGGCGGCACGGTGTCTTAGTGGTTGGCATGTTCTCCTCTCAGCGCTAGGGATTCCCGGTTCGAATCCCCATCTGGGTGGAGTTTCCATGTCCTCCCCGTGTCCGCGTGGGTTTCCTCCGGGTTCTCCGGTTTCCTCCCCCAGTCCAAAAACATGGATCAAGTCAATTAATTTCTCCAAATTGTCCCATATAGAGTGTGTGAGTGTGTGTTCAGCGATAGATTGCCCTTCTGTCCTGGGTGTATCTGCCCAGCGCCCGAAATGTTCTCCCCTGGATGGGCATGGGAAACCCCCCCCCCCCCCCGCGACCCTAATATAGGAAAAGCGGAAGATAATGGATGGATGATCGATGTGCCCCATCCAAAAGGTGAAAGGATGGAGTCTCAGTGTTTGACACCATCTGTACCACATGAGGGAGGAGGCCTGATGGTCATCAACTCTGGATCCTACAAAATCACCGCAGACCATCACACTGGACTTCAGTGTTTTGTTCAGAACTTCAAATTACCCAAGACAATGACCCATAAACCTACATCTGGGTTCTGTCAGAACCACCTTAGAAGACAAGAACATGGCCAGAGGCATGAAATGCGAGCAGTCCAGACATCTTCAGGCAATCGAGCAAACGCACACGAGATGTTTGTAAAAGCGTTTTCCGTCTTTCTGTCTCAAATTCACTTTAGATTAAAACTTGAGGCTCTTGGTTTTTCCGTCCGTAATAAATTACGATTGCAGTTTTTTTAAGTAATCTGGCTCGATATAAATCTTTCCCTATAAATGGTGTTGAATTCGCAGCAGACACTTTAACATCCATCTTTAAATAAAAACGTTCCACCGAGTGAAAGCTCAGCTTGTGATGACATGATAGTTGGCGCCGTAACGACGTGTGTTTAATGCAGCCTGTCGTCGGTTTCGGTGAAACCCCGTAACCCGCGTTAAAGTGCACGTCTGAAAGACTTTGTTAATGTCGCGCCGGGGCTTTGCGTCATGACCTGTGCGGCTTAAGTGCTGGATTATGAAGCTCGTTTCGCTCAGCCGTGTGAATGCCTCTGATTGGTAGACACATGTCTGAGTGTTCCCGGCTAATTGTGAACACGAGCCGAGTCCGTAGGCGACACTTTGCAAGTTCGAACTTTAAAAAAAATCGACTCTCGGTCTTAATCATGCTTCAGATATTTCTGACTTTCTGCACTCCCGTGTAATCCATAAATAAATAAAAAAAAGCTCTCCGGGAACAGAACCGTGTGCAGAATGGAATTCGATAATGGCAGCGAAAAGCCTTTTGCATTAAACAGAGCGGCTCGACGAGGAAATTCAGGATCGCCCCGCTCTTTCTTACTCTAATGTCAAAGAGATCAAAAAGGAAATGCAAATGTCAAGTCCATGAAAGCTCCACATCAGAGCTGGAGGTCTGAGTGCACCCACCAATTCTCTAATGAAAGGGCCGGTGCTCCTGCGGCAAGCTGAGAGGCTCTGAAAGCACAATATCTACTCAAACCCAATCACCGAACCAACAACAAAGCACCCATTAGATGCGGCATGTGTGCTCTCTCCATCAAACAGAGACCCGACCTGGACCTGCATCTCACCTTCAACTCAGGATTCCCCACCGCTGCCCTGGAGTCCCTCTGCGTCCCTCAGAGTCCCCTCACAACGCTAAAGAATACAGATTTCATTATTTTATTACTTCAGCCTGAAATAATTTAATTAACTCTAGTAAGCGAGGGGCGGCACGGTGGTTTAGTGATTTAGCATGTTCGCCTCTCAGCACTCGGTATTCCCGGTTCGAATCCCCATCTGGGTGGAGTTTGCATGTCCTCCCCGTGTCCGCGTGGCTTTCCTCCGGGTTCTCCGGTTTCCTCCCACAGTCCAAAAACATGGATCAAGTCAATTGAGTTCTCCAAATTGCCCCATATAGAGTGTGTGTGTGAGTGAGTGTGTGTCCAGTGATAGGTTGGCGCCCTGTCCTGGGTGTATCTGCCCAGCGCCCGAAACGTTCTCCCCTGGATGGGCATGGGGAACCCCCCCCCCCCCCCCGCGACCCTAATAGAGGATAAAGCGGAAGATAATGGATGGATGGATGGATCTAGTAAGCGAGCAGGGCGGCACAGTGCCTTAGTGGTTTAGCATGTTCTCCTCTCAGCGCTAGGGATTCCCGGTTCGAATACCCATCTGGGTGGAGTTTGCATGTCCTCCCCGTGTCCACGTGGGTTTCCTCCAGGTTCTCCGGTTTCCTCCCACAGTCCAAAAACATGGATCAAGTCAATTGAGTTCTCCAATTCCTGGAGTCCAAGTTCCCATTCCAAGTCCTGGGTCTATCTGCCCAGCGCCCGAAACGTTCTCCCCTGGATGGGCATGGGGAACCCCACCGCGACCCTAATAGAGGATAAAGCGGGAGATAATGAATGGATGGTAAGCGAGCGAGTGTTCGAGGGGTCTGCATCAGATCCACTTTCACGTTACTCAGTGTTTCCAGTGTCATTATTCCAAAACCTCTCTGTTAGTCTATAAACTTTCTGTATGTTTTATATATATATATATATATATATATATATATATATATATATATATATATTGTTACGTTAATCACTGAATGAATTAACTGAATGCCTTTCAGTTTCAGGATTCAGAGTCACTTTCAAAACAGGGTTTTCTTCTTTATAGATGCTGAAATTGTGAAGTACTTTTTTGTGTTTTTACATCTAAATTGCTTTGGATTAAAGTGTGTGTGTGTGTGTGTGTGTGTGTGTGTTGCAGGTTAAGCGGTCTCTCTCCATTCCTCGGTGAAAATGACGCGGAGACGATGAATAACATCCTGCATGCGAACTGGGACTTCGACTCTGATGCCTTTGAAAACGTTTCTGAAGAGGCCAAAGACTTCATCTCCAGATTACTCGTTCCTGCCAAATGGTACATCATCCATCCATCCATCCGTACACTCTGTCCTCATGTCCACATGTCCTCATGTCCACGCCGAGGCGTCTCCTCATCACGTCACCGTTTCTTTTTACACTGTTGTTTCTCGTTTATTCGGTCACAATCACACATTCAGTTTATGTTCATTTATCCTTTTATGCATGTTAGTGATATCATCATGTCTGTTATTTATCCATCTAAGCAGCTCGTGTTCGTCCACCTATCCTGCTTCATGCTACACATCAGATTAGATTAGATCAGATCAGATTAGATTAGATCAGATTCAACTTTATTGTCATTGTGCAGAGTAACAAGTACAGGGCCAATGAAATGTAGTCAGCATCTAAGCAGAAATGCAATATAGACATTATTTACATAAATTGCATTAATAAGAGAAGTGAATTAAGTGAATTAATAAGTGTTTATATGTAGATACATAATGTGTATCTGCCCAGCGCCCGAAACGTTCTCCCCTAGATGGGCATGGGGAACCCCACCGCGACCCTAATAGAGGATAAAGCAGGAGATAATGAATGAATGAAAAAAAAAAAAAATATATATATATATATATATAATATATATAATATGAACATGATATAAAGGTGTCGGCATGGTGGCTTAGTGGTTTAGCATGTTCTCCTCTCAGCACTGGGGGTTCCCGGTTCGAATCCCCATCTGGGTGGAGTTTCCATGTTCTCCCCGTGTCCGTGTGGGTTTCCTCCGGGTTCTCCGGTTTCCTCCCACAGTCCAAAAACATGGATCAAGTCAATTGAGTTCTCCAAATTGCCCCATATAGAGTGTGTCTATGTGAGTGAGTGTGTGCCCAGCGATGGATTGGCATCCTGTCCTGGGTGTATCTGCCCAGCGCCCAAAACGTTCTCCCCTGGATGGGCATGGGGAACCCCACCGCAACCCTAATAGAGGATAAAGCGGGAGATAATGAATGAATGAATGAATGAATATAAAGGTCATACAGTACAGAAGCTGCAGAGTATCTGTAGCGTTCAGGAGGAGAACGTTACTTATGCATCTGATCTGAGCAGATTAAATGTCGTCTAATGGTTTATTTTTAAAAAACATTGCACATCAGGTGTCATGTCCTTCCACATGCAGCCTGTAATTCATTCGTCCATCCTCGCACTCTCTCTCGGCCCCGCCCCCCCGCCCCCGAATGCGTTGCGTAATCGGAAATGAGCAATTAGTTAACCAAACATCCGGATGTTTTTATTTAAAAAGGCTGAAATTAACGGCGTGCATCAGAGCAGTTGCACACGACGCGGCCTTATTTAGAGCCGCTCGTTATGCTCGTCACCGCTCAGCTGGCATGAGACAATACCCGACTGGCACAGCAGGGGCACCCAAACCTCTAATGCCTGCTAATGATGCGCTGCAGATCTGTGACAGGGTGCATTTAGTGACGCAACACACACCCACAGTGTATTCTTCACTCTCTCTCTCTCTCTCTCTCTCTCTCTCTCTCTCTCTCTCTCTCCGGGTCGAACAATGCAGCGCTGAATCACGCGGGCCGTTGCGCGGCGCTTCGGTCAGACGCACTTTAAATGTGTTTTGATTGCGCACGGCTCGTAATTGGGACGCTTTATCCGGCGAGGGGAGCTTTCGTCAGGCAGGCAGGCGCTTTAAAATCAGTGCTGCAAGCACCCACTCCCCATCGTTCTGCAGAATTATCAGCGATTCGCTGTCACAGCAGAGCCGACGGAACGTAATGTGTTGGTCGTGCTGCGGGTCAAATGTTAGCAAATAACAAGATATGCAAAGATAATGATACAGTGCTGTGGCAAAGGTATGCATTTCCTAGCTCTAGAGCTGTGTTACACACACATACACACACACACACACACACAGATAATTCAGAATTTATTATATCGTAATAAAATACAGCCTAAAAAATATTCAGTATTTATAAAGGGAATAAAAAAGAGAAACTCCCAGCAGATTTGGTTACATCTCGTTGTGAGCTGCTCTTCCCTTTGCTGCCAAAACAGCTTCCACTCTTTTAAAAGCACATTTTAAAAGAAAAGCATTTTTAAGTTAACTGGAGACTCACAATCGCAGTTCCGGTTCATCCCAAACGTGTTAAATCTGAACTGAACTTGGGTTTTATTTCTAAAGCTCTTTAAAAACAACAACAGCTGCAACCAAGTGCTTCCGCTTTATCCTCTATTAGGGTCGTGGGGGGGGGTTCCCCATGCCCATCCAGGGGTGAACATCTCGGGCGCTGGGCAGACACACCCAGGACAGGGCGCCAATCCATCGCACTCACTCACACAGACACACTCTATATGGGGCAATTTGGAGAACTCAATTGACCTTGATCCATGTTTTTTGGACTGTGGGAGGAAACCGGAGAACCCGGAGGAAACCCACGCGGACACGGGGAGGACATGGAAACTCCATCCAGATTGGGATTCGAACCGGGAATCCCTATTGCTGAGAGGAGAACATGCTAAAGCACTAAGCCAGCGTGCCGCCCCAGTGTTGAACTTGGAACTTAAAATTATAAAACAAAAACACAATATACCAATAAAACCATAAAAGAAATAAAACCATGAAAACCAATCAAATCAAAGTAATAAAGTAAAAAAAAATTTTTTGTTTTGTTTTGTTTGATCTGTTGGTTCCCCTCGCTTCCTTCATGTCTTTCTTTGTGATTAGTAAGAGAAGATTATTTAAGGTTATCAGGTTATTTAATCATCGTTAACGATCTGAAGTGCCAGCAGGGGGTACTGTGAGCTTCTCCTCACAGCGGGTTCTGCCATCACATTTATTTTTGGGGACGTGGACTAATTTTGGACATTCGGCATTAGAGTTCTACTTCATGTCGCACCGTTCTTGACCATGATGGCCTTTAAGAGGCTGCTGTGCATCAGCGGCAAGATCCCCTTAATCCAACCCCCCCCCCCGTCATCACACACGCTCAACAACCCTTATAGCCACTCGGCCAGATTGCCCCCCCCCCCCCCCCGTGTGTGCTGCTCCATTACATTTCAGCATTGATGTGAATGACGGGCTTTTTTTTGGTGTTTGATGCGACATCATTAGTTGTATGTTGGAGCTGATGTTTACGTTGGGAAGGCATGTTCTTCATCTCGTTCTCTCTAACGGGGTCGTCCCTGCTTTTAGCTGATTCCAGCTAATGGCATATCCATATTAAACAGCCTGCTGCTTCTTTACAAATGCCACGCTGCTAATTAAACAGGGCGCCATTTAAATGGAGAGCTCCTGTTTGATCATCAATGCATCATCGCTGACATAAGGGGTAAATCATTTAAGAGGGATTAATTAGCAGCGCACATTTACTCTGCGCATCATCCCCCTTTATAATTCTAATGAGATCACTTTCCGGACCTGTGCTGGACCTGCGAGTTACACAGGACTCGCGACATTTCCGTTTGGTTACACAAAAGCACGGAACGTGAAATGGGTTTATAATTAGCGTTCTATTGGTCTGTGGGTTTGGTGTGTGAGTCTGAGTTCAGTTCCAAATCGACGAGGATGCATCTCGATCAGCTTTGCACGTGTACAGAACATACTGAAGACAAGCAGCCAAGTTCTTTCCTTATTGCAGTTGGCATGTTCTCCCTGTGTATGTTTGTGTATGGGTCCAATCTGAAGACAGGGGGTCGGGGTAACCTGACGAAACGAAATTGTTTCTAGGGGTAAATGTGTGCGAGTCCGAATTTTCAGCCCTGATCAGCTTTGCACATGTACAGAACATGACAGGGGGCCGGGTAACCTGACGAAACGAAATCATTTCTAGGTGTAAATGTGTGTGCGTCCGATTTTTCAGCCCCGCAATGGCAACCTGTTTAGGATTTTTCTACACCATTCACTTTACTGTGCTGGGATAGGCTCCAGGAACCCTGAGAAGAATGAAGTGACCTGAGTGTAAAATTATTAATTCATTCATTCATTATCTTCCGCTTTATCCTCTATTAGGGTCGCGGGGGGGTTCCCCATGCCATCCAGGCGAGAACGTCCCAGGCGCTGGACAGATAGACCCAGAACAGGACGCCAATCCATCGCTGGGCACACACTCACTCACACAGACACAGTCTATATGGGGCAATTTGGAGAATTCAATTGACTTGATCCATGTTTTTTGGACTGTGGGAGGAAACCGGAGAACCCGTAGGAAACCCACGCGGACATGGGGAGGACATGGAAACTCCACCCAGATGAGGATTCGAACCAGGAATCCCTAGCGCTGAGAGGAGAACGTGCTAAACCACTAAGCCACCGTGCCGCCAGGAGTGTTAAAAATTAATATTTTTTAAATGGTACAACTTTAAGTTCAAGTTCACGTTATTTATTTATGTCGCGCTTTTTATATATTTTTATAACAGAACATCGTCACAAAGCAGCTTTACAGAATGAAAAGCCTTTAAACCCCCAAAGAGCGAGTCGAAGCGACAGTGGCAAGAAAAAACTCCGTTATGTTGTTATTTAAGGAAGAAACCTTGTGAGGACCGAGACTCAGTGGGGACTCGTCCTCCTTGAGCGGCTGGACAGCAACAACAGTATAACAACTTTAAAGTGTGTGTGTGTGTGTGTGTGTGTGTGTGTGTGTGTGATGGCAGCGGGCGACTCAGTGCATCCGGCTGTATGAAGCACAGCTGGTTAAATAATCTGGAGGAAAAGGCGAAGAAACATCGAGTTCGTCTGAAGTCCCAGATGAGACTCCAGCGTTACCTCGCAGCTCACCGGCAGTGGAAGGTACTCGTACTCACACATACACGAAAAAGCGGGGGTCTCAAAGTCCCAAAGACAGAACCCCCGCAGATCACAGACACCGAGGACGACAGGAACTCCCGAATCTTTAGGAGGTTCTATAAATATACCCAGAACAGAGTTCCGGGGTGGTTCTGTACTCTATTTAAACCTTTATATGACTAACAGGTCCAAGATTAAACCCTCAGTGCATCATCGAGAAACACTTTAAAGACAAAATGGTTCTAGTTCCGTTGATCTGGAGGTTCCATGTTCTACAGTTTCACCGGTAACAGGTGATGTCATCATCCGTCCATCCGCTATCTTCCACTTTATCCTCTACTAGGGTCTATAGGGGGCGATTTGGGGAATTCAATTAACTTCCATGTTTTTTGGACTGTGGGAGGAAACCGGGGAACCCGGAGGAAACCCACGTGGACACGGCGAGGACATGGAAATCTGTGTCCTATCCCTGAAATCACTCATGAAGCTTTAATAAGAAGCTTTAACTGTTTAAGAAATTTCATTCAGGCTGCAGGGCAGACCCTGACACATTCACACCCGACTCCCAGAGAGCCTCACACAGACAGAACGTTTAAAGTCCACGCTGTAGAGAGACGTTCTGTCTCTGTCCACTGAGCATCGAGCTCTAAACTTTTTCACGGTCATCTTTTCTTTAATTCATGAAGATGCCGTTTGGGAGGTTCATTGCTTCCCTGGTTGAAATCCATTCATCCCTCCATCATCTCCCACTTTATCGTATATTAGGGTTGCGGGGGGGGGGGGGGGGGGGGGAGATGCCCATCCAGGGGAGAACGTTTGGGGCGCTGGGCAGATAGACCCAGGACAGGGCGCCAATCTATCGCTGGGCACACACTCACACACACACTCTATATGGGGCAATTTGGAGAACTCAATTGACTTGATCCATGTTTTTGGACTGTGGGAGGAACCCGGAGGAAACCCACGCAGACATGGGGAGAACGTGGAAACTCCACCAAAATGGGGATTCGAACCGGGAATCCCTAGTGCTGAGAGGAGAACATGCCAACCACTAAGCCACCGTGCCGCCCTGTGTATATATTATGCCTTATATTATTATTTTATTTTTCCTTAATTTTATTCATACATGATATTATATTAGTTTTTATTTTATTTTCATGTTTGTTACCAGCACCTTTGAAGTTTCACCCAAATTTAATTGTAATGGAAATTTATAATGACAATAAAGGCGATTCGGGCGGCACGGTGGCTTAGTGTTTAGCATGTTCTCCTCTCAGCACTAGGGATTCCCGGTTCGAATCCCAATCTGGGTGGAGTTTCCATGTTCCCCCTGTGTCCGCGTGGGTTTCCTCCAGGTTCTCCGGTTTCCTCCCACAGTCCAAAAACATGGATCAAGTCCCTGGAGCAATCAGGATTAAGGGTCTCACTCAATGACCCACATTGGTAACTTCAGTGGACCTGGGATTTGAACCCACAACCTTCTTATTGATAGCCCAACGTCTTGACCACTGAGCTTCCACACCCTTATATTGCTTATAGAGCCAACGGCTCCATTAGTAAACATGCAGGTCAATGCCCATCATTTCCAGTTTGAGGTCTGTGGGTTCTGGGTTCATAGAACAGTGTTTGTGTTTATTTACATACAGAGCAGAAACGTGAGATACACTCAGACGTCTGAATGTACGTGAGCTGAGCCGTGTTTTAATCCCAGGTCTGAACTGGGGCTGGTTCTGGGTATATTTATAGAACCTCCTTTAGATTCGGGAATTCCTGTCGTCCTCGGTGTCTGCGATCTGCGGGGGTTCTGCAGGTATTTCACACTGCTGAAGATACAGGGGAAAGTCTTTGGGACTTTGAGGACTCTACAGTGATTACCGATGAGCTGGGCTTTCTCACGACGCTGAACTGAACTGAACTCGTCTTCTGTCTGCACGCCGCTGTTTAACTAAACGATCGTTTAACTTCCCAAGTTTTTATAATTAATGCACCTGAAAGCTCGCACTGCTCTGTGTGGAATTCAGCTCGTCATCTCGGTTGCTGGGGGAAACCCCGTCACAGCTCATCTATCAGACTGATTACACTCCGTCTGCAGCTGTGAGAGTAATTAGTGATTCTCTCTCTTTAAAGTCCTGCTTTTTTTTTTTTTTTTTTTTTTTTTTTTTTTTTTTTTTTTTTTTGCTTCCGGTACTTCATCCCTTTTCTGCTTTGAATGAGTGATATTTAACAAAGTTGGGGTTTTTTTAAATTCCCGTTTCAGTGGCAGCATTGTGATTCTGAATTTTGAAGGTTATAGATTTTTAAAAATGTCGCAACTTTCCTTAAAAAAAAAAAAAAGCGTTTTATTTGTATTTTGTGGAATCTGGTTCTGCAACGCATTATTTTTCAGATTTTTTTTTTATTCTGATGATGAATCACACGTGGATTGTTTGGGTTGAAATGCGAAATGGAAACGCTTTAATAACATTGTTATTTCTCGAAAACCTTCAGCCTCACAGCCTTCTCTCTTACAACCAGAATCAGAATCGCCTTTATTCATTCATTATCTCCCGCTTTATCCTCTATTAGGGTCGGGGGGGGGGGGGTTCCTCATGCCCATCCAGGGGAGAACGTTTCGGGGCGCTGGGCAGATAGACCCAGGACAGGACGCCAATCCATCACTGAGCACACACTCACTCACACACACACACTCTATATGGGGCAATTTGGAGAACTCAATTGACTTGATCCATGTTTTTGGACTGTGGGAGGAAACCGGAGAACCTGGAGGAAACCCATGCGGACACGGGGAGGACATGGAAACTCCACCCAGATGGGGATTCGAACCGGGAATCCCTAGCGCTGAGAGGAGAACATGCTAAACCACTAAGCCACCGTGCCGCCCAAATCGCCTTTATTGTTATTATAATTTCCATTACAATTAAATTTGGGTGAAACTTCAAAGGTGCTGGTAACAAACATGAAACAAAATTAAAAACTAATATAACATCATGTATGAATAAAATTAAGTACAAATAAAATAAAAATATAAGGCATGATATATACACTGGGCGGCACAGTGGCTTAGTGGTTTAGCATGTTCTCCTCTCAGCATTCGAACCTATTCCCGGTTTGAATCCCCATCTGGGTGGAGTTTCCATGTTCTCCCCGTGTCCGCGTGGGTTTCCTCAGGGTTCTCCGGTTTCCTCCCACAGTCCAAAAACTTGGATCAAGTCAATTGAGTTCTCCAAACTGCCCCATATAGAGTGTGTCTGTGTGAGTGAGTGTGTGCCCAGCGATGGATTGGCGCCCTGTCCTGGGTGTATCTGCCCAGCGCCCGAGACGTTCTCCCCTGGATGGGCATGGGGAACCCCACCGCGACCCTAATAGAGGATAAAGCGGGAGATGATGAATGAATAAATGAATGAATGAATAAATACACAATATTTAATATGAAAATGTGTGTTGAGTGTAAGTGGAATTTTCTAAAGAATTTTTGCTTTTACATATTGCATGTATCGACTGCTCTGTTTTCTTTCTCTGTTCTTTGGCTGCAGAAACACTTTAACGTGGTGGCGGCAGCCAACCGGCTGAAGAGGTTCCAGAAGAGCCGAGCCGTCAGCACACTGTGAAGCTTCGGGAGAACGAGGACCGGACCGTGGACGTTCCTCACCTCGACCTCGCTGGGACAGGAGTAGATTAGAGCTCGAGAAGTATTCAGCAGCAGGTTTCATTTCTGGAGCGAAAGGAATGGGGATGTCGACTTTTTTTTTTTTTTTTTTTTTTTAATAATAATAATGGGAGTTAAATGAATCAGCGATCTAAAGCAGATGATCACATTTATCCTTTGATGTCTGTCGTACTGTATTAATCACTGAACACCTGCAGGTCCTCACTCGCCATGTTGTTCCTGTATATATGTGTGTGTGTGTGTGTGTGTGTGTTTCATCCGGAGGCGTTTCAAGCCGGGACTCGGGTGAAAAACGTATTCTTCCTTCGGTGAAGGATTATTTTAGTTGATTTGTACCATTTTAAAAACTTTTCCCCCCCCCTTTAATTAAAACTGAAATAACCAGGTTTTGTTTCCTCAGCCGTGTCTGCGTGGGTTTCCTCCGGGTTCTCCGGTTTCCTCCCACAGTCCAAAAACATGGATCACGTCAATCGAGTTCTCCAAATTGCCCCATATGGAGTGTGTCTGTGCCCAGCGATAGATTGGCATCCTGTCCCGGGTGTATCTGCCCAGCGCCCGAGATGTTCTCCCCTGGATGGGCATGGGGAACCCCCCCCCCCCCGACCAGTTCTGTAATAAATCCGTCTCGATTCATCCGACCATCACAGTATTTATTTAAGATCTTTGGAAGGTGAGGACGTCCTCCCACCCCGTTTGGTAAACCACATCCTAAAACAGACATGAGACCCATTGCAGGGTGTTTCCCCAAATTTGCGCAGTGAGTCCTGAGAGGCTCCACACACACACACACACACACACACACACACCTGCTCAGATCAGGACGAGCCTTTGAAAAACAAGCAAAAGCAAACGTGAGCAGAATGCAGTCATTTCCATTTTATTAAAACAATAGCAGCAGATGAAAACGAGGCGATCACATGATCGGGTCATCTCGCACAAACCGGTGCCATCAGGCGCCTAACGAAGCTTCGTTTTAAAAACATGAGACACTCCACTGGTTCACAGACGAACAATGCTGTAATCAAGATGCTCTCATGCCGGTTCTGGAGTGCGGGGGGCGGGGGGGGGGGGTGTGGTACGAATCTTCCTGCACTCAAAGGCGAATGCGGCACTCAGCTCTGAAAGCGGCGAGGCTTCAGGCCCTCGTTCTAATAACGCTTTTCAAAATCATATCTACAATTAAATTAAAGGAAGTTACGCGTCCGTCGCCTTGGCCCGGAGCGCGTTCTCCAGGATCTTCCTCTTCCACTCCTCGTAGTTCCTCTTGGTGTTCTCCTGCTGCTGGTCGTGGTCATCGGGCGGCTCGTGGGCGCGCTGCTGTTTGGGAGATGTGGGCAAAGCCTCGTCTGGAAGCAGAGTGAGGACGGAGGTTCGGTGCAAATACAGACTTTTGATTCCAGCTCCAACATCTAGCAATATATATATATATATTTTTTTGGAAGGAACAGTTTGGGGAAGGCCCTTTATTGTTCCAGTGTGACACATCGGTTCTGTGGTAACGCTGACTCGGCTGAATCCCAATGCACCTCAGGTGAGTTCACATCGGTTCACATACCTCCAGATGCATTTGAATTCCACAGACACGGTGTTAGTGTGTGTAAGTGTGTGTGTGTGTGTGTGTGTGTGTGTGTTTCAGTGTTGGACGGTTACCTTCCTCCACCTCGTGAAGTTTCTCCGCAAGACTCTTCCGTCTCTTCTGTGGGGTTTGGATCGTTCCTTTCGCAGACGCAGCTTCACCTGACGGTCAGAAACATTCATTCATTCATTATCTCCCGCTTTATCCTCTATTAGGGTCGCGGGGGGGGGTTCCCCATGCCCATCCAGGGGAGAACGTTTTGGGCACTGGGTAGATACACCCAGGACAGGGGGGCAATCTATTGCTGGGCACACACTCACTCACACAGACACACTCCATATGGGGCAATTTGGAGAACTCAATTGACATGATCCATGTTTTTGGACTGTGGGAGGAAACCGGAGAACCCGGAGGAAACCCACGGGGACACGGGGAGAACATGGAAACTCCACCCAGATGGGGATTCGAACCGGGAATCCCTAGTGCTGAGAGGAGAACATGCTAAACCACTAAGCCACCGTGCCACCCGGTGAGAAACATGACATTTTTATTTGATTAGGATACAGATTCATGCTGAACCTTTAAAGACCCCACACACACACTTGGGGAATTAATTTATTTCTACAGAAACCACTTTCCTCAGTGGAATTCCCGCCGTTTCTCTGTAAGATCACACAACACACACACCGAACACCACGCTGCAGAACCCTCCGACTGTCTCACTTAGAGAACACCACGCTGCAGAACCTAGCATGTCGAGTCTAGCATGTTCTCCTCTCAGCACTAGGGATTCCCGGTTCGAATCCCCATCGGGGTGGAGTTTCCATGTTCTCCCCGTGTCCGCGTGGGTTTCCTCCGGGTTCTCCGGTTTCCTCCCACAGTCCAAAAACATGGATTAAGTCAATTGAATTCTCAAAAATATGGATATCCCATATGGAGTGTGTCTGTGTGAGTGAGTGTGTGCCCAGCGATGGATTGGCGCCCTGTCCTGGGTGTATCTGCCCAGCGCCCGAAACGTTCTCCCCTGGATGGGCATGGGGAACCCCCCCGCGACCCTAATAGAGGATAAAGCGGGAGATAATGAATGATATATATATATATATGGCAGTGCATTGGTGTCCCACACAGTCTTTGTCCCACATCTGGTGAATTGCAATCTGGTCACCCTAACTCACACACACTATATAGGGGCAATTTAGAGCAACTACTTCACCTTGAATCCATGTTTTAGGAAAGAGGGAGGAGAACCCGGAGGAAAGCGACATGCCAAACACTAAGCCACATCTATACCCTCTAAGAAAGTTAAACATAACGATGCAAGTGCATTCATGTTGCATTAATTACAGTTTGTTATGAAACTGAATATTAAAGGGAAGAATTAAATAGTTGGAGGAGGAAAAATTTTTTTTTTAAATATATTAAAAATTTGCAGCGTCACTTTAAAGTCTCCAGGTCGCCGTGACGGCGCCGCGTCGCCTCCACTGCATGACTTTAAACTCCGTCTTCGCACCTCGAGTCTGAAAAGTGCCGCTTTTCACACTTACTGCAAATCTCCAGGCTGAAGTTCTGCAGCTGAGCGCACAGCCTGTCGAACACGGCCTTCTTTGTTCCCGCCGACGACGCCAGCTTCCTGTCGACTCGGATTTTCATGCTCCTTCAAAGCAGAAAAGTCAAGACATCATGTTGCTGCTTAATCCCTCAGAAGGAGAGAAGTCTGACGCACTCGGCCCGATCCATCAGCAGCACAGACAGAACACTGACTCACCAAGACTTTCATATAATAAAATTAAAAAAAATAAAAATTCTGATTTGTTTTGCTCTTTGACGTCATGTGAGTATCTACGGCTACAGCTGACACGACTGCCGCAAACGCTTTGTAAAAAAGGAGAACTAACTCGTCACAGAAGTGTGAAGTGTTGTGGCAGAACTTGACCAGTCCTCAGCGAGAGAGAGAGACCGAGACCGAGAACACTGGAGTTAAACTGAAGTGGCTGTTCTTTGGTGTCCTTACACTGCGTAAAGATGCACTAACGTATTAATGTACCCACTTGCAGGCGCAGAACAGCGCGGCGGTGATGAAGAGCGGTGTGGACAGGTCAAGGTCTTGTCGCTGCACTGCAGGAAGACTGGATTCATACCTGAACGAGAAAACAGTTCGGAAAACACACGGTCAGAACCGGATTGGTCACCCTTAACAACATTCATCCATTATCTTCCATTTTATCCTCTATTAGAGTCTCGGGGGAGGAGGGGGGGTCCCCATCCAGGGGAGAACGTCTCAGGCGCTGGGCAGATACACCCAGGACAGGATGCCAATCTATCGCTGGGCACACACTCACTCACACACACACTCTATATGGGGCAATTTGGAGAACTCAATTGACTTGATCCATGTTTTTGGACTGTGGGAGGAAACCGGAGAACCTGGAGGAAACCCACGCGGACACGGGGAGGACATGGAAACTCCACCCAGATGGGGATTCGAACCAGGAATCCTAGAGCTGAGAGGAGAACATGCTAAACCACTAAGCCACCGTGCCCTAAGCCCCTTAAAAACATTCATTCATTCATTCATTATCTCCCGCTTTATCCTCTATTAGGGTCGCGGTGGGGTTCCCCATGCCCATCCAGGGGAGAACGTCTCGGGCGCTGGGCAGATAGACCCAGGACAGGGGGGCAATCTATCGCTGGGCACACACTCACTCACACAAACACACTCTATATGGGGCAATTTGGAGAACTCAATTGACTTGATCCATGTTTTTGGATTGTGGGAGGAAACCGGAGAACCCGGAGGAAACCCACGCGGACACGGGGAGGACATGGAAACTCCACCCAGATGGGGATTCGAACCAGGAATCCCTAGAGCTGAGAGGAGAACATGCTAAACCACTAAGCCACCCCCCTTAAAAACATATTGTTTTGTATTAGTTGAAATCATGTGATCTGAAGCTGGAAGCTGAAGCTGCGTTTGTGGGAGCAGGACCGATGGGACGTGTTTAAAAAGCAACGTACCTCTGGAGGATCTGCGCAGCCGCCTTCACCGCCTCCATGCAGCCGTACTGCACCGCCAGATCCCTCAAACCCAGGCTGCTCTGCAAACCCAGCATGCACTCCATCGACTTCAAACTGCTCTGATACACCTTCTTATTCAGTCCCGAGAGCTTCACCGCAAACTCCTTCAGAAAGCAGAGTGGAGGACATGATGAAGGTCACCCTCAACTTTTCAAACTTCAGAGTTCTCATATCTAAGCTTGCTTTGAACCCGAAACACAATTTTTTAATAACACTTTCTAAACGTTCTAAATAACATCAAACGCATTCTTCAGAAGGGAGTTGGATTACACTCGGAGCTATTGTCCAAGGGCAGGGCAGGGTAGCTCAGTGGTCAGGGTGTTGGGTTATCAATCTGAAGGTTGGGGGTTCTAATCCCAGCTCCACTGAGGTTACCAGTGTGGGTCCTTGAGCGAGACCCTTAACCCTCATTGCTCCAGGGGGCGCTGTGATGAACCCTGTGCTCACCTTGTAAGTCACTTTGGATAAAAGCGTCCAATAAATGACCAAATGTAATGTAAATGTTGTCCTCACTGTGACGTCATACGCAGTAACTGCATCCAACTCTAAAGGACGGTGGTGGTGTAGAGTAAAATTGGCGCATGTTCCAGATGTTCGATGAATGATCTCACCTTGTCGATGGGAAACTTCATGGCATTAGCTGCCAGTTCGAGGCACATTATGGCTTTACTGGTTGCTGTTGGACCGCCGAGACTGGAGCCCTTCAGCTGAGAGAGCCGCATGTATTCTTCTGCCTTACTGTAAAAAATAAAATAAAAAAAAAACAATAAACATACGTTTTAATTATTTAATTGTTTACATGTCATCATTAGGTGGGCGGCACGGTGGCTTAGTGGTTTAGCACGTTCTCCTCTCAGCACTAGGGATTCCCGCTTCGAATCCCCATCTGGGTGGAGTTTCCATGTTCTCCCCGTGTCCGCGTGGGTTTCCTCCGGGTTCTCCGGTTTCCTCCCACAGTCCAAAAACATGGATCAAGTCAATTGAATTCGCCAAATTGCCCAATATAGCGTGTGTATGTCTGTGTGTGTGAGTGAGTGTGTGTCCAGCGATGGATTGCCCCCCTGTCCTGGGTCTATCTGCCCAGCGCCCGAAACGTTCTCCCCTGGATGGGCATGGGGAACCCCCCACCGCGACCCTAATATAGGATAAAGCGGGAGATAATGAATTAATTAATGAATGTTATCATTAGTCTGCCTGCTTTGTGTTAGAATCGGCTAAACTTTTTTTTTTTTATTATTATTACAACATCCAACACTGACGAATGAAACCGAAGTAAACGAACTGCCAGCCAATCAGCGTCCAGAAGGCGGGATTTGGCTTAAACGGGTGGGAATACAAGTACGGCGCGGTTAAAAGGAGTTAAAGCGAGTCGGACGTCATCAAACTAAATTGTTTACCTTAGTATTTTGTCGGACGATATTCCCATCTTGCACGCGAGCTTGCGAAACAATTCTCTGTCCATGGCGACGGATCTGCTCTGTTCCTCCGATCACCGCTACTGACCGAGCCGCGGGATTTCGCGGGAAATTCAGTCGCCAAGCCCCGCCCCCGTTTCTGATTGGTGGACACCACATTATTTTTATATATAGTGTCGGCACAGAGGTTGTACATCTATACTGTTTCCTTGTGCATTTTAAAATTTTAATATTTAGTTTATTATTTATGCAATTAAAACAATTCAGGGCGGCACGGTCAGCACTTGCACAGTGGTCCGGGTGGTTTGCATGTTCTCCCCAGTGTCCGCGTAAGTGTCCTCCTGGTTCTCCGTTTTTTTCCCCCCCCCACAGTCTAAAAAAATAACATGGATTTTCAAGGGGGCTTAATCCTCTATTAGGGTCCCGGGGGGGGGGGGGGGGGGAGAAGGGGAGAACGTTTCGGGCGCTGGGCAGATACACCCAGGACAGGGGGGCAATCTATCACTGGACACACACTCACTCACACAGACACTCAATATGGGGCAATTTGGAGAACTCAATCGACCTTGATCCATGTTTTTGGACTGTGGGGAGGAAACCGGAAAACCTGGAGGAAACCCACACGGACGGGGAGGACATGGAAACTCCACCCAGATGGGGATTCGAACCGGGAAATCCCTAGCGCTGAGAGGAGAACATGCCAAACCACTAAGCCACCATGCTGCCAATCACGATAATATTAATTCGTTCATTATCTTCCGCTTTATCCTCTATTAGGGTCGCGGGGGGGGGGGGGGGGGGGGTTCCCCATGCCCATCCAGGGGAGAACGTTTTCGGGCGCTGGGCAGATACACCCAGGACAGGGGGGCAATCTATCACTGGGCACACACTCACTCACACACACATACTCTATATGGGGCAATTTGGAGAACTCAATTGACTTGATCCATGTTTTTGGACTGTGGGAGGAAACCGGAGAACCCGGAGGAAACCCACGCAGACATGGGGAGAACATGGAAACTCCACCCAGGTGGGGATTCGAACCGGGAACTCCCTAGCGCTGAGAGGAGAACATGCCAAACCACTAAGCCACCATGCTGTCGATCACGATAATATTCATTCATTCATTATCTTCCACTTTATCCTCTATTAGGGTCGCGGTGGGGTTCCCCATGCCATCCAGGGGAGAACGTTTCGGGCGCTGGGCAGATACACCCAGGACAGTGGGGGCAATCTATCACTGGACACACACTCACTCACTCACACATACACACACACTCTATATGGGGCAATTTGGAGAACTCAATTGACCTTGATCCATGTTTTTGGACTGTGGGGAGGAAACCGGAGAACCCGGAGGAAACCCACGGGGACATGCAAACTCCACCCAGATTGGGATTCGAACCGGGAAGTCCCTAGCGCTGAGAGGAGAACATGCCAAATCGCCGATCACGATAGTATATTTGTTCTAAACTATCTTAACGTCCACGTTCTGACAACCAGCATCGCCTTGGCGATCACTTTCAACCAATCAGAATCGGACGAGCCTGTCCGCCCCCACCAATCATCGCGCGGTGGGCGGACTCCTGCCGCGCGGCTCTGTATGGGTCACATGACCGAGCTCGGGTTCGGGCTGAGGTGATTAGTGAGCGTTCCGTCGTCCGTCATGGTGAGTCCGCCGCTCGCTTTTATTTCAACATAACGCGCCGCACGACGGCTGCTCATCAAACTAACGCACCGCACGGCGTGTGAGCCGCACCGCCACACCGCGCGGTACCGCGACCGACGTCCCGTTACACAGCAGCGAGCGGGCGGCCTGGGCGGCTAAGCTAACGGCGCTGTGTTTACGTTCCTCACAGCGGTTTATTATTTATAATCTGATGAATAATCTCGCAGATTAAACCGCGTGTTCGGATTAAACCTCCTCTTTTATCCTTCCTTCTCGTTTTCACGCGCGGCACCCTCTGCCTGCCGCTCGTCGGGGGTTTTGACTTTAGCTGTGATGCTAACTAGCGTTAGCATGCAGCTATTCACTTCTCATCGCGACTGTGAGGTTTATTAAAGTTTTTTTTTAATTAAATTTTAATAAATGTAAACGTTTATTAAATATATAATGGAGTAAATGTTCCCCGAGGTGCGTGTGGAAGCGTCTGGGTTTGTCTGACGGCGAACGGAAGTGTCAGTGTCATTAAGGTTAATTAATTAATTATAATAAATCAGCTTTATTAATCTCTTAATGAGCCGCTGTACGGCTCACCGTGTTCACTCAGGAGGGTCGAACTCACAGCACTCTTTAGGTCGAGGGCTGAACGGGATAAACATTTATTAAATATTATTTTCGACTTAATAGGAATAAAATTCCACAATAAATCAACTTCAGCTTTAATGGTTTGCTCTCTAAAAATATTTTTTGTTAGAATGATAAAAGGATACAACATGCTGCAAAAAAAACCAAATAATAATAATAATAACAAATCAAAACATTCAGATTTCTTTGCTTTGGGGGGGGGGGTTCCCCATGCCTATCCAGGGGAGAACGTTTCGGGCGCTGGGCAGATACACCCAGGACAGGACACCAATCTATCACTGGGCACTCACATAAACACACTCTATACGGGGCAATTTGGAGCATTCAATTGACCTTGATCCATGTTTTTGGACTGTGGGAGGAAACCGGAGAATCCGGAGGAAACCCACGCGGACACATGCAACAACATGCAAACTCCACCCAGTTTGGGATTCGAACCTGGAATCCCTAGTGCTGAGAGGAGAACATGTTAAACCACTAAGCCACCGTGTTCACTCAGGAGGGTCGAACTCACAGCACTCTTTAGGTCGAGGGCCGAACGGGATAAACATTTATTAAACACACTAAAAAATTTATGTATTTTTGACTTAATAGGAATAAAATTCCACAATAAATCAACTTCAGCTTTAATGGTTTGCTCTCTAAAAATATTTCTTGTTAGAATGTTAAAAGGATACAACATGCTGCAAAAAAAAACAAATAATAATAATAATAACAAATCAATACATTCAGTTTTCTTTGCTTTTGGGGGGGGGGGGGGGTTCCCTATGCCCATCCAGGGGAGAACGTTTCGGGCACTAGGCAGATACACCCAGGACAGGGCACCAATCTATCGCTGGGCACTCACACACTCACATAAACACACTCTATATGGGGCAATTTGGAGCATTCAATTGACCTTGATCCATGTTTTTGGACTGTGGGAGGAAACCGGAGAATCCGGAGGAAACCCACGCGGACACATGCAACAACATGCAAACTCCACCCAGATTGTGATTCGAACCGGGAATCCCTGGTGCCGAGAGGAGAACATGCCAAGCCACCGTGCCGCCCTTGCTCTTGGGTCGTTATAGAAAAATAAATGTGAACATTAAATATCTTTAAATATTTCTGCACGCCATAAAAATGTTTCTGTCAAAATCATACAGATTTAAAAATATGAGCGTGGTCCAAAAAAAACATATCACTGTGTCGTTAATAACAATTAACGACAAGATCAATATAAAATGATCTTGCGGGCGGATATAATTGTATTATGGGCTGAATCTGACAGCTATGGGGGTAAGCATTCGGACCCTACACAAGGGTCTCTGCACTCTGAGGCTCAGATGTTAACGATGTGTTATATAATTTTATAAAAAAAATATATAAACAAATATTAACAAATCAAAACATTCAGTTTTCTCTGCTCTTGAGTCAGTTTAGAAAAATAAACGTGAACATTAAATATCTTTAAACGTTTCTGCACGCCATAAAAATGTTCCTGTCAAAATCATACAGATTTAAAAATAAGAGCGCGGTCCAAAAAAAAACATATCACTGTGTCGTTAATAAAAATTAACGACAAGATCAATATAAAATGATCTTGCGGGCGTAATTGTATTATGGACTGAATCTGACAGCTATGGGGGTAAGCATTCGGACCCTACACAAGGGTCTCTGCACTCTGAGGCTCAGATGTTAGTGATGTGTTGTATAATTTATAAAGTCATAAATAATTTCAGACTTATAAACTTGGCTCTGATGCACAAGGGCTGTTTTCTGAAATGTAAGGTGGGTCCGTGGGGGGGGTTGTTTGTTGTGGAGGAACTCTTAATTGCTCCATTTTGCAACACCAGGGCAAACTGCAGTGTCAGGCTCTTTCCAGTGTCAGACACCGATATGCTGTAGATGGCGTTACTGTGCTGTTTTCTAAATACTTTAAGTTTTGCAGTGCTACAGTATATAGTATTTAGCGTATTAGTCTATTAAACATGCACCATATAGACAAAGGCATAGGAACATGTCTCTTCTCTAAATAACAAAATATAAAAAAAAACGATGATTGTGTTTGCTCAGAGCTTCGCTGTGGTTTTTAGACGAATTCAGCAAAAAAGGAAGTTAAAAAGTAAGAAAGTGACTGTACGTTATGTTCACGTGAAGTATTTCACAGCACGATTGCAGCCAATCAATGTTTTGGCCACAGCAAGTTTCTACATGATCTAACTTTTTTTTTTTTTATTGGAATTAATTGTGGATCATTAAAAAGTAAAACTGTGTTAATCCTACATGGTGCTGCCTTTTGCAGCCGACCACTCAGCAGTCGCCGCAGGATGAGCAGGAGAAGCTGTTGGACGAAGCGGTGCAGGCCGTCAAAGTGCAGTCCTTCCAAATGAAACGCTGTCTGGTAAGCCTGCCTTAGAACCCGTTTTATATTCATTCATTCATTCATTATCTTCCGCTTTATCCTTTATTAGGGTCGCAGGGGGGGTTCCCCATGCCCATCCAAGGGGAGAATGTTTCGGGCGCTGGGCAGATACACCCAGGACGGGGGGCAATCTATCACTGGGCACACACTCACTCACACACACACACTTTATATGGGGCAATTTGGAGAACTCAATTGAACTTGATCCATGTTTTTGGACTGTGGGAGAACCCGGAGGAAACCCACACGGACACGGGGAGGACATGGAAACTCCACCCAGATAGGGATTCGAACCGGGAATCCCTAGCACTGAGAGGAGAACATGCCAACCACTAAGCCACCGTTTTATAATAGTACATCAAAATCAATACTGAATTCGATATTAAGTTATTTGCATTTTGAATTGGACATGAATAATTTTAATGTTGGCGGCGGCACGGTGTCTTAGTGGTTTAGCACGTTCTCCTCTCAGCGCTAAGGATTCCCGGTTTGAATCCCCATCTGGGTGGAGTTTGCATGTTCTCCCCGTGTCCACGTGGGTTTCCTCCGGGTTCTCCGGTTTCCTCCCACAGTCCAAAAACATGGATCAAGTCAATTGAATTCTCCAAATTGCCCCATATAGAGTGTGTATGTGTGAGTGAGTGTCCTGGGTGTATCTGCCCAGTGCCTGAAACGTTCTCCCCTGGATGGGCATGGGGAACCCCACCGCGACCCCACCAGATGGGGATTCGAGTGTTAATAAATGAATGTAGATAAAAATATCGCATGCTAATGAATCGGATGCATGTAAACTTAAATCTGAGCCCTGAGTTTAGCTGCGGTTTCCAAATTGAGTCAAACTCTACCTTTTAAACTGGATGTAAACTTGTGGGGGGGGGTGTTTTCGCGCGCCCCCCCACCTCCCCCCTTGTCTTTGTGCTTTCTGAAAGGACAATAAGATAATCACATAGTCTGTGCGAAAATATACACCTCATTTAGTTACCGCTGAGCTTGTGCAGACGACAAAACAATTTGCGCGTCCGTTCAGGTGTCACACCGCCGCCGCTGGAATTGGATATTAAGTGACGGAGAGAAAGCGACGGGATCTTCTGGCTTCGGTCACCTCGCGTGAGCGGAGCGGAGGAAAGCAGACGAGGTGCGGGCGGCGCGGCAGGATTAAACCCGACTGTCAGGAAAGCTTTCACTGCAAAAACGCGCCGGCGGTTCACTCCGCAGTTAATAGCTTTCATCGGATCCAAATTGGAAGCCAGTGGGACGTAATGTGGACCGTAATGAGACTGCGTTTCCGCGATTGTGACGCCGCCGCCGCCGTGCAAGCGGTCCGAAATTCTAATCATATCTACTAATGAGCAATCGTTCACACGTTGCCTTCAAAAAAATAAATAATCTCCCCGATCGTTAATTCCCACCACGGCTAATTACTGTCGTAGTGCTTATCTGTCCTTCTGTGTGTGAGTCAGAGAAATATGTTGTCTTCCAGGACAAGAACAAGCTAATGGACGCCCTGAAGCATGCGTCCAACATGCTGGGCGAACTGAGGACATCCATGCTGTCTCCCAAAAGCTACTATGAACTCTGTACGTGGATTTCTCTCTCATTTTATTTAGTTTCTTTTATGCCGTCATTTAAAAAGCACTGCGGGATGGTGGACTACAGAATGGAACTGTGGAACTACAAACCTCATCTGTATGGAACGTGAACCTGGAGCTGTGGCATTGCGAATGTCCACTTATTTGGGTGAAAATGTCGTTAAAGGAAACGTATTGAATTGAATTGAATTGCGTCTCCCGTGTTGTGTCCCACAGACATGGCCATTTCGGATGAGCTGCACTATCTGGAGGTTTACCTGACTGACGAGTTCGCCAAAGGTCGTAAGGTGGCCGACCTGTACGAACTCGTACAGTACGCCGGAAACATTATCCCCAGACTGTGAGTCCCACAAATTTATATTCAGACATTAAGCTGCTGTATGTGTAATTCGCTGATTCGACGATTCGATTCGGAGAACCGTAGTCGACTATGAACCTCATAGTCGAATGTACCATTTTGACCACATGGGGGCGCCCATGGCTGCTGCTAAGCATTAGTTTTTACATGAAATGTCTTTGTTTTCGTTATATATATAGCCTTTTGTCAAATAAAATCATCTTAATTTCTAGAAAGAAAAAAGAAAAACAAAAAAAAAGGTTTTCTTTTCTTAGAAAAACAAGTAAAATATAAAAAAATATATATATTTTTAAAACTACGCCCTTAGCGCCATCTTGTGGTGAAATTTTAACCGATTCGACTATCAGTGGACTATAGGGAAAATCTGACGAATCAGATTCGACTATGAAAATCTGTAGTTGCATACAGCCCTAATGTCTAAGCTTCTGGTTTATATTGATACGAACTCACAGCATTGTGTGAGGAATCTGAATCCTCTAGATCTGATTGTGTGGCATGACATTTTCACTCGGTTCTTTGCGTTTACACGCCTCTAGAAAATTGTCAGACTTGTTTGTGTGCTGCCGCGTCAGTGGGGGTTTAAATTAAAAGACATCCAAACGGAGAACCATCGCATTTTAACGGCAAATTCAATTCAATTTGGGTCATTTGTATACGATGGACCTGGACGGCGCATGGACCACGTCGTCTACTCGAGACGCAGAATCGGACACGCCAGACTAACCCACCAACACCTAAAAAAAGGAGAAACCCCACCGGTATGTCCAACCGGCTAAACACCCATCACTGTGAAACATGTCCTAATAGACTGCCCCCGACACAAGAAGTCCAGCTACCAAAAACCATCGCGGAACCCCTCACTCAGGACAACTCGAGAACGATGCTGAAATATCTCACAACTATAAAGATAAATAGGGCGCAGTAGCAGTTTCCATGTCCTCCCCGTGTCTGCGTGGGTTTCCTCTGGGTTCTCCGGTTTCTTCCCACAGTCCAAAAACATGGATCAAGGTCAATTGAGTTCTCCAAATTGCCCCATATAGAGTGTGTCTGTGTGAGTGAGTGTGTGCCCAGTGATAGATTGCCCCCCTATCCTGGGTGTATCTGCCCAGCGCCCAAAACGTTCTCCCCTGGATCGAATCCACATCTGGGTGGAGTTTCCATGTTGTCCGCGTGGGTTTCCTCCGGGTTCTCTGGTTTCCTCCCACAGTCCAAAAACATGGATGAAGGTCAATTGAGTTCTCCAAATTGCCCCATATAGAGTGTGTGTGTGAGTGAGTGTGTGCCCAGTGATAGATTGGCGCCCTGTCCTGGGTGTATCTGCCCAGCGCCCGAAACGTTCTCCCCTGGATGGGCAACCCCCCCCCCCCCAATATAGGACAAAGCGGAAGATAATGGATGGATGGAGGGTGCAGTAGCTCAGTGGTCAGGGTGTTGGGCTGTCAATCTGAAGGTTGTGGGTTCTAATCCCAGGTCCACTGAAGTTACCAGTGTGGGTCCTTGAGCGAGACCCTTAACCCTCATTGCTCCAGGGGGCGCTGTGATGAACCCTGTGTTCACCTTGTAAGTGGCTTTACTGTCAATGTTACAAACAAGCACGTTCGCCTCTCAGTACTAGGTTCGAATCCCAATCTGGATGGAGTTTCCATGTTCTCCCCGTGTCCGCGTGGGTTTCCTCTGGGTTCTCCGGTGACGGGACAGACAGCAGAGCAATGAGATCAAACCTTCAGAGCTTCCATCAGCTCTCATACGAGACCGTGTTCAGATCACATGCTCAGATCTGTGGAATTAATGTCGCCATTCAAAAGGAAAACCGAGCGGCTTTCAGCGTCTCCTCTGTCCCCCACCGTCTCTTGCGTCTCTCATCAGTGTGTCAGCTGTTTACGTTGCCGTTTTCTTTTTCTTGACACTTTCATTAATCTGAAGCCGCCGTCCACCTGCTCCCCTGACATTCCGTCCCTCATTAACGTCCGATTCGTCCGACTTTATTTCCCCCGTCTCCAGGTACCTGTTGATAACGGTGGGCGTGGTCTACGTCCGCTCGTTCCCGCAGTCGCGGAAGGACATTTTGAAGGATCTGGTGGAGATGTGTCGGGGTGTCCAGCACCCATTACGAGGCCTTTTCCTGAGGAACTACCTGCTGCAGTGCACCCGCAACATCCTGCCGGACGACGGAGAGCAGTCTGAGTGAGGCCCGCTCCTTTTTTATACATGAAAAAGTATATATACAACATAACCAGGGGTGGAGCTGCAATATTCGCTGATTCGACGATTCGATTCGGAGAACCGTAGTCGACTACATAGTCGAATGTACCATTTTGACCACATGGGGGCGCCCATGGCTGCTGCTAAGCATTAGTTTTTCCATGAAATGTCTTTGTTTTCGTTATATATATATATAGCCTTTTGTCAAATAAAATCATCCTAATTTCTGTTAATATTTTTTTTTAATTATAACACATTAATAAAGCTCGCCCCAAACGGGGATCCCATTTACGGTGCTCTAGAAAAACAAGTAAAATATTTTTTTTTTAATATTTTCTAAAAACCACGCTTATAGTTAAATTTTAACTGATTCGACTATCAGTCGACTATAGGGAAAATCTGACGAATCAGATTCGACTATGAAAATCCTTAGTTGAATACAGCCCTAAACATAACACAAACTTTTTGTCTTTCCACCCACACCCCCAGCATTAGGACCGAGGTGGCGCTGTGTTATGTAATGATGTGACAGGCGTCTGTAAAGTTTTGCCGTTGAGTTCTCTGAATTAATGGTCAGCGTGTGAATGCTTTGGCCGTGGATGATATAATTAATGCCGACTCCGCTGCGTCCTTTAGCTTTAATTGTCATATTTCGACATCCTCTCGCGTTTCTTGAGCAACTGTCCACGTCAGGCGGGAGTGGGTCCGCGCCGTGCCCGAGCCGGAGCAGGCTGTTAACGGTCTGCAGTAACGAAGCAGGCCTAATGATTTAGCAGAGTAATTGGAACCCGGCAGCTGGGACCTGCATTCTCAACGGTGTTGAGA
>JAFMOC010000316.1:355000-432500 GCA_019802505.1 Corydoras sp. C115 | reverse complement strand
GCCGTGCCCACCTACATTTTTTCAATCACGATAATCCATCCATCATCTTCTGCTTTGTCCTCTACTAGGGTCGCGGGGGGGGGGTTCCCCATGCCCATCCAGGGGAGAACGTTTTGGACGCTGTGCAGATACACCCAGGACAGGGGGGCAATCTATCACTGGACACTCACTCACACACTCACACATACACACACACTCTATATGGGGCAATTTGGACAACTCAATTGACCTTGATCCATGTTTTTTGGACTGTGGGAGGAAACTGGAGAACCCGGACACGGGGAGAACATGCAAACTCCACCCAGATGGGGATTCGAACCAGGAATCCATAGTGCTGAGAGAACATGCCAAACCACTAAGCCACCGTGCCGCCTATCTTAATTTATTAATTAGGTTAATTTAAGTCTTATTCCGGCAGCACGGTGGCTTAGTGGTTAGCACGTTCTCCTCTCAGCACTAGGTTCCCGGTTCGAATCCCCATCTGGGTGGAGTTTCCATGTTCTCTCCGTGTCTGCGTGGGTTTCCTCCGGGTTCTCCGGTTTCCTCCCACGGTCCAAAAACAAGGATCAAGTCAATTGAGTTCTCAAAATTGCCCCATAGAGAGTGTGTGTGTGTGAGTGAGTGTGTGTCCAGCGATAGATTGGCGCCCTGTCCTGGGTGTATCTGCCCAGCACCCGAAACGTTCTCCCCTGGATGGGCATGGGGAACCCCACCGCGACCCTAATAAGGATAAAGCGAAGATAATGAATGAATGAATGTCTTATTCCACATGTTTATCAAGTCAAGCCCGTGGTCATGTGTTCTGCACAGTTTCACAGAAAGCGAATGGGCGTGGCCTTCAGGGTTCTGCCGCAGTGCATTAAAGCACGGTCCACAAAGCCACGCTTAATTAACACGACCCCGGCCGAGGGGTAACGAACAGCCCCCGAGGTGTTCCACAACTTTTGTTAATTAAAGGTCGGCTCTGCTTTTGCGGACGCGATCTCCGTTTAAGTTCACGTTAAAGGTTTAATGCCGGAGCCGAATACATTTCAGAGAATCGTAGAGAGCGTTAACTTTGTAAAAACATCCCGGCAACGTTACTGTAACTTTAATGAGCTTGTATTTGAATGTTCCTGCATTGCGCCCTTCTGCCTTTGATCTCATTGACTTGGCGGAACGTTTTCACTCGTTTGTGGCACGTTTTAATTGCCCCGTTATCGACTCGGCCTTTCTTTCATCGTTTTTCCGTTGGACTTTCAATCTTTAATTAGACTGTGGATCTGTTTTGTAACGCTGTTTCACATGCAGCTCCTGAATCTGAACTTCGTTGCTCTTTGTTTCAAGAGCGTGCAAAGTTCTTTTACGATCTTACATTTTACATTTGGTCATTTATTGGACGCTTTTATCCAAAGCGACTCACAAGGTGAACACAGGGTTCATCACAGCGCCCCCTGGAGCAATGAGGGTTAAGGTTCTCACTCAAGGACCCACACTGGTAACTTCAGTGGACCTGGGATTAGAACTCACAACCTTCAGATTGATAACCCAACACCCTAACCGCTGAGTGACCGCAGCATGACACCGTAGATGCAGAAACCGAATCATTTCATTATCATTCATTCATTCATTATCTCCCGCTTTATCCTCTATTAGGGTCGCGGTGGGGTTCCCCATGCCCATCCAGGGGAGAACATCTCGGGCGCTGGGCAGATAGACCCAGGACAGGGCGCCAATCCATCGCTGGGCACACACTCACGCACACACACACACACACTCTATATGGGGCAATTTAGAGAACTCAAATAACTTGATCCATGTTTTTGGACTGTGGGAGGAAACCGGAGAACCCGGAGGAAACCCACGCGGACACGGGGAGAACATGGAAACTCCACCCAGATGGGGATTCGAACCGGGAATCCCTAGTGCTGAGAGGAGAACATGCTAAACCACTAAGCCACCGTGCCGCCCCATTTCATTATCATTTGGTCGTTTATTGGACGCTTTTATCAAAGCGGCTCACAAGGTGAGCACAGGGTTCATCACAGCGCCCCCTGGAGCAATGAGGGAGCATGCTGTTTTCTAGGCAATACCGGTATTTCAGTGATTATACTCAAGTTAGAATTCTGCAGTTAGAACATACAGCTTTTAAGAAACTTCAAATAAAAGGTTCTCACAGACAGAATGAAGAAAAAAAAAAAAAAAAAAAAAAAAAAAAAAAAACCCACAAGGGCCGAATCACATGACCCGAAGGTCAGAGGGACTTTTAAGAATGAAGGCTTCAGTTTTCTCAGAAACATCATGGCAGTGTTGGTTAATACGTAATTCAACGATGGTGCACTTTTGTCTTTCCACATGTTGTAAATGTTTTAAATGTGTTTTTTTGAGAACATTAGTTCAGGATCTCCAACCTGCAGAATAACGGAGTACCTCTGTAGGTTCTCGACCTTCAGAGATCACAATGGTTTACTTCTCTTGTTTTTTTTTTTTTTTTTTTTAATATATAAAACAATCTCTTCAAGGGCGGCACGGTGGCTTAGTGGTTGGCATGTTCTCCTCTCAGCACTAGGGATTCCCGGTTCGAATCCCCATCTGGGTGGAGTTTCCATGTTCTCCCCGTGTCCGCGTGGGTTTCCTCCGGGTTCTCCGGTTTCCTCCCACGGTCCAAAAACATGGATCAAGTCAATTGAGTTCTCCAAATTGCCCCATATAGAGTGTGTCTGTGTGAGTGAGTGTGTGTCCAGCGATAGATTGGCGCCCTGTCCTGGGTGTATCTGCCCTGCGCCCGAGACGTTCTCCCCTGGATGGGCATGGGGAACCCTCCCCCCCCGCCACCCTAATATAGGATAAAGCAGAAGATAATGAATGAATGGATCTCTTCAGGTCTCGAGTTGTTCTAGACGCATGATGACGCATGTCCTGAACCGGGCATCACTTAAACAGCTCTTATTAATAATAAAGATTTCCGTTCATCATTATTTTACAGCACAGGAAGTCATTTCAGACGTTTCCATGCTTTTAACTGTGTGTCTCGTCCCTGTCCCTGTCCCTGTCCCGGTGCATAAATTAATCCACTTTGAGAGGTTCTGAGTGGAGGGACTGTAGTGTGGAATTCGAGATCTTAACATTTAATTAAAATCCCGAAATGAATTGTTTTTAATGTGTTTTGTAAGATAACCGTTGGATTAATGTGTTTGTCTGATCAGTCCATTGAGGTTCAGCAGTCTGATATGAAACATTATCTCCAGCTGTGTGATTTCATACGTCAACCGTCAGCACGGGAGAGGATTTTAATTGCTATAAATTTTGATTTCAGTGATGGAGGCGCTATACTGTATTCTGAGGATGATGATGACTTTTGAAATCAGACTTTTCTCTCTGAACAGACTTATTTATTATCCATCCATCCATTATCTTCCACTTTATCCTCTATTAGGGTCACGGGGGGGGTTCCCCATGCCCATCCAGGGAAGAACGTTTCGGGAGCTGGGCAGATACACCCAGAACAGGACGCCAATCTATCACTGGGCACTCACAGACACACTCTATATGGGGCAATTTGGAGAACTCTATTGACTTGATCCATGTTTTTTGGACTGTGGGAGGAAACGGGAGAACCCGGAGGAAACCCACGTGGACACGGGGAGAACATGGAGACTCCACCCAGATGGGGATTCGAACCGGGAATCCCTAGAGCTGAGAGGAGAACATGCTAAACCACTAAGCCACCGTGCCGCCGACTTTTCATTCATTCATTATCTCCCGCTTTATCCTCTATTAGGGTCACAGGGGGTGGGTTCCCCATGCCCATCCAGGGGAGAACGTCTCGGGCGCTGGGCAGATAGACCCAGGACAGGACGCCAATCCATCGCTGGGCACACACTCACTCACACACACACTCTATATGGGGCAGTTTTAAGAATTCAATTGATCCATGTTTTTGGACTGTGGGAGGAAACCGGAGAACCCGGAGGGAACCCACGCGGACACGGGGAGGACATGGAGACTCCACCCAGATGGGGATTCGACCCAGGAATCCCTAGCGCTGAGAGGAGAACATGCTAAACCACTAAGCCTCCGTGCCGCCGACTTATTTATTATATTTATTATTGTTATTATTATTATTATTATTGTCATTCTCGTATCTGTATTATGTGCTATGGCACCCCCTGTGTGGAAGCCGAACTGACGCCTTTGTTCTCCTCAGATTGTTCTTGCCGGAGTCTTGGAGCAGGTGGTGAACTGCAGAGATTCGTTGGCGCAGGAGTACCTCATGGAGTGCATTATACAGGTAGGGAACATTACCTCCCGATGCTGCGCTCTCGTTTCAGCACCACGTCTCATTTCCACATTCGCGTTTGCCGTAATTGCTTCAGGCGCTCGGCCGCTCTCCGGCCTCGGGACCAGGCTTCCCCAATTCATACACAAAGGGCTTTTTGTGCTCGAGTGGGTGTAGCAAACACAGAAATGGACTGCGGCGCGGGGGTGTTGCGGCGCGGGGGTGTGAGCGTGAGCGTGACGACCGCATCGTGTCTGCTTTCCGCAGGTCTTCCCAGATGAGTTCCACCTCCAGACGCTAAACCCGTTTCTGCGAGCGTGTGCAGAGCTGCACCAGCACGTCAACGTCAAGAACATCATCATAGCACTTATTGACAGGTCTCACACACACACACACACACACACACACACACACGAGATTCAGCCACTGGTTTTATATTAGGGGTGAGCTGCAATATTCGCTGATTCGGCGATTCGATTCGGAGAACCGTAGTCGACTATGAACCTCATAGTCGAATGTACCATTTTGACCACATGGGGGCGCCCATGGCTGCTGCTAAGCATTAGTTTTTACATGAAATGTCTTTGTTTTCGTTATATATATAGCCTTTTGTCAAATAAAATCATCCATAATTTTTAGGGGGCGGCACGGTGGTTTAATGGTTTAGCATGTTCTCCACTCAGCGCTAGGGGTTCCCGGTTCGAATCCCCATCTGGGTGGAGTTTCCATGTTCTCCCCGTGTCTGTGTGGGTTTCCTCCGGGTTCTCCGGTTTCCTCCCACAGTCCAAAAACATGGATCAAGTTAATTGAATTCTTAAAAATTGCCCCATATAGAGAGTGTGTGTGTGAGTGAGTGTGTGTCCAGCGATGGATTGCCCCCCTGTCCTGGGTGTATCTGCCCAGCGCCCGAGACGTTCTCCCCTGGATGGGCATGGGGAACCCCCCCGCGACCCTAATAGAGGATAAAGCGGGAGATAATGAATGAATGAATGAATAATTTTTAGGTTTTTCCTTTGAAGTCCAGAACGGGGATCCCATTTACGGTGCTCTAGAAAAACAAGTAAAATATTAAAAAAAAAACTTTTTAAAAACCACGCTTATAGCGCCATCTTGTGAAATTTTAACTGATTCGACTATCAGTCGACTATAGGGACAATCTGACGAATCAGATTCGACTATGAAAATCCTTAGTTGAATACAGCCCTAGTTTTATACTTGATTATTTTGGGCTTTAGAGGTCGTTAATCTTTTGTTATGTTTGTAGGTTGGCATTGTTTGCCCACAGAGAGGACGGCCCCGGAATCCCGGCAGAAATCAAACTGTTTGACATCTTCTCACAGCAGGTGGCGACAGTGATTCAGGTAGGTGTGTGTCAGCTAGCTCAGTGGTCAGGGAGTTGGGCTATCAAGTCCGCAGCCCGACTCATGTTCAACCACCCAAGAACTCATGTCCCTCCGTCGCTCGTGTCCCCTCCGTCCCTCGTGTCCCCTCCGTCGCTCGTGTCCCTCCATTGGCTCCCTCTAGCTGCTGCATTCAGTACAAGTCTCTGTCTCTGGCCTACAGAACCATTTCTGGATCTGTCCCCCTCCGACCTTCACTCTATCTTTTCAAAATACACTCTGACTCGTTCACTTCGCTCCGGTGATGATCGCCCCCTGGTGGTTCCACCTCACCGAGGAGCTGATTCTCACTCCGTGGCGTTCACCACTGCAACATGATAGTACGATCTTCCCAACTCTGTCCGTAAGGCAGAATCACTGAGCAGATTTAAGAAACTACTGAAGATGCATCTCTTTAAAAAAAACCTGTTGTATCTCAAAACAAACGGAACCGTACCTCTGTATCAGGGTGATGTTGATTTTGGAGACGCCAGTGGACTGATCTATATGGAACCGTGTTCTCATGAGCTTCTGTGTGTTCGTCCCATCAGTCTCGCCAGGACATGCCGTCAGAAGACATCGTCTCGCTGCAGGTTTCTCTCATTAACCTGGCGATGAAGTGCTATCCGGACCGCGTGGACTACGTGGACAAGGTTTTGGAGAGCACCGTGGAGATATTCAACAAACTGAACCTTGAACAGTGAGTAGAGCAAACGGGGAGTTTTATTTTTTTCCCTTGCCACTGTTGCCTCAGCTTGGGGGGGGGTTCATGCTCATAACACAGTACCGCAGCTTGGTGACGATGTAACGTTATAAAAAGTGCTATATAAATAAATCCCTTGAACGAGAGCAGATGCATCACATGACCTGAAGATCAATAGAGAATTATTATTTATTATATTGTGCTTTTTTTTTTTTCTTCCTTTGCAAGAATTTTTAAGTCGAGTCAGGAGCAGGATTTTTTTTATCGATGAGAAGAGACTCGTGTCTTATTTAACAACATGGCAACTCGGACATTAAAACATTAAAACATGACCGTCTTCTGTCTGCCGTCGGATATATAAACTTTAAAATCACGCGGACCCGATTTCATGTTGGTTTTTGTGCAATGTGTAACGTTTTAATGTTTAAAAACACAATAATTAGCTCTCACACCGATAAAACATTACTTTACATGTATGGGATGATTTACGCAGCTGCTGCGTCCTCTTATACGGAGGGAGGGGGTTTAATGGTGTTGCATGAAAAATGGACAAGATTATTATATGTTGTCGAAATTGTAATAAAAATAAATTTTTTAATGACATAATAAGAGTTAGGACGGCACCTGATGGTGTCCCGTCTCACATGGTACCGTGATCCGGTGAGACGGGTCTGTCATCGAGCATTACACAAGCGTCCATCGTCCATCCGCAGCCTTCCGGCAGGGTCTCAGGAGTCCTCGCTCCTCGCCTCATGTACAGTTTTTGGAGTTTCTGCCGTGGGGGGGAGGGGAAATGGCAGTCAATCTTTATTTCTGATTGATTTCTAATCGAATCAGCGGTTTTAGAAGCATCGGCGCTGTTGTGGGAAAATGTGAAGCGTGTAAAACAGCTGAGCCGGCGTTTAATCGATGAGAAGCTGCGTCTTGGAGTTGATCGATAAAATTGGCTGCAATGTGAATGAAATAATATTATGATGCATCGGATTCAGGACGCTGGTCCGTAATGTCAACGGCACCCTCGTGGTCTAACCTTTAATCTCGTGTAAGCAGTGTCTGTAGTACAGCTCAGTGGTTAGAGTGTTGGGCTATCAATCTGAAGGTCGTGGGTTCAAATCCCAGGTCCACTGAAGACACCAATGTGTTAACCCTAATTACTCCAGGGATGCTGTGTCCAACCCTGTGCTCACTTTGTAAGTCCATCTATCCATCCATTATCTTCCACTTTATCCTATATTAGGGTCGTGGGGGGGGGGTTCCCCATGCACATCCAGGGGAGAACGTTTCGGGCGCTGGGCAGATACACCCGGGACAAGGGGGCAATCTATCACTGGACACACTCAAAGGCACACAATCCCTGGGAGAACTCAATTGACCTTGATCCATGTTTTTGGACTTTGGGAGGAAACCGTGCCGCCCTGGTAATAATAATAATAATAATAATAATAATAATAATGATTATAATTCATTCATTCATTATCTCCCGCTTTATCCTCTATTAGGGTCGCGGTGGGGGTTCCCCATGCCCATCCAGGGGAGAACGTCTCAGGCGCTGGGCAGATACACCCAAGACAGGGCGCCAATCCATCGCTGGGCACACACTCACGCACACAGACACACTCTATATGGGGCAATTTGGAGAACTCAATTGACTTGATCCTTGTTTTTGGACTGTGGGAGGAAACCGGAGAACCCGGAGGAAACCCACGCGGGGATGGGGAGGACATGGAAACTCCACTCAGATGGGGATTCGAACCGGGAATCCCTAGCGCTGAGAGGAGAACGTGCCAAACACTAAGCCACCGTGCCGCCTACATTGTGAGTCGCTTTGGACTTTGGATAAAAGCGTTTTCTAATTAACCAAACGCAATGCAAATCACTCCCTCTGTATTTTAATTATTATTATTTAACCCCGAGGCTGATGTTTGGGTGATTAACCGTCTGATTCACAGCACTGAGTACTGAAAGCATGCCGAGATGTTATGTTTCGTTTACAGACTGCCGTCAGATTTTATACCCGAGCTAAAAAAGGTCAACAGAGGTGATTATTAGTTTTTTTTTTTATCTCTTTTGGATGAACACCCCCCATGTCACAGAGTTGGTTATTTTAAGCCGAGAAATCAAAGACATTACTGTAATTGTAGAGAAAAAGGTTCTTGAGCCACCCGGCGTCTAAGAGAAAAGCGTCTCGCTCCAACGCGTCTGTAATTACAAAGACATGCTCCACGTCACTCGGTGGACTAAAGGTCACTTCAGGTTTATAAAGGACTTCTCTGGGTCGCGTAGCTTTTGAAAACCCACAGTGCACCTTCAAAGGAACAGTGTTCTTTATTTCCCGCAGTCCTCGTTACCTGCTTGAGCTTAAAAAAGCACGAGTGGCCCGCGGTTCGGTCACGACGAGAAGTCGCCGAAAATGGCCCGCACTCCAAATCGACTTAATTACCCAACACACTCTCATTCATTTCACTCTAATTAGTCTCCTTCAGGATCTCAGTGGTTTTTTATTTAACATTATAATCATTATTATTATTATTATTATTACCAGGGTGGCACGGTGGCTTTTAGTGTTTAGCACGTCCGCCTCTCAGCACTAGGGATTCCCGGTTCGAATCCCCATCTGGGTGGAGTTTCCATGTTCTCCCCGTGTCCGCACGGGTTTCCTCCGGGTTCTCCGGTTTCCTCCCACAGTCCAAAAACATGGATCAAGGGCAATTGAGTTCTCCAAAAAAATTGCCCCATATAGAGTGTGTCTGTGTGAGTGAGTGTGTGTCCAGTGATAGATTGGCGCCCTGTCCTGGGTCTATCTGCCCAGCGCCCGAAACGTTCTCCCCTGGATGGGCATGGGGAACCCCACCGTGACCCTGATAGAGGATTAAGCAGAAGATAATGAATGAATTATTATTATTATTATTATATCAGGGCGGCACGGTGGCTTAGTGTTTAGCACGTTCTCCTCTCAGCACTAGGGACTCCCGGTTCGAATCCCCATCTGGGTGCAGTTTCCATGTTCTCCCCGTGTCCGCGTGGGTTTCCTCCGGGTTCTCCGGTTTCCTCCCAGAGTCCAAAAAACATGGATCAAGTCAATTGAATTCTCCAAAAAACTTGCCCCATATAGTGTGTGTATGTGTAGGTGTCTGTGTGAGTGTGTGCCCAGCGATGGATTGGCGTCCTGTCCTGGGTGTATCTGCCCAGCGCCCGAAACGTTCTCCCCTGGATGGGCATGGGGAACCCCCCCCCCTGCGACCCTAATAGAGGATAAAGATTAATTAGTATTACCAATTAGACACTTGTAGCTACAGTTCAGCGTGCGGGTTACGTTTGAAATTCATCACACGCTGCACATAATTGACTTTCTGATGATTTTCTGTGAGCATTTCCTAAAGCTGCACTGTATTGCTGGTTTGATGAGATGTCTGTGTAAAGTAGAATGTGGTGTTTTTAAATCCTAAACTAAATCAGGAACGACTGACCGACCGAGTTCTGCTTTGTTGTGCAGCATTGCGACGAGCAGCGCCGTCTCGAAGGAGCTAACCAGACTGCTGAAGATCCCAGTGGACACCTACAATAACATCCTGACCGTACTGCAGCTCAAGCACTTCCCGCCGCTCTTTGAGTACTTTGACTACGAATCTCGCAAGAGCATGAGCTGCTACGTCCTGAGCAACACCCTGGACTACACCACCACCATCGTGTCTCAGGAGCAGGTATACAGAAAGCTTTTCTGCTCGCCTCGTCTGTAAGCCAGCAATTAACGATAAAGAGGGTTATAAATAATTAAGCGCAATATGGCTTTACTAGTGCCCAGCGATGGATTGGCGCCCTGTCCTGGGTCTATTTGCTCAGCGCCTGAGAAGTTCTCCGCTGGATGGGTATGGGGAACCACACCGCGACCCTAATAGAGGATAAAGCGGGAGATAATGAATAAATTAATGGCTTTACTAGTAAAACAGATATCAGATTTAAAGATGATCCTCTCAAATGGGGCAAGTATTTTAAAAGAGTGAGATAAACAGAGACAAAGAGAGACGAAGACATTTATTTAATCATTTATAACCTTCCGCTTAAACCATCTACTAAGGTTGCGTGTGGGTTCCACATGCCCATCCAGGAGAGAACGTTTTGGGTACTGGGCACACTCACTCTTACACACACAATCGCACACTAAATGGGGCAATTTGGAGCGTTCAATTCACATTAAGTCCATGTTCGAAAAGGAGGAAACTCATGTGGACACAGGGAGAACATGGAAACTCCACCCAGATTGGGATTTGAACCTGGAATCCCCAGTGCTGAGAGGAGAACATGCCAACCACAAAGCCACTGTTTTGTCATCTCTAGTCCTCCTTCTGTATTCTGTGTAATGTCACCTTTAATTAAAACAACAATTTACCTAAACACAATGAAACCTTACTGTTACATATTTACATCGCCACCCCATAAAATCCTGTAGAAAGATCCGTAGCGAAGGTTATAAGCTGTTATAGTGACTGCATGTCTAGATGCCAATGTTTTAGAGAATTATTATTATCCATCCATTATTAGGGTGGGGTTCCTCATACCCAAGAATTATTACTAGTTGCTGTTGTTGTTATTATTATTATTATTATTATTATTATTATTATTATAATTTCCTTTAAATTCCCCGGTGTGTTTCCTCTGCGTTAGTGTTTAGCTCAGTCGACTGTAGAATAGTCTTTCTGAATTGACGTTGACGTGAACTCGATGCTGCATTCGTCAGGGTTCAGCTTTTCGCGGTCCGTTCTCCGGAGACGCACTGCAGCCCCCCGTGTTTGAGAACCCGGTCAGGTAGAGAAACGTCGATAGTGACTCAGATGGAGTGTTTGCTGTCCGCTGCGCCTCCATTAGCGGGACAAATCTATTGATTTCTCCGCTTTCCCATAATAAGTGGAATGGGCGAGGAGACTCTACATTCCTATTCCCCAACATTTTGTGACTCCTCAGACCGCCGCAGGGGGAGAACGCATTCGCGGCCGTCTGCCCGTGACCCATGGATATTAAAATAGCCGTTTCTCTGTTCTGGCTGACTGTAACAAACCGGGTGATGCATGTAGAACGGGGGTTTGTGTTTGGTCTCACTCCACCCAGATGGGGATTCGAACTCGGGATCCCTAGTGCTGAGAGTGAGAACATGCCAACCACTGAAGCCACCAGCTGCCACTTACTATTAGCCATCCATTCCATCAATCTTCCGCTTTATCCTCTAGTTAGGGTCGCGGTGGGGTTTCCCCATGCCCATCCAGGGCGAGAACGTTTCAAGGGCACTGGGCAGATACACCCAGGACAGGAGACCACTCTATCACTGGACAACACACACACTCACACACACACGTCTATAATGGGGCAATTGGGAGAAACTCAATTGGGGGGGAACCAAAAACCTTTGGGAACCATGTTTTTGGACTGTGGGAGGAAACCGGAGAACCCGGAGGAAACCCACGCGGACACGGGGAGGACATGGAAACTCCAGCCAGATTGGGATTTGAACCAGGAATCCCTAGTGCTGAGAGGAGAACGTGCCAACCACTAAGCCACCGTGCAGCCCCTTTATTACCCCAATTGATTATTTTTGGGGGGGATCCCCTGACTTTGAAATGAGCATAAAGAAGAAAAACTGGGGCGCCATCGTTCGAGGACAGGAAAGGGCCTTCCCCAAATGTTTCCCTGAACGCAGGCTGAATGTTTAGACATGTACTCGGTTACGAGCTTCAGGCTGATTGAAATTGTCGGCGACGTTGGTTCCCGTGATGGGAAACGTCTCGATTTAATCCCGTTAACATTCTCTGTCTCCTTTAAAGAAATAATTTGTAAAGGGAAATCAGAATGAATTGGATTCGCAGGTTTGACAACATAAACCCGACGTTTGTCCTAATTAGTCTCTAATGAACATGGAGGCTCTGGAAGCCGCGGATGAAAGCGAAGCCTGGCGTGCTGCTTTTAAAGCGATGAATAATTCATATCCTCCCTGTGTTTCCGTCTTCGTTTCTGCCACCTACAGATTTTAAACACCGCCAGAAAACACTTCGGCGCTGGGGGCAATCAGAGGATTCGATACACGCTGCCCCCGCTGGTCTTCGCCGCATATCAACTGGCCTTTCGTTACAAGGAGAACTCGTCCTCGGTACGTGTGACGTCTCACCGTCGGTTATTACTGACCAATACTCACTAATCACACACACACACACACACACACACACTCACCCAGTGCAGACCAACCCTGCAGCCGTAGCAATCGATGCAACTGCTTTATTATTCTGTAAACAGCTGGATCTGTATGATAAACATTTATTTTTATTTGCACGACTACGGCCAAGGACTTTATTTCTTTAATAAACTGCAGTGCATTTTATGAATGAACTTTTATTAAAGAAAGAAATAAACGTTTCATTGCACACAGAGTTGTGGAAACAGGCTTTTTATAGGATATAATTGTATTCTTACTTGCGTAATGCTTCTTAATTAGTATTTTTGGCCACAAAAAGGGTTCTGTAAACAGCAACGGGTTCATAAAAATCCCATAATCACCTGGTTTTTAAAAAGGGACACCGAAAAGAATAGAGTTCAGCCAATTGTCTGGAGATGTGAGAAGTGAAATTGTAGAGCAGTACGAACAATATTTAGGGCAGAAATCCATGAACAGCTGAGCTTCATGTGAGGATAATGAGAATCTGAGACTGCGGAAGGCTGAACCAATAAACTGAACGTAATTTAAAATAAAGCGATGCTGCTGTGTGGCGCGCACGGAATCCTGTGCACATCAGAACCGCAATACCAACAACATTGGTTTTATTTCGTGTGTTTACATGCGTGAAACACCAGACACCAATTTACATATGATTTGGACAAGGGGCATATGCATGTGTGTGTGTGTGTGTGTGTGTGTGTGTGTGTGTGTGTGTGTGTATGTATGTATATATATGTGTGTGTGTATGTGTGTGTGTATATATATATATGTGTGTGTGTGTATTTATTAGGGGTGTCTTCAACTAAGGATTTTCATAGTCGAATCTGATTTGTCAGATTTTCCCTAAAGTAGACTGATAGTCGAATCAGTTAAAATTTCACCACAAGATGGCGCTATATGCGTGTTTTTTTTTTTAAAGATTTTTTAAAATATTTTGTTATATATTTTATATTGTTAAAGCGCACACATCATTTAAAAAAAATATTAACAGAAATTAGGATGATTTTATTTGACAAAAGGCTATATATATAACGAAAACAAAGACATTTCATGTAAAAACTAATGCTTAGCAGCGGCCATGGGCGCCCCCATGTGGTCAAAATGGTACATTCGACTATGAGGTTCATAGTCGACTACGGTTCTCCGAATCGAATCGTCGAATCAGCGAATATTGCAGCTCACCCCTAGTGTGTATGTATGTGTGTGTGTGTATATATATATATATATATATATATATATATATATATATATATATATATATATATATATATATATATATATATATATATGAATTATAATGTCCCTGTGTCCACTGAAGTTTGCAGCCTGTCCATTTATAATATTAAAACATGCACACACACATAGTGTGTGTTTGTGTGTTGCCTTTGTGTTTGTATTATATTCTGACAGATGCTGTAATAATGGTGTAACAGAGCGGGCTGTCTGAACGTTTTATCTCTATTGAAGGAGGGAGGATTTATATTTAAATAATTTTCGGGATGCACTAAGCCTTCCTGTCGTGACTCTCGCAGGGTGAAGTGCACAGCGCTGGCACGGCGTCTCGCCCCGTCGATTTGCAGCCTTGAAATAACCATCCGGCTTGCTTGCTTTTGCTCGCCGTTCCTATCGAAACGTGCCAGGCTGAAGCCCGCTTCTCCCCCAGCCCGTCTCGAACCCGTTTCTGTGATTTTGCGAGCAGATTTTGGGATGCAGGGGGTCTGGCGGCTGATTTTCTGTTTGTCCCCTCCTTATCTGCAGGACGATAAGTGGGAGAAGAAGTGCCAGAAGATTTTCTCTTTCGCACATCAGACTTGAGAACCATGAAACTGTGGCGTATGAGTTCATGTCTCAGGTAATGTGTTTTTTTTTTTTTTTTTTTTTTTTTTTTTTTTTTTTTTTTTTTTTTTCTCTCTCTTCTCTACGTTCAGATTAATGACTGTAAAGACTTCGTCTCTGATCAGAGATCAGGTTTAAGTCTAAAGTTTAATGGCCCTGAAGACAAGAACAGACTCACCGGAATACAGTTCTAAAGGATGCAGTTCTTTAGAGTTCCACTTAAGCTGATTGGCATCTTTATTAATTGATTGTCCCTGTTATTTTTACACCGTTTGCATCATTCATCATTTTTGTGTCGTTTGATTATTTCACTATAAAACTCGTTAAACGAAGAGTCCACACACTTTATATTACATATGATATGACGGGATAACCCTAACTGGGCGGCACGGTGGCTTAGTGGTTTAGCATGTTCTCCTCTCAGCGCTGGGGATTCCCGGTTCGAATACCCATCGGGGTGGAGTTTCCATGTTCTCCCCGTGTCGGCGTGGGTTTCCTCCGGGTTCTCCGGTTTCCTCCCACAGTCCAAAAACATGGATCAGGGTCAATTGAGTTCTCCAAATTGCCCCATATAGAGTGTGTGTGAGTGAGTGAGTGTGTGCCCAGCGATGGATGGTGCCCTGTCCTGGGTGTATCTGCCCAGCACCCGAGACGTTCTCCCCTGGATGGGCATGCGGAACCCCCCCCCCCGCGACCCTAATAGAGGATAAAGTGGAAGATAATGGATGGATGGATGGGATAAGCCTAACTGCATATTAATAATGTACAGCTAGCCGGTCATTGTTGTAAACCGCAGGAGAATAATACGGAGATATATTATTCATTCTTTCATCCATCATCTGGTTCCCCATCCATCATCATGGTTCCCCATGCCCATCCAGGGGAGAACGTTTCAGGCGCTGGGCAGATACACCCAGGACAGGGCGTCAATCCATCGCTGGGCACACACTCACACACACACACACACTATAAGGGGCAATTTGGAGAATTCAGTTGACTTGATCCATGTTTTTGGACTGTGGGAGGAAACCGGAGAACCCGGAGGCAACCCACGCGGACACGGGGAGAACATGGAAACTCCACCCAGATGGGGATTCGAACCGGGAATCCCTAGTGCTGAGAGGCGAACGTGCTAAACCACTAAGCCACCGTGCTGCCCGCGGAAATATATATATTTTTTAATTACAACATTATAATTTTATTGTTTCCATAGAAGTATAGCAGCAACAAAGGATCTACACACACTGTCTTTCACACAGAACATTCAGAACATGGCTTTGATGTGTAAATAATCAGAGAGATCAAAGTGACGCGCCCGTTTTAACTTTTTAAGACGAGTTGAAAGTAAAATACTCTCGAATTCCAAGACTTACATTGAGCAGAACACTGAAATCTGACAAACAGCTTAAAATAAAATAAAAAACGAAACATTGTGCCCCCTGCAGGTGTGTGTGAGTCTGTTGGACACCTCTCACCCCGTGCAGGTCAGGTTTTATATTCTGTTTGGCGTCTCGCACCCAGGCGTTCTCTCTGTACGAGGACGAGATCGGCGACTCGAAGGCCCAGTTGGCGGCCATCACGCTCATCATCGGTACCTTCGAGCGCATGCGGTGCTTCAGCGAGGAGAACCACGAGCCGCTGCGCACCCAGTGCGCGCTCGCCGCCTCCAAACTGCTAAAGAAGCCGGACCAGTGCCGCGCCGTCAGCATCTGCGCCCACCTCTTCTGGTCCGGTCGCAACACGGACAAGAACGGCGAGGAGGTGAGTGTGTGCGCGTGCCGCTCTGCTGCCCCTTGTGGTTTGAACCTTTTCGTTTAATAATTCTGCTTCAGGTAGCCTTCAGCCCTGTTTATGGTTCGTCTCTCGCTGGATCCGTTTGAGATCTGGTGGAGAATCGGTACTCCGATACAGTACAAAGTACTCAGTATGAGACATGTTCTTAGTATAAAACACGTGGGGCGTGGTAGCTCAGTGGTTAGGGCGTTGGGTTATCAATCTGAAGGTTGTGGGTTCTAATTCCAGGTCCCCTGAAGTTACCAGTGTGAGTCCTTGAGCAAGACCCTTAACCCTCATTGCTCCAGGGGGCGCTGTGATGAACCCTGTGTTCACCTTGTAAGTCGCTTTGGATAAAAAGCGTCCAATAAATGACCAAACGTAAATGTAATGTTCGTCAAACGCATGCAGCATCGTGAGGGTGGCATCCATACATCCATCCATTATCTTCCACTTTATCCTCTATCAGGGTCGCGGGGGGTTCCCCATGCCCATCCAGGGGAGAACGTTTCGGGCGCTGGGCAGATACACCCAGGACAGGGGGGCAATCTATCACTGAACACACACTCACTCACACAGACACACTCTATATGGGGCAATTTGGAGAACTCAATTGACCTTGATCCATGTTTTTGGACTGTGGGAGGAAACCGGAGAACCTGGAGGAAACCCACGCGGACACGGGGAGGACATGGAAACTCCACCCAGATGGGGATTCGAACCGGGAATCCCTAGTGATGAGAGGAGAACATGCCAACCACTAAGCATGAGGGTGGCATCATTTCTCTAATTTGAATGATAAACTTTAAGTCCAAACCTTTAATTTCATTCATTCATTCATCATCTTCCGCTTTATCCTATATTAGGGTTGCGAGGGGGGGGGGGGGGGGGGGGGGGGTTGGTTAGAGAGTTCCCCATGCCCATCCAGGGGAGAACGTTTCGGGCGCTGGGCAAATACACCCAGGACAGGGGGGCAATCTATCACTGGACACACACTGGACACACACATATCACTGATCCACGTTTTTGGACTGTGGGAGGAAACCCACACGGACACGGGGAGGACATGGAAACTCCACCCAGATGGGGATTTGAACCGGGAATCCCTAGTGCTGAGAGGAGAACATGCTAAACCACTAAGCCACCGTGCGGCCCCCAACCTTTAATTAATTTTTTAACATTTTTTAACCTCTTTCCAATCTGCCCCATGTCTGTGTTTATATCCTGTACGAGGGACGTCAGTCCTCTGATCTAATTAGAAGTTCTTGCTGCTGACCCTGAAGAACTTGGCAGCTCTCGAACCCGGACGAACTCACTGTGTTATTGCCTCCAGCGTGAGATTACAGTTTGTTTAATGGTTTCTTCCCCCGATGGCGCTGACACACAATTCAGACTTATTTATTTATCTCGTCTATTAATTGCTTTACTCCCAAAAGGCTTTTATCCGTCTGCGGTGTGACCTTTCGCTCAGGCTCCAGTAGCGCTCACGTGATCGGAACGGTGCGACGCGGGCCCAATTTATTAACCGCAACGATAAATGCCAACAATGGGAGCTATTTTTCGACGTGCACTATGTGGATGGATTCATGGGGGCACTTGGATATTACACCTATAGGAGCTTTATGATTAATTAGGTTTGTGGTTAGGACATGGCCTTTTGGACGTTGTGTTGTGCACTGAGGCAGACATTCTACTGAAAGGGGCATTTCCCCGGAACCTTTTCACCAAGCTGAAGACATTTTTGTCCAGGGCTGGGGGGGAGACTTTATACCCTCATGTAATGAGACTCAATTTCGGTGATTAATGAAGTGTGTCCAAAGCACAGTTTTTGAATTTGCATGGCTACATGTTCGACTTTAAACATGTTTTATTAACGCGCCCCTCTGTTCACCCTGCAAACCACCCACGTGACGCCGATCCGGACGAAAAGGAATCTATGTGCTGCATTTTAAAAAAAAAAAAAAAAAAAAAAAAAAAAAAAAAAAAAAAAAAAAAAAAAAAGGTGCAGTCTAAGCTTTGTATTTATAATAATCTGACTTGAGCAGATGTGGATGTGAAACGGCATCATGCGTCGTAATCATCAGAAGCCAAAGTTATAATTAAAAATCAAGTCTGATTTGCTTTCTGTCGACTGACGTGGCTCTCCGACATGGAGCATGGTGTTAAATCCGCAGTGGCATCCTTTTTAAAGGAGCTTTCACTCCCTCTGTTTAGGAAAATGGAGGATAGCGACCCCCCTGTCAAAGTCAGGAGCATCAAATTATAAACCACAAGCTTGTAATTAACGGCAAATTTAAACTCCACCGGAGTTGAAACTGAGATCGCTCCTTTATTTGAAGGTTTTTTTTAAGGCTTTCAGTGTTTCCTCTGTCTTTGCGCGTTGCCGTGACAGACTGCAGGCTTCGGGGTTTAACTCTCACTGATGCCTGGTTGAGTTTTTGTAATAGGAGCTTGTTTTTTTTATTTCTATTAACCCTCTGTGAAGCTGCCGCCGCATCGGCACGCCCGAATCCCTCTTATCAAACCTGAAGTCAGGATGCTGTCACTTTAGTAATTGCGTTATTTCACAGATATTGTTTTGCTTTGTAGATTTTAATTTACTATTTCGTTTAGAACGGAGAGCATCAACGCGTCCAAAAGTCATTTTAATAACGATATTGCACGATCAAATGTCTGTGTATATATATGTGTGTGTATATATATATATATATATATATATGTATATGTGTGTGTGTGTGTATATGTATGTATATATATATATATATATATATATATATATATATATATATATATATATATATATATATAGGCTTAGTGGTTTAGCATGTTCTCCTCTCAGCACTAGGGATTCCAGGTTCGAAGCCCCATCTGGGTGGAGTTTCCATGTTCTCCCTGTGTCCACGTGGGTTTCCTCCGGGTTCTCCGGTTTCCGCCCCATGTAGTGTGTGTGTGTGTGTGTGTGAGTGAGTTTATGCCCAGTGATAGATTGGCGTCCTGTCCTGGGTGTATCTGTCCAGCGCCAGAAACGTTCTCCCCCGTTTCTGGCGCTGGGTAGATACTCCCAGGACAGGACGCCAATCTATCACTGGGCATAAACTCACTCACCCCCCCCCCCGCGCGACCCTAATATAGGATAAAGCAGAAGATGATGGATGGATGGATTTAGAACGAGAGCATCAACGTGTCCAAAAGTCATTTTAATAACAATATTGCACAATGAAATATATATTCTTTTTATTTATATAAATATATATATATATATATATATATATATATATATATATATATATATATATATATATATATATATTCTTCAAATCATTCTTCATTTGCAGGGCAGACAAATTAACACTCTTTTTTAATGTTTTTCTCGTACTCCAATTGCGTCTTCTTGGTCCGTGGGGGGGGGGGGGGGGGGGGGGCCAAGCAGGCAAAAGGAGAACATGCAAACCAAGCTTGATGATGCAGGGTTTTGGGATTCAGTCGTCAGCGACGGTAGCGCGGTGTAGAGAAGTTTGAGATGTTTTCACTTCCCCGTCACGTTCAGATAATTAGCAGTCAGACGTTCCGTGACGTGTTTGCTTTGTGCGGCGATCATTTCATTCTTTGTCGCGTTGGATCCAGCGGGACGGCTCGGCTCGGCCCGGCGCGGCGCGTGTAACCAGACATCGGCTTTGATTCGTCTTCTGGTGATGAATGAGTGTCGCCGACCGGCGTGCCGCTCGAGGTTCCCTCCCTCAGTCTCAGTTTCTTAGATTCAAAAGGGGTTTATGTTTAAATTCTTCATTCTGATCTGCTGCGAACAAGACATTAAATTTATAAACACTCGTCCACAGTGATCCGATAATTATATAGTATTCATTATCTCCCGCTTTATCCTCTATTAGGGTCGCGGTGGGGTTCTCCATGCCCATCCAGGGGAGAACGTCTCGGGCGCTGGGCAGATACACCCAGGACAGGGCGCCAATCCATCGCTGGGCACACACTCACCCACACAGACACACTCTATATGGGGCAATTTTTGAGAATTGGGAGGAAACCGGAGAACCCGGAGGAAACCCATGCAGACACAGGGAGAACATGGAAACTCCACCCAGATGGGGATTCGAACCGGGAATCCCTAGCGCTGAGAGGCGAACATGCTAAACCACTAAGCCACCGTGCCGCCCTATACTATATAATATAATTTATAAAATAACTTATAATCTGGGCGGCATGGTGGCTTAGTGGTTTAGCATGTTCTCCTCTCAGCGCTAGGGATTCCCGGTTCGAATCCCCATCTGGGTGGAGTTTCCATGTTCTCCCCGTGTCCGCGTGGGGTTCCTCCGGGTTCTCCGGTTTCCTCCCACAGTCCAAAAACATGGATCAAGTCAATTGAGTTCTCCAAATTGCCCCATATAGAGGGTGTTTGTGTGAGTGAGTGTGTGCCCAGCGATGGATTGGCATCCTGTCCTGGGTGTATCTACCCAGCGCCCCAAACGTTCTCTCCTGGATGGGCATGGGGAACCCCCCCGCGACCCTGATAGAGGATAAAGCGGAAGATAATGAATGAATGAATGAATGAACTTATAATCTTAAACTATAATTAAGGTGGAGGAGGGAGTGAAGCGTGCGGCGGTGCGGTGGTGGTGCAGTCACTTATCTCAACGGTGATTTATTCCTAATGTTTTGGTGTTTTGGCCCGTTTATTTTTTATTATTATTATTTTTTTGAGCGTTAGTACAGTTACGATGGCGTGGCACTTCGTTTAGCCATTTTCTTTTAAACTGAGATCCTAATCATCCGAGCCTGTCCCCATCACAGCCTCCTCAGAACCCGCTGATACGCTTCGGCCGCGAGCTCGGGGCTTGATGTTCTCAAACTTTGTTTAAGAAATAAAAGGCGTGTGTAACCATCCCGAACACACGATCATCTGCTCGGCTTCGCTGATTAACCCAGTGTGTGTTTATAAAGATGCTGCGGTTGCCCCTAACAACAGATTTAAGGGCATTGAGCAGCCAACCAGCACCAAAAACCAGGACATTCATCATGTGATGAAAGGAGTTTTGCTTCCAGGAACTGACACTGCGCTACATCTGCTCTCTCTGATGCGGTGATGCTCTGTTTAATAAATACAGTACGTTATCAGGAAACAGCCTTAAGACTAATTAATTACCTTTTTATAATAAATAATTTGATGTTATTATAATAATGATGATGATGTGATTGGGATGTGCTTTGGTACCAGTATTTGTAATGTACTCCGTCTCGAGGTGGTTAACGCGTCGTATCGATTTTAATTAATTCTTTTTTTTTTTTGGTTTCCAAAAGTGCACAGTCCTGATTAACATTCAGACTCGGTTCCACCGTGCGTTCCGTGTACTAAACGGGTTGATGAAACGGTCATTAATTGTGCTCACTGTGTAGTTGGACGGTGCAGAAAATAATAAATATTCGTTTTTGTTTTAATGTATTAATGTTTTTTTTTTTATTTATTTATATCTTTTCGGGTGCAGAGATGTACTATGTACAGGGGTTTGCACATTTGTTGATCCAGTTCGTTAGTTCTCCGTGTCAAAGTGAAGCTCTTTTAATAAGATGAAAGGCTTTTAGATCAGCGTGTGTTTGATTGAAGCTCATGGCACTATGGGGTGAGGGCGACGCCGTCGGTAATGGACTTTAATCATGCTTAATTAATAAATTAATAAATGTGTGCGCCCTTTATAATGGGGAACAGCACATTCTGACCGGACCGGTGTGGGACACGATGAGGAAAGCAGAATCAGAATATGTTTATTGTCATTATAGCAGGTATAACGAAATTAAGGTGCCATACTTTCGGTGTCACATACTGAAATTTACACAAATAAAGAGATTTAAAGATAGCACTAATTTACAATTTACAAACATTTTAAAAGAAAAAATTATTTATTTACAAGAGTTTACAAGCTTTAAAGCCTGGTGCTTCTGTAGATGTAGATGTGTCCAATATTATTACTATTTAATAATCCCACAACTCCAATTTAATTGTTTCTGACTCAGAAGACTTTGGCCGTTTGGAAATGTCCAGTTTATAAACTCTGAGGCTGCTGTTTACCCGTTTTACTTCATTCTGTCTGAAGACACCCTGTCTTTGTTTGTCCAGAAAGAGATTTAATTAGCTCCTGCATCCAGTCAGGTTTGTAATTATGGATCAGGAGGGTCGTCTTTCTAATCATGGGGTCACTTCAGGTTTTGTTGTCAGTCTTATTAAAGCTGTTGGGTTTAAACAAAGCATTAAATATAAGGTTAAGGTTTAACGACACGTTTAGGGTTTTTGTCCTGCGTGTCGATTGACGTGTGGAACGCCGTTGTGTTGACAGATCCGCGATGGGAAGCGCGTGATGGAATGTCTGAAGAAGGCGCTGAAGATCGCCAACCAGTGCATGGACCCATCTCTACAAGTACAGCTCTTTATTGAGATCCTGAACCGATACGTCTGCTTCTACGAGCGGGAGAACGACGCGGTACGTTCTCACACACACACATACACACACACACACCCCCACACCCCATTATCCATATCAGGGGTGCTCAATACATCGCTCGCGATCAGAATAACTAAAATACCACTTTCATTTAGAGTGGGGAAGATGAACATTTTTTTGCAATGTCAAACTCAAAATGCCTTTGCTTGATTTTCTAAGTAGCCATTGCACTTCCATTGTGTTCGGTCGTTTGGGTTTACACTAAAACCAAGTTATCTCCATGTTATTTGCTGCAATTTCTGTGAAAATGGCAACCTGAAGCCGTCTTTTCTACGCTGATTCGACAAAACTAACATCCATCTGTCCATCCATTATCTTCTTTATCCTCTATTAGAGTTGTGTGTGTGTGTGGGGGGGGGGGTTCTCCATGCCCATCCACGGAAGAGCGTCTCAGGCGCTGGGCAGATACACCCAGAACAGGGGGGGCAATCTATCACTGTGCACACACTCACACTCTATATGGGGCAATTTGGAGAATTCAATTGACCTTGATCCATGTTTTTGGACTGTGGGAGGAAACCGGAGAACCCGGAGGAAACCCACACGGACACGGGGAGGACATGGAAACTCCACCCAGATGGGATTCGAAACGGGAATCCCTAACACTGAGAGGAGAACATGCTAAACCACTAAGCCAATGTGCCCCCCCCCCCCCCCCCCCCCCCCCCCCCCCCAATAATAACATGATGTGTGTAAACAGGCTTCAATATTCATTCATCATCTCCCGCTTTATCCTTGATTAGGGTCACGGTGGGGTTCTCCATGCCCATCCAGGGGAGAACGTCTCGGGTGCTGGGCAGATAGACCCAGGACAGGGCGCCAATCCATCGCTGGGCAGACACTCACTCACACAGACACACTCTATATGGGGCAATTTTGGAGAACTCCATTGACTTGATCCATGTTTTTGGACTGTGGGAGGAAACCGGAGGACCTGGAGGAAACCCACACGGACACGGGGAGAACATGGAAACTCCACCCAGATGGGGATTCGAAACGGGAATCCCTAACACTGAGAGGAGAACATGCTAAACCACTAAGGCACCGTGCCGCCCCAGGCTTCAATATAAAAGCCTAAAAAGTAGATCTCGATGACCTGTCCAATGGAAAAGTAGATCTCGATGACCTGTCCAATGGAAAAGTAGATCTCGGGCCAGAAAAATGTGGACACCCCTGATCTATATCCTCACCGCACCCCGCCTCCCTTTGCTTTTCCTACCTCTTTATTTTCGATGTGTGCTGTTTGCGTTCCACTTCTGATTAGCGCCATTATTCAGAAGTTTCCGTGCTGATAACGACCGACGCCTCGGGAGTCAGGTGGAGGATATTAAAGCTTATTTCTATATGATATGCACACACACTCTTTTGTGCGGGGTCTGAATGCATGCTGTTTATGAACCTCACACTTCTGCAGCGGCGGTGTGTTCCCGCTCCCGAGCATGTGCAATAATATCTATAAAAACAATCTCCCCTTTCATTTCCCAAACTCGGTTGTGTTTTAATCCGGAGCTTTTCCACGTCTCTGCGGTTACGTAACGACTGTTTGTTTTTGTTGAACCCTGCGGGAGTGTAGGGCACGCCTGTTGAACAATATTCTAGTAAACAAATATCTCATCCTGTCCATCGCAGGGCAAACGCATGTTGCGCATTTCATTTTGGATTTAAATTTTAGCATAAATTATGTTTTTGGACGATGGACGGCAGCTCCATCACAGACACGGACATGGGGAGAACATGCAAACTACTAGTTCATGCTGTAAGGACAAGAATTGATCACTCATGGAATTCGTTAGCGTATTCACCTATGACGAGTCATTTTGAAAAAACTCGTCTTTGTCCCTTTTAAGTAAAATGTGTCATTTAAAAGAGTTGCTTTAAGGAAATGGAGCGTCCCGCCGTCGCAGCGTTTTGGTACACACTCTCTCTCACTTACACACACACACTCTATGTGGGGCAATTTGGAGAACTCAATTGACCTTGGTCCATGTTTTTTGGACTGTGGGAGGAAACCGGAGAACCCGGAGGAAACCCACGCGGACACGGGGAGGACATGGAAACTCCACCCAGATGGGGATTCGAACCGGGATTCCCTAGCGCTGAGAGGAGAACATGCAAAAGCACTAAGCCACCCTGCGTGCCGCCCTGTTGATAATTCATTCATTCATTATCTTCTGCGTTTTTTTATCCTCTATTAGGGTCGTGGTGGGGGGGGTGTTCCCCATGCCCATCCAGGGGAGAACGTTTCGGGCGCTGGGCAGATACACCCTGGACAGGACCCCAATCCATCACTGAACACACACACACTCACTCACACACTCTATATGGGGCAATTAGGAGAACTCAATTGATTTGATCCATGTTTTTGGACTGTGGGAGGAAACTGGAGAACCCGGAGGAAACCCACGCGGACACGGGGAGGACATGGGAACTCCACCCAGATGGGGATTCGAACCGGGAATCCCTAACGCCGAGAGGAGAACATGCAAAAGCACTAAGCCACCCTGCGTGCCGCCCTGCTGATGATACCAATAATAAAGTCTTTGAGCAGATGATGGGTTTTTGTGTTTCTCAGCGAGGCAGCGAGTCAATAGAAATTGGGATAAATGGAACAGATGTCTGTCGTGTGAAGACGACGGTCACCGGTGTCCCCGCAGCTGGCGGTGCATGCTGGGTGAATCTCGGCGTGAATTGCGGAATCGTTTGGCGGTGAATGTTAGAATGGCGTTATTAAATAAGATGAAGCTTATTTTCAGCTGAAGCTATAAGGACGCCGCTGCCGCTCTGCGGTGGTGCAGAGGAATCCGCGTGGTTCGCAGGACTGCTCTCTGAGACGCCGAATTCCGTCGTACCTTCATCTCCCGTTTTCTTTGATGTGAATCGTGCTGTTCGTCTCTAGTGGCTCCGGCGGCTCATCCGTGTGCCGTTCTGCCGAGCGCCTCTCGTTACCGACACCGCTGTTCCACGCCGGGTCGAGACCCAGACCTTTCTCCCCGAGTGTAATTTAACGGGAGGTGCAGAATGCACTCCCACACATCCTCTCCTCAGAGCCGCGCCATCGATCGTGCGCTCGGACCGGCGCGGCGCCGGACGTGCCGTTGGAAACGTTCTGTCGTCCGGCTGCAGGCGAGTCACCGCCGGGACGTCGTGTGGATCCGATGTCTCTCGATCAACACTCGTCCTCTTCATTATTTACATCATCTGCCTCGTCTTTGATGTTTGTCTTTTGTTTTTTGTCTTTTTGTTAATCATTCATGCCGACACGTCGGCCGGATTTAGATCATTTATTCAACAACTTTTCTTTTTTTTTTTTTTTTTATTATTCCTCTTTATGCAAATACGTCAGCGTTTAAAACTTTGTGAATCTTTAAAATGGTTTGTTGCTGCAGAAATATGACCAAAAACTTTGATCGATGAGACAAATATATCCATGTTTTTGGACTGTGGGAGGAAACCGGAGAACCCGGAGGAAACCCACGCAGACACGGGGAGGACATGGAAACTCCACCCAAATTGGGATTTGAACCGGGAATCCCTAGCGCTGAGAGGAGAACATGCCACCGTGCCGCCCTTACTATATCCATCCATCCATCATCTTCTGCTTTATCCTATATTAGGGTCGCGGGGGGGGGGGGAAACCCACGCAGACACGGGGAGGACATGGAAACTCCACCCAGATTGGGATTCGAACCGGGAATCCCTAGTGCTAAGCCACCGTGCCGCCCTTACTATATCCATCCATCATCTTCCACTTTATCCTCTATTAGGGTCACGGGGGGGTTCCCCATGCCCATCCAGGGGAGAACGTTTCGAGCGCTGGGCAGATATACCCAGGACAGGGCGTCAATCCATCGCTGGGCACACACTCACTCACACACACACTCTATATGGGGCAATTTGGAGAACTCAATTGACTTGATCCATGTTTTTGGACTGTGGGAGGAAACCGGAGAACCCGGAGGAAACCCACGCAGACACGGGGAGGACATGGAAACTTCACCCAGATGGGGATTGGGGAATCCCTAGTTCTGAGAGAAGAACATGCTATACCACTAACCCGCCATGCCGCCCTCACTATATCACGTTTTATTATGATTTATTTATCTGTTCAGAGCAGTGATCTGTATCTGACGATCCCTCGTGTCAGTAAAGCACGAACTCGGACATTTGAAGCTGATAATGATATTAATATGTTAATGACGCTTCTTTTTACCAAACACCTGTTGTAGAAAAAAATTGGGGGGGGGGGCAGGATCAGGTAACGATCAGGTTTAATAATTCTACATTGTTTTCTTTATAACTACTGACTCTCATTTGTATAAAAGCGTCTGCTAAATGTAAATGTAATTAATTATTTTATGATGTTGGGATGTGTTTTACATCTCCTTCCATCGTGAACGTTGGCGTGCATCAGTTATACCATCTCTCGTTTTTGTGGTTTTCCATTTGTTAAATATCTCTACATGGCTGTCCTACACTGTTGTTGCTGCCCTGCCGCTCAATGAGGACGAGTCCCCCACAGAGTCTCGGTCCTCACAAGGTTTCTTCCTTAAATAACAACATAACGGGGAGTTTTTTCTTGCCACCGTCGCTTCGGCTCGCTCTTTGGGGGTTTAAAGGCTTTTCATTCTGTAAAGCTGCTTTGTGACGATGTACTGTTATAAAAAAGTGCGACAGAAATTAATAACTTGAACTTAAAATAACTCGAACGCTCACGTCCGCATATTTAATATAAATGATTTTTAAATGATTGCTCATTCAGGAAATCTTTATCGCGACTCGATTTCTGCTTTCGATACGAGTTCCAGCGAAGTGTCTGTCTAATGCACATGTGGTGATTGAAGGGACTCCGGTTTTGGGGTATCAGCAGCTGGCTCGCGCTCAGTAAAACGCGTCCTGCACATCTGCTTCATGTTTTGATCTGCGCAGACGGAAGTTCCACCACAATCAGCACCGTTGTCACGGCCAACTTTATTTAGAAAGACGAGTGCTGCGGCGAACGAGAGATGGAGCAGAATGAAAGGTCTCTGATGCCATGAGACGTCTCCATTATAGCGGGAACATCTGGCTCCTATACGGCAGGGAGATCAGACGGACAGAAATTAAATAAAAATAACACGTTTGTTTGTAGTATTTAAAGTCCAATCCAGCTCTTGTTCCTCTCGAGGGGGTCTAATACCATCCTCTGCACCTCTTATACTTGTGTAATACTTTTTATATATAGTGTCTATATATATATATATATATATATATATATATATATATATATATATATATATATATATATATATTCCTAAATTTATATGCTTGGAATTTTACATACTGTATATACATATATTATATTTATAGATAAAATATTCATTTATTCGTCCATCATCTTCTGCTTTATCCTCTATTAGGGTCGCGGTGGGGTTCTCCATGCCCATCCAGGGGAGAACATTTCGGGCGCTGGGCAGATACACCCAGGACAGGACGCCAATCCATCGCTGGGCACACACTCACTTACACACACACACTCTATATGGGGCAATTTGGAGAACTCAATTGACTTGATCCATGTTTTTGGACTGTGGGAGGAAACCGGAGAACCCGGAGGAAACCCACGCGGAGAACATGGAAACTCCACCCAGATGGGGATTCGAACCGGGAATCCCTAGCGCTGAGAGGAGAACATGCCAAACCACTAAGCCACCGTGCCGCCTAGTTAAAATATTCTATATTATATTTATACCTGTAGTCGTATATTTTATATATATATATATATATATATATATATATATATATATATATATATTCATAACTGTATATTTCACACATCTATATACTGTATTTTTGTATTTAAAAAAAAAAATGTTTTTTTTTTTTTTTTTTTTTTGTTTTTTTTTTTTTTATTAAAAATTTAAAAATAACGGGGTAATCGGGGTCTGTGACCCATCATTTTGTTCTTATCTCATGTACCACATGTGATATTAATGATAATAACTAATAATGGTACTCACTCGCTGGTGAGGTTTTAGTTGGCACCTTCTCCCCGGGCGTCAGTCCAGTCCGTCAGTGCCGGGTTCTAATGAGACCACCGTACCGCACTGATGACTCTCACATAAGAGACAAAGAAAACATGTTGTTATTGTTCTCCCAGGTCTCCTCACCGGCTCCCCGATCCCCGGGTGGGCCACCCCGTCGTCTGACTCATTACCGGCGCGGTGCTGCCGCTCGGGGTCCAGCGCCAGGCCTCCCCGCTGGAATCTAATTCTCTGGGAGGTCCAGAGTGCGCCTCCACCTCTCTCGCACCCCGCTGCATTTCTCCTGCTCAGCGTTTCCGTGCCGATTGTTTACTCGCTGGTTCCAGACGACGGGGGTTGTTTGCTTTGCCGGAGAGCCGAAGGAAACGCCGACGACGTTATTAAGAAAATAATGAGCTCTCTACTCGGCTCGCGTGATATCCACGCAGATGAGACCCCCGAGCCGCCGGCTGAGCTCGTCCCGGAAGTGTCCGCATCGCCACCGCGTCGTGGTGTTTTCAGCTCATGGGGGGGGAGTTGCTAACGGTTACAGTCAGACGTCTTGGAAAGAAAAGCCATGATGAACTTGTATCTGCTTTGATATTGAATTTGTTTTTTGTTTTTTTTGTTTGTGTTTCTTAAAGGTGACGGTTCAGGTCCTGAACCAGCTTATTCAGAAGATCCGCGAGGATTTGCCCAACCTGGAGGCCAGCGAGGAGACCGAGCAGATCAACAAACACTTCCACAACACACTGGAGCACCTGCGCCTGCAGAGGGAGTCGCCCGAGTCGGAGGGCCCGGCGTACGAGGGCCTGGTGCTGTAGGGCCCGCACCGCACGCTCATTCCAACCTGCATTTGTATGTGTAAGCTCATATAGAGACGTAGAAAATATCTGCACCTGCACATCCCAAACATCAGTTCAGTTGATCCCTCCATCTCTAGCTCTGTCACACTCTCTCTCTCTGTCTGGCTCTCTGTCCATGTCTGTCTCACGTTGTTGCTTCCACTTGTCTCACTCCTCTGTCTCTCTGGCTCTGCTGCAGGGTTGTGTGATTTTGCGAGTGCATGCCGTGGCCTTGTCTCGCCCGTTGTGTTCTTATACTTTTCAGCGTGCCGTCGTTAAAGGCCAGGCGGGTGTAGATAAGGCCGCGTCGCGTCGGTGCGGAGGCTCGTCACGAAGAGACGCTTTCCATCTGCGACCGTCATGGACCGAAAGATCGGACGCTTTAGAGGACAGACAGTACAACTGCTTCTTCCTAATTTCCTGTTCTCTCTCTCTCTGTCTCTCTCTCTCTCTCTCTCTGTCTCTCTCTCTCTCTCTCTCTCTCTCTCTCTCTCTCTCTCTCTCTCTCTCTCCATGTCTCTCTCTCTCTCTTCGTCCTCTGTTTCTGTGGCAGTGTTGTCATGATTAGGTTTTGTTCGGCGCTGAAGTTAACAGGGTGTGTTTCCACATCGCTGGGTATCAGGAGCTCCCGGCTCCGGGTTTTCCTTTTCTTTTTTTTTTTTTTTTTTTTTTTTAAATTGTTTCCTCATATATTGTATGTATAATCTAATTGTAAATCAGCTAAAAACAGAATATCTGTGATTTCATTGCATTTGCATAAATAAAATATTAACTCAATTTTTCTGTCAAAATTTTGTTGCATCTTTTTTTTTTTTTTTTTTTTTTTTTTTTTATAAAAAGGACGAGCGTGAACCTTCATCACCTTTAATTAATTTTAGTTTTTTTATTTATCATCAGTGATCAATGCGGCACGATTTCGTCCAGCGTCACTCTGATCGCTTAAATTAAAGGTGAGCTCAGGGAGCCAGTCAAGTTCTTCTACACCTCACCTTCACCTTGAATGTGTGCGTCAGAGATGTTTTATGACGTAACGCTTACGAAAAACGATTAAACTTCGCAGAATGTCATTTGTGCTGTAATGAGAGTCCGAAACCTTTTACTGTCTTTGCGATTTTTAAAAATTTTATTTAAATGTGTTTTGAGGTTCTGCCTTTGATTCCAAAGAAGGAAAGAGCGAGATTCTGTCTGTGTGGCATTTGCATCTTTATTTTTAGATTCAGATGATTAACCCCCGAAGCAGCTGTTATAACTTCATCAGGGTTCTGAGATCAGAAGGCCACACCGATTCTAAGTTGTGCTTTTTGCAGCGACTCGCCGCCATCCCATCAGTTTCAGGTAGGTAGCATCTTTTATTAATGCACTTCATTATTTGACTATATTTTTTGATTTGAATATTAAAGTCTTTGCACTCTAACGTTTTGGCCTCCACCTTAATTTGGCGGTGGTATAATGAGGGTCGGTTAGTTGAAGGTTAGAAAGGTTAATTGGATTGTCGGTGTTTGTTGCGAACATCATCTGCACTGCTGCAGATCTGCCACTGTGATCTGATTATAGCTGCGATGTTCACTACGCCGCTCGAATGTTAAAAACGTAAAAAAATATAATAATACAATCCAATAAAATATTCATTCATCCATTATCTTCCGCTTTATCCTCTATTAGGGTCATGTGGGGGGTTCCCCCATGTTTTGGGCGCTGGGCAGATACACCCAGGACAGGGGGGCAATCTATCACTGGGCACGCACACACACACTCTATATGGGGCAATTTGGAGAACTCAATTGACCTTGATCCATGTTTTTGGACTGTGGGAGGAAACCGGAGAACCCGGAAGAAACCCACGCAGACACGGGAAGAACATAGAAACTCCACCCAGATGGGGATTCGAACCGGGAATCCCTAGCGCTGAGAGGAGAACATGCTAAACCACTAAGCCACCGTGCCGCCCGTCTCTGATTTAGTGACGCTGAAAGTTTTTAACCTGCTATTCATTTTAATTGCATAATAAAGTTAATATGTGGCACAGTTCGAATCCCCATCTGGGTGGAGTTTCCATGTCCTCCCCGTGTCCGCGTGGGTTTCCTCCGGGTTCTCCGGTTTCCTCCCACAGTCCAAAATCATGGCTCAAGGTCAATTGAGTTCTCCAAATTGCCCCATATAGTGTGAGTGTGTGCCCAGCGATAGATTGGTGTCCTGTCCTGGGTCTATATGCCCAGTGTCCGAAATGTTCTCCCCTGGATAGGCATGGGGGAACCCCCCGCCCCCCCCGACCCTAATAGAGGATAAAGTGGAAGATAATGGATCGATGAAGTTAAAATGTGTTTTTTCTTCACATACACAAGTTAAAGCCTGGGGTCTGACCCATTCATTCATTCATTCATTCATTCTCTTACTCCCTTAATCTGCTACTAGAGTCACGGGGGGGGGGGGGGGGTATCCACTGTATATGGGGCAATTTGGAGAACTCAATTGACATGATCCATGTTTTTGGACTGTGGGAGGAAACCCACACAGACACGGGGAGGACATGCAAACTCCACCCAGATGGGGATTCGAACCGGGAATCCCTAGCGCTGAGAGGAGAACATGCTAAACCACTAAGCCACCGTGCCGCCCTCATTTTAACTCCTTCAACTCCTGTGAAATCTGAAAATCTTACACCTTCCCTCACATCATCTTCCTTTTAATTACTGATGCAGACAAGTGTGTTGAGCAAACGAATGACCCGTGATGCCGTGTCTGTTCCCCTCCTCACACACACACACACACACACACACACACATTAGGCTCTAGAACAGTGAATGTAGCTGTATGTAATTTCTCCCTTTGTTCTAATGTTCTGTAGGAGCTGCTTCATCTGAACTCCCGCTGCTTTTTTCTCATTCATTCAGCCGCAGATCCCCCTGATGCTGAGCAGCGAGGTGCTCTTTAGATGGAGGTGACTCATTTTGGGTGACCTGAGTTCAGGAGCTGCTGGAGGTAGAGTCACATTTTCTATTCCTATACATTTACATTAAAATGTCGCATCATTTTATTATTTTTTTTCAAGCGTGAGTCACTGTGATAAATTTGGAGCAGCGTGGAAATGTAGACGTCCATACAGTTTCGACAAACCACACTTCTATGGAGAATTTGGTATGTTCTCTCAGCATCTACCTTACTTTGAAAAAGAAATCTTAGGCTGTGGATTTGGGTACACAAGTAAAATAAGATGGACTGACACCCCGTGTCGGGGTCTACTTCTTCCCGTTGCCGGTGTTCTCCTCTGGAACCCTCGACGGTTGGTCATGTCTGTTCTCTGAGGTGACCCTCGACATCAGACTGGCTGAGGTCGTCCGCATGGCCTTTGTAAATGAGACGCTGCGTGCAGTAATCTGGTGAACAGATGAGCGAGTGACCTTCGAGTGGCGTATCTCACATTTCTGGGTGTAGGTGCCATGGTAGTCTGTTGCCAGGGAAACTGTACTTGGCAAAGCTGTTTGGCGGCGACTCTCCATCGCTTGCTGGAGGTTGGATGAGAACTGTAGCGCAGGGTTGTTTCACAGCGATTTGCTATTTTAATCTTGGTTCAAATGGCAGCGCGTCTGCGTCTGCGTGTAGCATACACGTCTGCTGAAGATTCCTGGATGAAGAAAAATCAACCACAAGCTCAGATTCTGAGGTGGCATCGAAATCAGATTTATTTATATATATATATATATATATATATATATATATATATATATATATATATATATATATATATCTAGGATGGCTTAGTGGTTTAGCATGTTCTCCTCTCAGTTCGAATCCCCATCTGGGTGGAGTTTCCATGTTCTCCCCGTGTCCACGTGGGTTTCCTCCTGGTTCTCCGGTTTCCTCCCAAAGTCCAAAAACATGGATCAAGTCAATTGAGTTCTCCAAATTGCCCCATATAGAGTGTGTGTATCCAGTGATAGATTGGCGTCCTGTCCTGGGTGTATCTGCCCAGCGCCTGAAACATTCTCCCCTGGATGGGCATGGGGACCCCCCCAAGACCCTAACATAGGATAAAGCGGAAGATAATGAATATATATTTATTATATATATATATTAACAATGTTTTTTCCTCTTGATTTATTGGAAATCACAATATAATCCTATTTATAAAACTAAATATTGTTAGTGACTTTTAAAAGAGCCCTTCCCATGAGAGCCCTTGACAAACTTCGAGATTTTATTTCTTAACTTTGCTGCGTTTCCATTCAGTCGTCAGTCTGTGTAATCGATATTTAATTACTTTGTGCTCCCACATTCTTTATTTTTCCTCTTGGAGATTTACTTTATCTGTTGTTTTGATCTGGCTCAGAGATTCCGGCTGAAGATCTCGGTGATCGGAGTTTATCCCTCAGTTCAAACTGTTCATCCTCGACCTAAAATCCAACATAAACCGTGAGAATCTGATCGAAAGTCTCTTGAACGCGGCAGTTGAGGTCAGTGGAATGGCAGATATTTTGCTCCCTGTGATGCGTTTTACATTTACATTTAATTTAGCAGATGCTTTTAACCAAAGCGACTTACAAATGAGGCATTTTATATGATTGGTGAACTTATTATTAAATAAATGTTGTTTTTTTTTTTTTTTTTTTTAAACGTGTGCCTCATACAGTTCGTCCAGAATGAGTCACAGATTTATTACTAATTTATGTCCATTTTTATTAAAAAAAAAAAAAATAAATAAAACTGATTTTGCAAACATCAAAGTAAAGAAATCACCAGTCCAGAATTCCTTTTTTTTTTTTGTCAGCGGCTCATTCAGCTCTTTTTATTCACTGATGTTTTTTTTTTTAAAAATAACTTTTCTTAACAAAAAGTGATTTCTTTTACAGCTTTCATTAGATCCAGTGATGACATGTTCAGAATACCACTCTCAACTTTTATAGCCCTTTTCCAAATTGAAGTTCATTTAATGATTTTACATCTAAAAAAAACAAAAAAACAAACAAAAAAAGACAGACAGGCTTTACTAACCCGGTTCAGGTGGAAACAAGATCACATGATTGTTTAATTCCATTAAGATTCATTAAGATGAGCCTAAAGGTTTAAAAACTGGGATGCAATCAATTATCAGTTATAACTCTTTCATAAAAATAAAGAGTTAAATAAAAGCTTTAATTTCTATCGAAAAAAATCAAAAATCTTGTCTCGAAGTGATTCCAAACGCGTGCGTACAGCTATCAGCCCCGACAATGAAACCTGTCATTAGCTTTAATGTTGTTTCTCATCGCAGACAGAGGGACGCGTTATAGAAAAGCATATCTGCAGCTCAGAATCAGACACGTTTTTTTTTTGTTTTGCTGTTTTTTTTTTTTTTTTATCAGTGTGCATCGGTTTACATTCATTCCTTATTCTATATTTTATATTTGTATCAGGTAAACAACATTAATCTGCTTGTGTAGTTTTACCGTCAGGGGCTGTTTTATTCAGCATGTGATTAAATAATTGAACTCTAATTTTTTTAATTGCCTGCTTTTACAACATCTCAATACGTTTGCATATGGTGTGATGCTTTCACGTGTCCATGATGGTAATCGGCAGCTACATTGATTATTGATTGATTTGAGGAGACTTTGTATATAAAAAAAAAAAAATAATACAAATTTTTATACACAGTTGATATCAGACCGCTCTGAAGTCCAGTGTCCTTAAAGAAGACGTGAAATCACACAGCAGACGAGCTAAACACTTCATTCGGCAATGCACGAAACAGAAACATTCCGACAGAAACATCAATAGTACAGTTGAGTGTCCCACAGACCGTCAGTCCACCACATGGTGACGCTGGCTCCAGTCCACGACGTCCGAGTTTTAATCCCCAGTCCGTTTGGTCCTCCGAATGAGCCGCGTTTTTATTTTCCGTCCGTTTGGTCCTCATGTGGTCCATGTGAGGAGGCCGACGTTAAAGATTCAGTACTTTTGATCCATGTACTGCGGCTGGATTTTTATTTTATTGGGACATAAAAGTTTACTGAACGCCCTCCTGAAGCTGGTGTGGCAGAGCGGGTACAGCACCGGGTTGATGGACGAGTTAATCCACAGGAGCCAAAAGGAGATCTCGTAAAGGTAGTGCTGGACGCACTGGCCTTGGCAGGCGGCGCGGATGATCATGAGGAGCGTATACGGCGCCCAGCACAGGCCGAACACGCACACGATCACCGCCAGGGACTTGGCCACCTTCTTATCCCTGGACAGGCGAAAGCGACTGGCCATGCTGGCCGACACGTCCGGACGGGTCCGGTGCATGGCGCAGGAGTGTCCGGCGCAGTCGAAGCGGGTCTCGTCCACCACCATGTCTCCGACCTGCAGGGGCGGCAGGTCCTGGATGGCGCTCATTCTTCTCTTTGAGCCGTTCTTCTCGGGTTTCTTCGAATGCGTTCCAGAAACGGTGGCCCTGGAAAGCCTGGAGCCGCGAGTCCCCGAGCGCGTCCGGTCCTGGACGCCGCACGCCTCGGCCGGACGCACGAAGAAGACGCGCTGGACGTCGCCGGCGCAGAAGGGCTTGACGCCGCCGGCGCGGGCGCTCTTCGGGTGCGCGCAGGTGGAGCGCTCCTCCCTGAGCATGCAGCGGTTGCGGATGTTGATGTAGATGCTGAGGTTGAAGTAGGTGACGCTGATGAACGGCGTGAAGAACTCCACGGTGGAGGCCGTCATCAGGAAGTACCAGTTGAAGTAGAACTCGGCGTAGCACTCGCCGTGCGGCACCACGCTCTTGCCGGCGATGTGCTCCCAGCTGATGATGGCCGGACCGTAGAGCAGGAACGCGGCCAGCCAGACGCACAGCATCTTCAGGACGGCCTCCCGCGTCACGCCCTTTTGACATCGGTAGCTCACCTACAACACGGGCGACAGGTGAGGTGCAGGGAGAGGCCTCAAATCCCCAAATCAACCACCCTGAGGAGCTTACTGACATACAGCAGATAATGAGGGGACTGGATAATGGAGATATGGCACGGTGGCTTAGTGGTTTAGCATGTTCTCCTCTCAGCACTAGGGAGTCCCGCTTCGAATACCCATCTGGGTGGAGTTTCGGGCGCTGGACAGATAGACCCAGGACAGGGCGCCAATCTATCGCTGGGCACACACTCACTCACACAGACACGCACACTCACACACTCACTCAGACACACTTTATATGGGGCAATTTGGAGAACTCAATTGACTTGATCCATGTTTTTGGACTGTGGGAGGAAACCGGAGAACCCGGAGGAAACCCACGCGGACACGGGGAGAACAGAGAACACCGATATATACGATGGCTTAGTGGTTAGCACGATCGCCTCTCAGCACTAGGGATTTCCCGCTTCGAATCCCCATCTGGGTGAAGTTTCCATGTCCTCCCCATGTCCGCGTGGGTTTCCTCCGGGTTCTCCGGTTTCCTCCCAAAGTCCAAAAAACATGGATCAAGTCAATTGAGTTCTCAAAATTGCCCCATATAGAGTGTGTCTGTGTGAGTGAGTGTGTGCCCAGTGATAGATTGGCGTCCTGTCCTGGGTGTATCTGCCCAGCGCCCGAGACGTTATCCCCTGGATGGGACCCCCCCCCCCCCCCGCGCAACCCTAATATAGTACAGACATTGAGACAATAGTATTAGGACGTCCACACATCACACCTGCACATCTTTATATGCCGGGTTGGTTCTCTCTATACAGCTGTAAGAGTTTCCTCTCAGATTTTTTATTTTTTGGAATCCACTGAGGGGCGTGGCTTGCCGATCAGAGCCTTCCCCAAATTGTTCCTTTTGTTGGAGGCAAACAACCAGAACATATGTCCATAGTGCATCTCGATTTCGAATATTTGTGGGAATTAGATGCTCATGGATAGTGGTTGGCCTGTTCTCCTCTCATCTCTAGGTATTCCCGGTTCGAATCCCCATCTGGGTGGAGTGTCCATGTTCTCCCCGTGTCCGCGTGGGTTTCCTCCAGGTTCTCCGGTTTCCTCCCACAGTCCAAAAACATGGATTAACTCAATTGCCCCATATAGAGTATGTGTGTGTGTGTGTTAGTGTGTGCGTCCAGCGATAGCTTGGCGTCCTGTCCTGGGTGTATCTGCCCAGTGCCCGAAACGTTCTCCCCTAGATGGACATGGGAAACCCCCCTGCGAAGCGGAAGATAATGAATGAATGAATAGATGCTGATGGAGTTTATGGGCGCTATATGTGATTTGAGAATCCGGACAAATGCCCCAGCCTTGCCGAGCCGCTCGTATCGAGTGCCCTTTAATTTCTTATTCTTCTTTCTTTAGTCACCGGTCCGGTCCATTTGCAAGTCTAACACCCAGCCAAAAAAAGAGTGAAGAGAACTCCTGCAATCTCACCGCATCAAGGCCAAGGACTTATTATATGAAATTGAAAGGCAGAGTTATAATAATTAGAGTGCAATATGTTTAAGATTCATTTACATGAAATGGTTTTCTTTCAGAAGCTCAAGTTCGAAAGGCTTTAATGGGATTCCACCTCTGTGGGAGAACAAACTGAAACAGAGCAGGTTACTTCAGAACCCTGGTGCGTCACAGAACACGAGTGCAAAGAAAACTATATTACACTCCTCGCTCCCCCATTACACAACAACAAAAAAGACTTTGGAACCAAACGATGGCTGTGTGCACACGGTACTGAGGGAATATAACGTCAACGTTAAGGGTTTTGTTATTCATCCATTATCTCCCGCTTTATCCTCTAGTAGGGTCGCGGTGGGGTTCCCCATGCCCATCCAGGGGAGAACGTCTCGGGCGCTGGGCAGATACACCCAGGACAGGACGCCAATCCATCGCTGGGCACACACTCACACACACACACACTCTATATGGGGCAATTTAGAGAACTCAATTGACTTGATCCATGTTTTTGAAACTCCACCCAGATGGGGATTCGAACCGGGAATCCCTAGCGCTGAGAGGAGAACGTGCTAAACCACTAAACCACCGTGCCGCCAGGTTTTGTTATAGTTATATTTATTATATTTGTTATGCGTGACAGAATTCTGCTTTCGTTCCAGATCCATGAAACGTCGATGTGCTGTGTATTTGCCATTACACAAATTTAGTTCTTTTTTTAGGGCGGCACGGTTGCTTAATGGTTTAGCATGTTCTCCTCTCAGCGCTAGGGATTCCCGGTTCGAATCCCCATCTGGGTGGAGTTTCCATGTCCTCCCCGCGTCCGCGTGGGTTTCCTCCGGCTTCTCCGGTTTCCTCCCACAGTCCAAAAACATGGATCAAGTCAATTGAATTCTCAAAAATTGCCCCATATAGAGTGTGTCTGTGTGAGTGAGTGTGTGCCCAGCGATGGATTGGCGTCCTGTCCTGGGTCTATCTGCGCAGCGCCTGAAACGTTCTCCCCCGGATGGGCATGGGGAACCCCACCGCGACCCTAATAAAGGATAAAGCGGGAGATAATGAATGAATGAAAGTTCTTTTTTTTTTTATATATTCTGTCCTAACCTCGGTAGGAACATGAGGATGAGTCAGCATCTCCATAGAAATAAGTCCTGATTTAACACTGCTAATCATTTCTGTCTATACAAGCAGATTTATGCTCTTAAATGCTGCGCTGCATTTTTTTTAAACATTTTTTGGCATGCATGGCTTTTTTTTTTTTTTTTTTTAAGCTTTGATGTCACTTACCGCTCTGGTCACGGACAGGAACCTGTCGAAGCTGATGAGCACGATGTTGAAGACCGAGGCGGTACAAAGCATGTAGTCCACCACCAACCAAAGCTTGCACAGACCTCGGCCCAGCCTCCACTCGCCTGTCAGCACGTAGGGAATGTAGACTGGGATGCAGAAACCACCTGAAGAGGCATTGCACCGAATACACACAGTTATAGTATTGGTTTTTTAACGCCGTTCAGAAGATCTGAAGCAGATCAGAGTTTTCATTTTAGTGGAATTACCACCGAGGGTAACCTCAGACATCTCCCCTCGGTGATAAAGAGCCAACATCAGCAGATTATTGACATTTGTTAATAATTAAGTAAAAAAAAAAAAAGACTTCTCTGGGATCATCGTTTACACTACAACATATAACCTACCACAAAAGCTGCAGTCAACTGTAAAGTAGCGCATGTACTGTGTAGCTATCTGAAGACATACATTTACTCAACACTAGGTGGCAGTAGTCTGATATCTGGATTTTAACCTTAAACAAAGGCAGAGTTTCCACTGCTTTTAGTAACAAAGCTGCTGGAGAAGATGAAGACATCAAATCCAGCAAATCTGAAGCTCTGATTCACTGAGCTGCAGAGAGAGTCGCTGATCTCTTTCACGCCGCCGGCAGCGGAACACGCTTCACTGAGCGAGACCGAGGCAGCTGTGATCCCATCAGAACCAGAACAGGACTACGAATGCTCACCAACGCCAACGTCTACTGCTGGAGCAGATCTGCAGGTCCTGCAGCATTTCAGTGAAGGACATAAACTTTTTGCAAATTAGGTGAAGTAATTTTTTATTTTTATAATACATGCTCAAGAGTGGGCTTAGTGGTTTATCATGTTCTCCTCTCAGCGCTAGGGATTCCCGGTTCGAATCCCCATCTGGGTGGAGTTTCCATGTTCTCCCCGTGTCCGCGTGGGTTTCCTCCGGGTTCTCCGGTTTCCTCCCACAGTCCAAAAACATGGATCAAGTCAATTGAGTTCTCCAAATTGCCCCATATAGAGTGTGTCTGTGTGAGTGAGTGTGTGCCCAGCGATGGATTGGCGCCCTGTCCTGGGTCTATCTGCCCAGCGCCTGAGACGTTCTCCCCTGGATGAGCATGGGGAACCCCACCGCGACCCTAATAGAGGATAAAGCGGGAGATAATGAATGAATGAATGAATACATGCTCAAGAGTGGGCGGCACGGTGGCTTTGTGGTTGGCATGTTCTCTCAGCGCTAGGGATTCCTCGTTCAAATCCCCATCTGGGTGGAGTTTCCATGTTCTCCCCGTGTCTGCGTGGGTTTCCTCCGGGTTCTCCGGTTTCCTTCCACAGTCCAAAAACATGGATCAAGTCAAATTGAGTTCTCCAAATTGCCCCATATAGAGTGTGAGTGAGTGAGTGCCCCCTGAGTGTACCTGCCCAGCGCCCCAGACGTTCTCCCCTCCCCGCGACCCTAATAGAGGATAAAGTGGAAAAGAATGAATGAATGAATGCGCAAGAGTGTGCAGACTACACTTTAAAAATAAAAGTGGAATAGACGCATATTCGGTGGAGTTCTAGTGTCGCTGCTCATCAGGTAAAACTGACCATGTCGCCGGGCTACGACCTGGATTGTAACATTTGCGCTTTTGCTGCAACAGTGACCTCTATGGACTGGTAGTGTCACTGACATTAAAGATAAAAGAACAGCAGGCCACAGAGTATTAATCTCACACACTCACACAAGAAAGTGTACCAGGCTGTTATGGGAGGGGAGAGGGAGGGGAGGGGGGGTAGCTGTATGGAGGTTGTACTGATGCATAGGTTTCTACAGCAACAATAAGATCTTACAGTAAGGACTGTCATGGTTTTCGTGCTCAGATGACAGATTACCTCTGTGCTTTTGAATACATGCAGATTGCAGCGCTGGAAAATATAGAATGCAGGATGATTACATTTCGAGGGCTGCGGTACATGAAGAGAAAAAAAATAAATAAAATATCGACATGGTATTGGGAGGTTGATCCTGACGCTGCGGGTGTAAAGCGGTGTGGGTGAGATTAAAGGGGGTGTATGTGTCAGATTTAGTCCTGAATTCCCTTTACAGCAGAGATGTGAAAGAAAACCTGTAGAATTAATTTAAAGTAATGGTTTGTACCTGGTCTTTAAAATGAGGCAGCTGTTAGAAATGTGTTTTTGTGAGAATTCTTTTTTTTTTTTTTTTTTTTTTTGCTTAACAACCTTTTTTGAATTTCTGATTTAGTGTGTGCTGGGGTGGGGTGTTGCTGGACTCTATCCCAGCAGTTAATAAGCAAAAGGCATGAAATACAATTGGCTCCCAGTCCGTCGCTGTGGAGACTCCCAGCTAACCACATCCGTACACACAATCACATCCAGAAACATTTCTCCTGAATTACATGACTGTCAAAAAAAAAAGACAAAAAGAGCACAGCCAGCCACCCTTCCAAAAACCTCACTTTACAGCAATATACATTGAGTGGAGACTTTACAAAAGACATCTTGTTTCTGCTCTGTCTTTTTTCAGTTTCACAGTAACATTCAGTGATCCATCTGGTTCTCTAAATGCTTTGTGTTGTCCTCTTTACTGCAGGGTCTGAGAATTTTTTATTTTTTTTATTTTTAATCCTTTCCACCACGGCAGTGTCTCTGCAGTACGAAGAATCATCCAGCAACCTAATAATAACTGCTCTGTCCTGGGTCCTGATCATCAGAGAACAGAGTCGAGGGGACTAACAGAGTACGTAGAGAAACGGAAGGACTATAAATGGAACTGTAGAACTAGAAAGTATTTAACTGACACAATGCACAACGAGTATAGAAATAAGGAGGTGTATCTAATAAAGTGGCCAGGGTGGGTGTGTTTAAAGATTTCTCTCTTTTTTTTTTGCCGCTGAAGGGCAACGCGACAAAAGCTTTGCCACTAATTAAAATAAGATAAGGACTATCTGCTGCTGAAGTCTAATTAAATTTTATTCTGCAGCTGGTTTTCATTTCATTGCTTGAGTTGCAGAACGAGCAGCAGGAACCTTTGAAGGTTCTTCTTGCTTCTGCATGAAATCCATGACCTTCTGCAGAACCATCCATCCATCCATCCATTATCTTCCACTTTATCCTCTTTTAGGGTCGCGGTGGGGTTCCCCATGCCCATCCAGGGGAGAACGCTGGACAGCTGGGCAGATACACCCAGGACAGGGGGGCAATCTATCACTGGGTACTGCTGCAGAACCTTCTTATAAAAAGTAAAGAGGATGTGTGTGCAGGTAAACTTACTTAGGTTTGCGTCTTAAGCTTCACTTATTATTAATTTTTTTTAATGACTCGTTCATAGCAAAAATTGTTTTATTATCAATACTATTATAATTGAAGTTGTTGTTTTTATTACTGTTATTATTCGAATGGTTATTATTGGTGATGACGGGCTTCACTTACCGACCAGAAAGTCCGCGATGGCGAGGTTGAGGAAGAAGAAGTTGCCCTGCGTGCGTAAACTCTTCTCCACGACGAACGCCAGGATGACGAGCGCGTTCCCCAGCACGGTGGCGAAGACCAGCAGCGTCATGAGCGCGGTGACCAGCACGGCGGCGCTCTGCGAGAACTGTCCGTACGACTGCGCGCGTCTGCGCGGGTCCAGCGGGTCCAGCGGGTCCAGGGTGCCGTTGTCGCGCTCGTGGACGGACAGGTTGGAGAGCACCAGCGCGGCGGGGGACAGCGGTGTGGGCAGAGCCACGCTGAGACCCACCGCCAGCACCGGGGACTGCATGCTCGCTTGCCTCGCCCGGTCCATCCACCTGTCTGCGTTCGCACCGGCGGCTCGCGCGGGGGACTGGAGACGCGCGGCGCGGCGCGGCGCACCGAGCTTTATACCGGGCGCGCAAATCCTATTGGCCGAGGCCTTCCCCCTCAGTCCACGCGGGGCGTGTTCTCCATCCATCCGTTTATCTTACGCCTTATCCTCTACTAGGGGCGCGCTGGGCAGATACACCCAGGACGGGGGGGGGGGGGGGGGGGCCAATCTATCAATCGCTGGGCACAAGATTTGTCCACAAGATTTTGCAGTGTGACTTTTTGGCCTTTTGTCCAGATGAGCATCTGTGAGGGGCACTGATGTTGGGAAAGAGGACCCGGCTCACAAGCTCTGCTCCAGTTCACCTAATAACCAGTTCTATAAGTTCTACCACACCCGACTCATCCCTTATCCTTTATGGATGGTGCTTTACGGACTAAGACACAGTTATGCAAGAGAAAAGGACCTTCCCCAAACTGTTTCCTAGAAGGTAATTTTCCATCCCAACCAGGGGAGAACATTTCAGGCGCTGGGCAGATACACCCAGGACAGGGCGCCAATCCATCACTGGGCATACACTCACTCACACAGACACACTCTATATGGGGCAATTTGGAGAACTCAATTGACTTGATCCATGTTTTTGGACTGTGGGAGGAAACCGGAGAACCCAGAGGAAACCCACGCAAACACGGGGAGAACATGGAAACTCCACCCAGATGGGGATTCGAACCGGGAATCCCCAGTGCTGAGAGGAGAACATGCTTAACCACTAAGCCCCCGTGCCGCCTGTGATTATTATTATATTTTTTAATGTTAACTCTGGCGGCACGGTGGCTTAGTGGTTTAGCACGTTCGAATCCCCATCTGGGTGGACTTTCCATGTTCTCCCCGTGTCTGCGTGGGTTTCCTCCGGGTTCTCCGGTTTCCTCCCACAGTCCAAAAACATGGATCAAGGTCAATTGAATTCTCAAAATTGCCCCATATAGAGTGTGTCTGTGTGAGTGAGTGTGTACCCAGCGATGGATTGGCGCCCTGTCCTGGGTCTATCTGCCCAGCGTCCGAAACGTTCTCCCCTGGATGGGCATGGGGAACCCCACCGCGACCCTAATAGAGGATGAAGCGGGAGATAATGAATGAATGAATGAATAATGTTAACTCTCATCTGAGGTTCACACTTTCACCGAGACTGACATACCACCTACCACCTGATACACAGGAATACCCTTCAGCAGTCTGAGAAAGACCTACAAACACGGCAGTGATGTAATAAAGAGATGTAGTGTTTGTAAAAAATTTAAAAAAACAATACACAGTCCCACAGCATTACGCCAATGCCCCTGCTGCCCGATGAATAGTTTATTACCTTGCATTTTCTTTCAGTAATAGCGTTATTGTGTTTCTTTTCCATTAGGAATCAGCTTAATGCAGTTAGTGGCTTCAGAAACGACACCGGTATGGAATTAGGACCTAATAAACCTGCACCCCAGCGCACATGCTTCACCCTGCTGCTGCTTGGTCTGTGAGGTATGTACGCAATAAGATGCTGAGTGCATTTAATGTCTTTACTATGATTCAGTATGTGCTTCTGTTTGCTTTATATTCAGCTTACTGAAGCATATGTGGCTAATGCACCCGCACAATATACATCTCACCCGAGTCGGCACAGCATGCCTCAGATAATAACCAACTGCTCCGAAGTCAGGGTACTTATTCTGTTCATGCTGAGGAGGGGGGGGGCACCATAACACTGTAACACTCAGCTTTACATCATCCCATCCACAGCAATTTAAAAACATGCTCCGTTCTTACAGCCAACACTTCCCTGTGCTGGTTTAAATCCCAAAAAGGCTGGTGAGGGGACTGTGCAGGTAGCATTAGGGAAATGAGGAAGCCCATGCAGAAATGAGGAGAATATCCCAATTCCACAAAATATAAAAACCCTGCCCCCCTCTCAAGAATGAACCATCTCACAGTGAAGGTTCATTCATTCATTATCTTCTGCTTTATCCTCTATTAGGGTCGCTGGAGGGAGGGGGTTCCCCATGCCCATCCAGGGGAGAACATTTCGGGCGCTGGGCAGATACACCCAGGACAGGGCGCCAATCCATCGCTGGGCACACACTCACTCACACAGACACACTCTATATGGGGCAATTTGGAGAAGGACTGTGGGAGGAAACCGGAGAACCTGGAGGAAACCCACGCAGACACGGGGAGGACATGCAAACTCCACCCAGATGGGGATTCGAACCGGGAATCCCTTGTGCTGAGAGGAGAACATGCTAAACCACTAAGCCACCGTACTGCCACAGTGAAGGTCGTGCATTGTAATTTAGTTTTGTTATATAAACATAAGGTTCATTCATTCATTCATTATCTTCTGCTTTATCCTCTATTAGGGTCGCGGGGGGGGGGGGGGGGGGTTTCCCCATGCCCATCCAGGGGAGAACGTTTCAGGTGCTGGGCAGATACACCCAGGACAGGGCGCCAATCTATCGCTGGAAGCACACTCACTCACACACACACACTCTAAATGGGGCAATTTGGAGAACTCAATTTATCTTGATCCATGTTTTTGGACTGTGGGGAGGAAACCGGAGAACCCGGAGGAAACCCACGCGGACACGGGGAGGACATGGAAACTCCACCCAGATGGGGATTCGAACCGGGAATCCCTAGCGCTGAGAGGAGAACATTCTAAACCACTAAGCCACTATTGTAATTTAGTTTTGTTATATAGACTTAAGGTTATTCTTTAAATTCCATTTATTTATGAGACTCTGTGCAGTGTAGTGAAGTGACTGCATGTTATTATATTTATGTTATTATATTTATGTTATTATATTATATTATATTATATTATATTAGTAAATGTTATGGAAGTCTGGCACAAATCTAATCAATATGTAAGTGTGTTCCGTATACATGCTGTCGCAAAAAAAAAAAAAAAAAAATATTGATGGACGTTCTTACATGGCATTAAATGTTGTATCTATTTGAGGAGAACGTGACCTTATGGCGAGCATATGATTAAACGTGCTCATGAGCTTTAATTAATGATCCATTATGCAGACGGCAGCTCGCATTAGCATCCCTCTGAAATTGGAAGGCATTTTGTATTGTAGTGGAATCGAGGAGACCTGCTGTGGGTGCCAGCTGTGCGCTACGATTCACAAATGAACTCCGAGAGCAGCGTCAGCCCGCCGCGCCTCTGTACGCCCCACGCATGGCTCACGGTGGCCGTCAAATACATTCGGGACCTGAAGCCAATTTAGGCACGAGAAGCAAAAAAGACGATTTTATTTATCCCGTGAACTCACGTGGGCTGAAACTGTCTGACCTTAGAAGGTGGTTGGCATTCCGATTCATCCCACAGTTGTAAAAATGTAAAGGTCACAGCTCTGTTTATGTCCCCGGAGTTTCCTCATGAAAATACAAACTGGCTGCATTTAAAATGGCTCATAAATACAAAATATCCTGTAATAACGTTAGAGATGTCCGTACTTTAGGCTGAAGTCACACACCCTCAGTTACACTGCATTAGTGCCCTGTGACCCACACAATGACCCGGACATCCTTTCATTCATTATCTCCCGCTTTATCCTCTATTAGGGTCGCAGTGGGGTTCCCCATGCCCATCCAGGGGAGAACGTTTCGGGCGCTGGGCAGATACACCCAGGACAGGGCGCCAATCCATCACTGGGCAAACACTCACTCACACACACACACACTCTATATGGGGCAATTTTTTTTGAGAATTCAATTGACTTGATCCATGTTTTTGGACTGTGGGAGGAAACCGGAGAACCCGGAGGAAACCCACATGGACACAGGGAGAACATGGAAACTCCACCCAGATGGGGATTCGAACCGGGAATCCCTAGCGCTGAAAGGAGAACATGCTAAACCACTAAGCCACCGTGCCACCGACCCGGACATCAAATCACATCATATCATTAAAATAATTGGCTTATCCTATATATAGTGGTTTAGCATGTTCTCCTCTCAGCGCTAGGGATTCCCGGTTCGAATCCCCATCTGGGTGGAGTTTCCATGTCCTCCCCGTGTCCGCGTGGGTTTCCTCCGGGTTCTCCGGTTTCCTCCCCACAGTCCAAAAACATGGATCAAGTCAATTGAGTTCTCCAAATTGCCCCATATAGAGTGTGTGTGTGTCCAGCGATGAATTGGCGTCCTGTCCTGGGTGTATCTGCCCAGCGCCCGAAACGTTCTCCCTGGATGGGCATGGGGAACCCCCCCCCCCACGACCCTAATAGAGGATAAAGCGGAAGATAATGAATGGATGGATCATTAAAAGGCTTATTCTGCATCCCTAATTTATGCAGTAGTCTGTGTTTAGAACATGCAAACACCAACGGATGCGTCTGTTGACTGTTCTATTTTGTCCGGATCCAGAAAGCAGAAGGACATTTTTAGTGTCCGTGAGCCGTGTGAGAGAACACTGAGCAGGACGATCGACCCAGCGCAGATTCGGTGTTTGTCAGGTCTCATAAAAATCATCAGGGGACAGTGTCAGGTGTAATGAGGCGTCTCATTTCAGAAGGACAGCTAAACTGGAGCGTGTCCACTTCACTGCCTTTCCATGCTGCGAGCCACCAAACAATATGAATCTTCTTTATGCTACACAGAACACAGAGTGCACCTTTCATCCCCCGCGGAACAAACGGCGGACGCGAGCCGTGCCAATGGGTCTCCAGTGGACTTCTCTCACTGATCCCAATGTAACCAATCAAATTTAAAGAGTTTTAAAACATGTTCCGAGCACCACTGTGGCTTAGTGTTTGGCATGTTCTCCTCTCAGCACTAGAGAGGTTCGAATCCCCATCTGCTTGGAGTTTCCATGTCCTCCCCGTGTCCACATGGGTTTCCTCCGGGTTCTCCGGTTTCCTCCCACAGTCCAAAAACATGGATCAAATCAATTGAGTTCTCCAAATTGCCCCATATAGAGTGTGTATGTGTGTGTGAGTGAGTGTGTGTCCAGCGATGGATTGCCCCCCCTGTCCTGGGTGTATCTGCCCAGCGCCCGAAACGTTCTCCCCTGGATGGGCATGGGGAAACCCCCCCCCCCCCTAATAGAGGATAAAGCGGAAGATAATGGATGGATGGATAAAACATGTTCTTTAAACGTTTAAAGGTTGTCCTTTGGTGTGATTTTGAGTTTTGGGAGAGATCTTTATTTTTCGGGTGAGTCTCTCGCTTGTCTGAATCTTTAGTTTTGCATGGAATCGTTGCACCAGCATCCGTAATGTCATTTAACGTAAGGGATCGTGAACAAACACGTGAGGCATGTTTCTGAGGAACCACAGAACAAACCCATCATATAAAATAATCTGGTTTTCAGACAGCATCCATCTATCTATCTATCCATCTTTCATCTTCCAGGATTTTTTGTTGTCAGATTTCTAAAAAGATCATTCACAAGAACCTTCCAGCAAACAAACTTTCATTGCAACCCTGACATGCGTGTGATTGATTAAAGGGGATTTACTTCTTTTCACATCCTTCCCTTCGTTTCAATCAAACGGAAAGCATTAAACACGAGGACAGATTATCAGGCGTGAACTGTCAGACACCGAACGTTCAGCAAGATTGATGAATGAGACTCACATTTCAATGTGCCTTCAATATGAGACGGTTATTTATTTATTTTTTTTGGTAAATAAATGAAAGTAAGGACATAAGAGTCAGATGATCCGCCGATAAAATATTCAAATGTATGTGAACAGCTATCCAAATGACTCCACTTCCGCAGACCATCAAAGCTTAATGTTGTTTTTGTACCTTTCGCCGTCCGAGGGTGAACAGAATTAGGGACCTGGTGATGTATTTTGGACAACAAAAATTTTATTAAATAGAGAAACAGATGGACTCCAGTCTGCAATTGAAGAACTGCAGAATTAATCATTACGATCAGTGAAACTGACACGACGGAACTGACAATAATTGTAGAAACAAAGTGTCCCTAACAAAGTGGCCAGTGGGTTTAATCTGAGTGAAAGCGGTCACAGAGTAATTTGGAGATCATGTCGTATTTTGTATTTTGCTTTAAAAGGCTGAAAAAGGAAGGAGGCACGGTGGCTTAGTGGTTTAGCACGTTCTCCTCTCAGCGCTAGGGATTCCCGGTTTGAATCCCCATCTGGGTGGAGTTTCCATGTCCTCCCCGTGTCCGCGTGGGTTTCCTCCGGGTTCTCCGGTTTCCTCCCACAGTCCAAAAACATGGATCAAGTCAATTGAGTTCCCCAAATTGCCCCATATAGAGTGTGTCTGTGTGAGTGAGTGTGTGTCCAGCGATAGATTGGCGTCCTGTCCTGGGTGTATCTGCCCAGCGCCCGAAACGTTCTCTCCTGGATGGGCATGGGGAACCCCCCCCCCCCACCCGCGACCCTAATATAGGATAATGAATGAATAAATGAAAGTAAGGACATAAGAGTCAGATGTTCCGCCGATAAAATATTCAAATGTATGTGAACAGCTATCCAAATGATTCCACTTCCACAGACCATCAAAGCTTAATGTTGTTTTTGTACCTTTCGCCGTCCGAGGGTGAACAGAATTAGGGACCTGGTGATGTATTTTGGACAACAAAAAAATTAATTAAATAGAGAAACAGATGGACTTCAGTCTGCAATTGAAGAACTGCAGAATTTAGTGAAATTTGACACGACGGAACTGACAATAACTGTAGAAACAAAGTGTCCCTAACAAAGTGGCCAGTAGGTTTAATCTGAGTGAAAGCGGTCACAGAGTTTTTGGAGATTATGTCGTATTTTGTATTTCACTTTAAATGGCTGTAAAAGCCACAGAAACTCAAGAACGCTGTTTTAACCCTCAGGATGTTCTAAAAGCAGGAGGAGGACATAGACATGCCTGACTCTCATAGACATCATGCATTGATAGTTTAAATTTACCAGCAAACTGCGCGAATCTATGTCCTCCACACTTTTTGGAGGTGAGTGCTGATCAGTCTGTACGTATGCGCAGATGCACCGTCTCCTGAGTGAGAGGTCCTCATCTAATGGAAGTTAATGGCTCTGAACTGGAAGCTCAGGCAGGTTTGCAGGTAATTGTTGATCATCTTCTCTGCCCCTGAGCTAATCAGAGGATATTCAGCCGGCACAGGCATGGCTCTCTCAGAGTACGAGGTCTGAGTGCTTATTCAGACTGAAGGCTGTATCTCAGCCGCACTCGTGTTCCTATTTAGCATGGAACCTGTACGCCTAACAGACCTGATCTGTTCTGCTCCCTCGTCCAGGTCATGAATAATCATGAACGCAGCGTGAACGCGGCAAAGGACACGAGGCACCCTTCAGCCGAGGGCCGTGGATTCCGCCGGCGCCCCGATACGATGACCCGAAGATCGGAGAGGCCATGCGTGGAAGTTCCGCGCTGCGAGGGGCAAGTCATTAAATCAATTAATATGCACTCGGGAGGAAATCAGTCTGAAGTCCCGCTTCTCACATGAAAACGAGCCTCCGAATAACTACAGTCAGCAGAGCCCAAAAAGTCTTCATCAATAACGAAGGCACATGCAGCCCTGATTAATCGCCATATTCAGTAATTAGGGCATTTGTGAGAATTTGATTAGACTCTTTATTAGAGGAATTGGGCTCATTCTGGGATGATATTGTTGAAGCATGTGGGTGATATTCATGACTCTCAGGACTGCACAATTAAGCGCCATGATGATTTTGCTTTCCTAGTTATTCAGATGTTATTCACTATATTGCTGCTACTGCTTATTAAATGTTGGTTGATGACTTGCAAAATATTGCAGTGCATTGAAGGAGCCTCACACTCTTTTACTGAATTATTTGTGATGCACAGTGATCAGGGCTGTGGAGTCATAACGAGGAAAGTCTCCAGAGGGAGTGTGTTGCAGTGATTGTATAATAAACTCATCACGATAAACTCATCACAAAGCATTAGGACACCGACATATTACACTTTATAAGATTATGGAGTGGGCAACACGGTGGCTTAGTGGTTGGCATGTTCTCCTCTCAGCGCTGGGGATTCCAGATTCATTCCAGTTTCCTCCCACAGTGCAAAAACATGGATTTAAGGTAACCTGAATGCTCAAAATTGCCCCATATAGTGTGTCCCATATAGCGTGTGCCCAGCGATAGATTGGTGCCCTGTCCTGGGTGTGTTTGCCCAGCACCCGAAACGTTCTTCCTTGGATGGGTATGTGGAACCCAACCCCCCATGATCCTAGTAGAGGTATAATGAATAATAAGATAATGAATGAATGAATGAATTAATTAATTAATTAATAGGCGGCACGGTGGCTTAGTGGTTAGCACGTTCGCCTCTCAGCGCTAGGGATTCACGGTTCGAATCCCCATCTGGGTGGAGTTTCCATGTTCTCCCCGTGTCCGCGTGGGTTTCCTCCGGGTTCTCCGGTTTCCTCCCACAGTCCAAAAACATGGATCAAGTTAATTGAGTTCTCTAAATTGCCCCATATAGAGTGTGTTTGAGTGTGTGAGTGTGTGCCCAGCGATGGATTGGCGCCCTGTCCTGGGTGTATCTGCCCAGCGCCCGAGACGTTCTCCCCTGGATGGGCATAGGGAACCCCACCGCGACCCTAATAGAGGATAAAGCGGGAGATAATGAATGAATGAATTAATTAATATTGTGGAGCATGTCTGTTAACATTTTTTTCACAATTTACATTCTAGTTCATTCCAAAGCTATATATATATATATATATATATATATATATATATATATATATATATATATATATATATATATATATAAATAGCTTTGATTTTTTTTTTTTAATAAATAAAACATTTAAACACTTTAGAACATTTGATGATCTGTATACAGCCCTTGTGCTCCAAATTTATTATTTAGCCCGTTTACAAAAAAAAACAAAACAAAAAAAAAAAGCTGCCTCACAATTATCTTTAATTCCACCTCCGTTTACGGCGCGAAGCCCGAACGTCATAAACTACAGCCTCTACTGGTCAGAACTTCACACCTCACAACAAATGATCAGGGTTTAGTCAGCGGGGGGTGGTGGTGGTGGTGGGGGGGGGTGATCGTAAATGTATATTTGCTGGGTTGAATGGACATGGTGTATTGGGCCATCTGCAGCCTCCCACACACCATGTGCTCCTCACACTGACAGGACGGAGGAGGAAGGGGGCATTCAGCGTTTCACATCTCGACAGCTCAAAATGTATTTGGCTTATTAAATCCTCCGATGTTCCGTCCAGCATGGACGAGGATTCCATTACTGCGGCTTTATCTGCCGAATGGAAACAAGCTCGCAGCATTGAGATCACGGAATCGCAATCCTTTACGAACCCCAAGCCTGAAAAGAGGGGCAGCTCAGGAGGATCAGTCGGTGTGGCGACCCCTAACAGGAACAAATGAAAGAGAACACATTACAATGTCCTACATTAATCACATTACTCCTTTAATGCATTATCCATCCATTATCTTCTGCTTTATCCTCTATTAGGGTCATGGGGGGGGGGGGGGGAGAACTGACAATCCAGGGGAGAACGTTTCGGGCGCAGGGCAGATACACCCAGGACAGGGGGGCAATCTATCACTGGGCACACACATGCTCACACAGACACACTCTAAATGGGGCAATTTGGAGAACTCAATTGACTTGATCCATGTTTTTGGACTGTGGGAGGAAACCGGAGAACCTGGAGGAAACCCATGTGGACACGGGGAGGACATGGAAACTCCACCCAGATGGGGATTCGAACCGGGAATCCCTAGCGCTGAGAGGCGAACGTGCTAAAGCACTAAGACCCCGTGCCGCCCTAATGCATTAATAATTAAAAAAATAAATAAAAATTACTATTTAATGCAAAAACATGATCCAGATTTCCAGATGTTCAGCCCATGTTGCTCCTGCACACTTTCACAGCTGTATCGTCTGAGCCGACGTGGGCAGGTCCGTGGGATGGTAGTCGACTTGGCTGAAATCCTTGTGATTGCCATCGCGAAACATGGACGACTCTTTGTGAATGTTTGGCTCAGTTTATGGTGGTCTCTATGACAACTCGATGTGTACAAGCACCAGCTGCTGAGAGAGTGTCGCCCGACCCCAAACACGAAATGAAAAGATATATTAGACAGAAAGAGACGAGCGGGAGGAGAAGAGAGGGCCACAGTTTCTGTCTTTGATTGAAAACAACACAAAGAAGACGAGATGACACACACACACACACACACACACACACACACACACATACACATACACACGGAGCGTGAATGATGAATGAACGCCGCAAATGAAGAGAAAAGAAAAAGTGGGAGTGAGAAAAAAACTTAAAAAAAGAAAAGTCTTTTCAATTAAAGATGAAGTGATAAAGAATCTCTCAGATGGAGAATCTTTATCTCTTCACTACAGTGTGTATTAAACATCCACTGATCTGCTGTCAGCCTTAGTGTATAGAACCCATTAACTCACTCTGTGCACTGTGGTGTGATGATGGGTTGTGGTGTAATGGTGCATTGTGGTGTAATAGTGCATTGTGGTGTGATGGTGCACTGTGTGTGGTGTGATGGTGCATTGTGGTGTGATGATGGGTTGTGGTGTAATGGTGCACTGTGGTGTGATGGTGCACTGTGGTGTGATGATGCATTGATGTGTAATAGTCCATTGTGGTGTAATGGTGCATTGTAGTGTGATGGTGCACTGTGGTGTGATGGTGCACTGTGGTGTGATGATGCATTGATGTGTAATAGTGCATTGTGGTATAATGGTGCATTGTGGTGTAATGGTGCATTGTGGTGTAATGGTGCATTGTGGTGTGATAGTGCATCGTGGTGTAATGGTGCATTGTGGTGTGATGATGCATTGATGTGTAATAGTGCATTGTGGTGTGATGGCGCATTGTGGTGTGATGGTGCATTATAGTGTGATGGTGCATTGATGTGTAAGGGTGTATTGTGGTGTAATAGTGCATTGTGGTGTGATAGTGCTTTATGGTGTGATGATGGGTTGTGGTGTGATGGTGCACTGTGGTGTGATGATGCATTGATGTGTAATAGTGCATTGATGTGTAATAGTGCATTGTGGTGTAATGATGCATTGATGTGTAATAGTGCATTGATGTGTAATGGTGCATTGTGGTGTAATGATGCATTGATGTGTAATAGTGCATTGTGGTGTAATGGTGCACTGTGGTGTAATGGTGCACTGTGGTGTGATGGTGCATTGTGGTGTAATGGTGCATTGTGGTGTGATGGTGCGTTGTGGTGTGATGGTGCATTAATGTGTAATAGTGCATTGTGGTGTGATGATGCATTGATGTGTAATAGTGCATTGTGGTGTGATGGCGCATTGTGGTGTGATGGTGCATTGTGGTGTGATGATGCATTGATGTGTAATAGTGCATTGTGGTGTGATGGCGCATTGTGGTGTGATGGTGCATTGTGGTGTGATGATGCATTGATGTGTAATAGTGCATTGTGGTGTGATGGTGCATTGTGGTGTGATGGCATTGTGGTGTGATGGTGCATGTGGTGTGATGATGCATTGATGTGTAATAGTGCATTGTGGTGTAATGGTATAATAGTACATGTAATGGTATAATGGTGCATGTGGTGTGATGGTGCATTGTGGTGTAATGGTATAATGGTGCATTGTGGTGTGATGGTGCATTGTGGTGTGATGGTCCCCCAGAGAAGGCCCCTGCCAACCCTTTGATGATGTCCATGACATGGACAAACCAAACAAACTGAACAGTTTAGAAAGTTCAGCAGAGGCTCTCCTTTGGAGGCTGAATAAATCTTCGTCCATCTCAACTACAGCGCCTCAGGCAGCATCCCGATGGGGAACATGTCTGTTTGGAACATGTCTGTCTGTCTCAAGGCCCTACAAAGTTTGGTTAGGTCTACCGAGAGCAGCGTTGAAGGGGTTCTCACCTGCCTGCAGGACATCTTCAACAGGCCCTGTGAAAATAAGCATGAAGGATCATCAAAGGTCCCAGTCATCCACATTCTGTCAGCATGTCAGCAACCTGCTCACGCTGCCCCCATCAGGGGAAAACTGTCCAGGTTCGCAGAGGGCATCTTAACTCCAAAAAGCATCTACACCGGCATTTACATTGCATCATTCATAAAACCAGCAAACACCTGTTCCAAACATTGTCTTTAGTTTTACTTTAAGGGTGTCAGTCTTTAGGTCCAACAAATTGCCACTGTGGGCCCTTAAGAAAGGCCCTTTAATCTTTTTTGCTTTCAGGCCACCATATCTTCGATTGGCAATTTAATTATAAATCCTCATTCTGTTTGTACACACTGTTTGTACAAATGAACAACAAATTTAAATCATCTGAGCAAAAGCTGCGTGTGTTCTTTTGTTTTGAACATCACGTCATCGTTCCGGCAGCGTTACTGCAGAATGTCGATGGAACAGAACTTCTGTGATGTCTCTTTCTTGTTTAAATCAGCAAACAACAGATTAGTGCAGCAGTCAGGGAATCATCATTTATGCTGTTTTTTTTTAAACAGAGCTTTAACTCAAAAACAAGATTAAATTAAAAAAAAGCAAAGAAACTTTTAAGTGAGGATTTCTGAGATATTTCTCTGAGAGAAGCTGACAACAGATAAATACAGCATTCTGTTTCGGTTCTTACAGGTTTTTAAAATTCTCAGTTTTGATTCACGCCATTTGTTTGAGTGATCAAAGAATTATGGACGCTGATTTATTTCACTGAAGAGAAACAGAAATCATTCAAAATAAGATTCAAATATTTAATAAATGAAGCAGTTAAGAGAAACAAATAACACCAATATACAAACAAAAGTAATACAAAGCAAATGTGTGTAAGTGCAAAACCAAAAAAATATACAACAAATCATCAATTTTTAACACGATTCACATCATATGCAGTAATTTGAAAATCTCATTTGTCCTGTTATTTAGTATTCAATTAATTATTCAATATTCCAGGTTCAGATTACTGGAACCTGGATCGCTGATTGTCAGGTTTCCAGTTTCGCTAACAAATTATAAAAAAAAAAAAAAAAAATTTAATTTATAAAGCTGGTCTTCCGTGACGTAATCTAGTCCGGCTTTTACAGCGAACACTGCCATCTAGTGGTAAAATTACAGAACGCACTTCATAAAAACATCGGGAAAAAAAGAATGTATTGTATATCACGCATTGATACGAATGTGTGGCGCTGAGATGTGTGCGTAACATTTATCTTTAATCTTTAAAGTAATTATATGAACGTCAGTAATCCGTAATTAAACACAGAACATTTAAGCTTAATTTGTAATTGTCATTAATTATGTCACATTTTGGACACATTGTGTTACAGGTATGACTGGGATAGGATTCAGCTGATCCACGGTGTTCTGAACGAATCCATTCAGTATGGGTTTAAATTGTAAACAATAAAACAAGAAAATATTCTTATTGGGAGGAATTATATTTATTGATTTAAGAAGAGGCTAAAAAAATAACTAAAATTGTGACAAACTAAACGATGATGTACTTTTTTATTTTTGTGTTTAAATAGTTCCTACATGATGATGATGAATGATGATGATGCATCGTAATTATGTAATGATTATATAATTATTTTATTCCTCGCAGGCTTAATTCTGCACATAGAGAGCCACGAAGCTGAAGGATCTCATGGATGGTGAGTAACCCACAGATCATAACTCTCTCCTGCCACCTTCTGGTTGCAGCTGATGACTGTAAATATCGTCATCAGTCTGGTGTTAAATTAAAAATCTGTTTGCTCTCTCTCTCTTTTTCTCTGGGCTTTAATCATGGGGTGTGATCTAATGAAGTCTATATGTTCTGTAGAAGCTCGTTAAGCATGTCTGAGCTGATGTACCAAATTTCATATTCAGCGTTAAGGGCGAGCGACTGCATGGAGCTCATCTCACTCAGCAGCATCTGGGTTCAAAGAGAGAGAGAGAGCTGCAGGAATGTAATGAATATAAACATGTTTTTTTTTTTTAAATGTGTTTTTTGTTATGTGAAGTTGATTACAAGTGTATCATAATCACCCCCCTCCTGTTCACGTTCTTAACAACAGAAAAACAACTGCAATTAGGCATGAATTTGCAGCATGGGTTAAATTTAAGGCTTTAATATTAAAGGAAAAAGTTTTCTGTACAAGAAGAAAGAAAGTGTGGTGTTTGTGAGATACATTATGATGTTTTATTTTACTCAGCGCTGTGATTCGTACACACGCTGCCTTTATGCAGCTTGCACTGTGATGCACCCCAATCTAACAACCTGACCGTTGTGGAGTTTGGTATGTTTTCCATAGGTCTCTGTGAGTGTCCTTCGAGCTTTTATGCCAGTAGATTTAAGGAACATTTAAATGAAAACAAGGGCAACTTGCTCTTCTTGCAATGATAAAAGACCGACATTGTTTTGGTTCACTCTCGATTGCCGAGGGCAGTTTTCGGAGCCCGTGTGTTCGCTCGGGGCAACTAAGGCTGTGTGACTTAAAAGCTTTCACATTCAAGCACATACCTAAAAACCCATGCTGACAGCGAAAGGACAAAGAGCTACAGTTCACACCGATGTTCGGAGTAAATAATTCATTTATTTTGAGAAATAAGTGTTTTTCAGGTTTTGTTAAATTCAGGGGGTCAGTCGCTGCTTTCAAACCTTATATTTAAACGTCCATTCCACTCGTTCTAATAGACGAACACACTTACTGCTGTGTCACTATGACATGGTGACGTTTACTTTATTTCATTTAAATGTGTTCCTTTAATATACCAGACTCATTTGCATTTTTATTACAAGCTAAGGAGAGGAGGTGGGGGGGGGGGGGTACCGTGGTGCAGTAGCAGACACTGAAGGCTCACAGAAACAAGGGCCTGGGTTTGAACCACAGGGTGAGGGCCTGGGTCAGCCATGTGGGGGCTTTGCATGTCTTTCCTGTGTCTCTGTGGGTTTTATCTACTTTCTTTCAATCCGTAGACGTAAAGGTCAGGTCATTTAAGGTGAAAGTAAACGTCTTAGAAATGTATGAGAGTTAAAGCAGAAAAGAATTAGTGCTGGAGATTGTGCAGCAGCGGGAAGAAATTGGATATAAATACCCTTAGGTTTCGGATGGGGTTGTGGTATCGGGTGGCCACATTTTATTTGCCCGAATTTATTTCTGTAACTATGAGGGTTTGTACAGAGCAGCTTCAATAACATCATGAGTTTCTTGCTGGTTTACTTTGGTTTTGAGTTCTAATATTTCTGCCCACAATTTGGACCAATCGGGTTAAAAACATACCGACGTTTGCCTTTAATCAACAAGAAACGTTCACGAGTTTAATTAACGAGCTTGCACCCCTCGTGTTCATCACCCAAAGCATCCAAGACTCTCTGATTGTTGTTTTTGAATCCAGAACGAGTTTCTCAGCAGGCGCTCCGCTCGGCTCTCGCAGGGCAGGTCCCACGTGATCCGTCATCCTATATGCCTCCTGCTGAGAAGCTGTTGCCTCCTAGGTTTGTTTGTTTTTTTTTTTTTTTTTTTTTTGCTGTGAATATTCAGAGGATTAATTAGCCGTTTGTATCAGACTGCAACAGACAAGACAAATTATTCACATTGAAATGGGGAAAAAGGGAGGAAGCCATATTTTATGCAAGAACCGGAAACATAATGGGAGAAAAGGTTTACATTAAATCTGAACTTTTTTTATTTATATCTTAGAGCATAATCATATTAAACTTCATCATGGTTTCATGTTGAAAGTTTGGAGTAAATTCCGGATCTTGTGATACAGCTCATGAAGGTGGAAGGAGTGTTTTGGTCAGTGCCGTCAGTCTTCATCCCAGAGGGCTTGAATCCACCCCAAACCCCCCGTGACTCCTACAAATCTCCTGTTTCCGCTCAGAGAGAGGGTTTTTGTAAATTGTTCCCTCCAGCAGGATAAACAAGCGGCTCTGAATCGGCTCAAGTGTAAACTCTTTAGAGAGCTCATTAAAAGAACAGAAAACAAGAAGAAAGGAATAGGGTTCAGCTCATGGTTACCAAGAAAAACTTCAGAAATCAGCATTTTTATTTTATTAGCTTTACAGTTATTGAGGAATCGTTATTAACACCCTGATATACAGTCGTTATCCTCATACTGTAATGGGTCTGTTTTTTATTTTTATTTTTTTTAATACATATTTAGCTGCCCCTAGCTGTTACATAATCATTTTAATAGCTTTCTCATATTTATGTAAAATCTATCATGAGAGCAGAGGACTGAATGCTGGAGTGAAGGTGTGAAGTGCGGATGGTACTGAACATTAGGTTGGACTGAAGCATCCTGCCAGTTTGCTCCTGATTTAGTTATGCAAGACTTCTGTTAAGCCCCCTGCCCAAACTAACAGGAGGTCTTGGCACCGCTCGTTTCCTCCCACATGCTGCGTAGGCTTTAAAGGCTGAAATGTAGCAGAAATTAATTTTACAAATCCATTTGAAAATTCATATATTTGTTAAAATATCGCTTTGGGTGGCACAGTGTCGTAGTGGTTAGCATCTCTCAGGGCTGGGAGTCCAGGTTCTCAGCACAGATGAGAGAGAAAGTAACCAATCAGCATCAATAGACCAACCAGCTTCGTTTCTACATCAGTTCCTTATTATATTTTAACCAGTGCAACACACTGATTGGAAAACGATTATTAGTGATCCTTAGGGTCAGTGAACTAATCCATTTCTTTGAGCATTTTAATAGAAAATCTGTATTTTTTTAAAGTATTATTTTATTATACTTATGATTTACGGATTTTGGTCACCAGAAGCAAGTTCTCATCAGAGAATTATCTCATTGGAGCCAATTACACATTATTATAGATGGTTATTAGTTTGGGGGGAAAAAATGGTCGCATGGGTCATGCAATAAAAAAATAAAGACAATAAAAGTTTCAGAATTTAAAAACTACTGAGTTATTAGAAAAATAGAAACGTCTATACGTCATTAAAAACATTCATTTTTAAGAGCACAAAGTATAACACACTGCATTTTACAATAAGCTTGAATAGAAATATGTAATATATAATTTTTAACAGGACTGTTTTTTGGCATGACATGTGTTTACCACCAGAGGGCGACAATGTTTTCTTCGCATATTTCTTACAAATTGGAACGTAAACACGTGGTGCTTTTCGTAAAGTATTACCATTAAATTACTATTAGTATTAAATTAAATTAGTAAAAGATATTCATGTTCTTTCAAACTCACAATGATTTAATACATCAGTGAAGTTTTAACCTTTAAAACCTGTATTGTTGTTTTTGGGGTGTGATGCATTACTAACATTCAGCCACAGGAGGGCAGAGTATCTCTGTAGCTTTTTCGCCATGGAAAATAATTCAAAGCGCGTTTGTTTGTTACAGTTCGTTATTAAGACTTCCAGACTTAAAGAATAAACATTAATGTAAAGTGTTTGATTGTTTTTCGTAAACAGATGAACATTGTTCGGTTAAATTCCCTTCAAATGTTCTTACGTTTTATATTTAATGAATATTTTAACAAACAAAGGTTTAACTGCGAGCTTTAGGGTAAATACTAATTTTCTTTTTTAAAGTCTACGAAGTGCACTGCAGCAAGTGTAGAATAAGATGAGTTGGGCCCTCGGTAGGGCGCCTTTGGGGGACATTGCAAACCGTTTAGGGCGCGTTTTTATTAATTCGACTCGTTTGGCTCCATCGATGGGTTTTTTAATTAAAGCGCCGCTAATTAAAACAGTGAGTTCGTGTCAAGAGCTTTCGGCTGCTGGTAAGTAAATACTTTTTTAAATCTTTGTAATATTATCACTATTACATCTTTATTAACCCGTATTTTTATTTTCTTGTTGTACTTGGTGTAATTTAACGTTTGTAAATGAAATGCAGTGGCTTCAATTATGTCTTCAACGCTTTAAAGTTAGTTTTATGAACATTCACGGACACTTTATAAGATATAAATCTTTTTATTTATTTTTATTTATTGTCTATTTATTAGCTCCATTGATCATATAAATGAACTTTGTAGCTCTACAGTTACACTCCCCATGCCCATCCAGGGGAGAACGTTTCAGGCGCTGGGCAGATACACCCAGGACAGGGCGCCAATCCATCACTGGACACACACTCACTCACTCACACATACACACACACACACACACACACACACACACACACACACTCTTTATGGGGCAATTTGGAGAACTCAATTGACTTGATCCATGTTTTTGGACTGTGGGAGGAAACCGGAGAACCCGGAGGAAACCCACGCGGACACGGGGAGAACATGGAAACTCCACCCAGATGGGGATTCGAACCTGGAATCCCCAGCGCTGAGAGGAGAACATGCTAAACCACTAAGCCGCCTTCTATATATACAGTACAAGATAAAAATATAATTTTCTAATTTTCAGTTATGCACAGGCCTACAGGAATAAAATGAATCAAATATTGCACATGTGGTGTCTGATTAAGCAGCAGACAGTTGTTACAGTTATTACATACAGATGATTGAAATGTGTTGCACCATCAATGATACATTAATTGCAGAGTTATTTTTAAGTTTGGTGTGGAGTGGTTACTGGGAGCAGTGCTGATGGTTCAATCATCCACCACTACTCTCTAATTCATCAGAACTGATTTGTGGAACATCGGTGGTGAGGTATGGACCTGTTAAGAGCTCTGCAGGTCGGATGTCTGGTCTTAATAGTCCAGGTGAGTACAATTTATGACATTTTAAATATTCTAACATTGTGCTGCTCCATGTTGCGGCGGCTCCGGAGCCCTGATACCCAGCTGATACGTTCAGTCAGGCATGTTGAGGGTGGAGAATATATGAAGAGCTGCAGGGCAGAAAGCTGATTAAACATTGTACCACTTTTTCTTTTCTACACCACCAGAAATTCTGCCACATTTTTGGAGAAAGACTTCTGGCGTCTCGATTCAGAATAAAGAGAAGGTTTGCAGATGCACAGTGGGCATGTTTCAGTCTGAAGCAGACTACAAAGTTTTTTTTTTTTTTTTTTTTTGTTTCAAGCTGAAACAAGTACAATTTGTTGCCGGTGTCTTTATGTTCAATCGAAGCTGCTGCAGGCGTAACCGTCTCGGCTTCATATACACAACAATATTTATCTTAGTGATTACATAATCCTAATATTTAAAGTGGTGAAAATCTTTTGGAGCGCAAAACGAAAGGTCCTGAGATCGTTCTGAAAATCCTTCTTTAGAATCATAATTATTATTAATTAATAAAGTCTTATAACAGATACTTTATGGTCTAGATTATATAGTTCTCTTTGTCATGGTTGGTTTTGGAATTCTTAGTTCCAGAGAAGAAATGTTTGTTAGAGCTGCTAACTAATCGATTAGTTAACTATTTTGATTGTTGATTAATTTGTTTGGAGTAATTATTTCATAAATGTCAGTCTATAATTAATCCATCTTTAGAATATTTGCTTTACTTCTCTGTGATTTTAGATCTGAATGTATTTTATAGACCAAGCAACTAGTAAGTTAATCAGTTAATTGATTAGGTTAAAAAAAATCACAAAAAAGAGTGATTCCACATTAGAATATTTTACACACATTTAATAAAACAATGTCAGTTAGAGTTACAAAAGAAAATGTGCAGGTTTTAGGTTTGAAGAGTACATAAAACAAAAAAAAAAAGTTGGTATAATTTTATATATAGCATTATTAAGCCTCTTAGTCAAAACCTTGCATTATATTCCACTCTATTTAAACTTTATTAGAATATATATTTATTTAATAAATGTTCATTACATTTCTATAAAAAAAATACTTCAGGGATCCAAACTAATAACTGTATTATAAAACTGAAAAAAGGTCTAACTGAATCTTTCTCAGCCCTTTATCTGAAACTGCAGAGAAAACAAGAACATGTTCTAACAGCATCTTTATAGTGAGCTCGAGGCCAATGAAACTCCCCCCAAAAACTCTGGACCTGATCTGTCAACAAGTTAACAAAAATAATGAGTCAGGACATTTTAAGGGGGTGCAGAAGGGGTGGGCTTCTCAACTCCCACATCTTAAAAACGCCATCTGCTCTCTAATTCATCAGGACTGATTTGTGGAACATCGGTGGTGGGGTATGGACCTGTTAAGAGCTCTGCAGGTCGGATGTCTGGTCTTAATAGTCCAGGTGAGTACAAATTATGACATTTTAAATGTATAATAATAATTATAATTGTATGTGATATTATACTGATGCGTTTCTCTTTACATCAATAAAAGTTTGTGAAACGTCTTTTTTGCCTCCTAAGGTTCTGCGGTGTGGATGTGTGCAGCCAGAACCATGTTCCACCGGCTTTGAGTCTGATCAGGTCCTGTTCACCGTGCAGAGTAGACATCTGCGCAAAGGCGTGAGGCTCGGCAGAGGTAGGGTACTAAAGTTTTTATTATGTAACAACAATGTATAACATTTTACATCAAAGTTTTACCATAAAACACTGCAAGCCCGTTGCTATTTCATGCAGTCCGGTTTAAACGTTCTACAGTGTACCTTGTACCCGTAGAGTTTTGAAGTCTTATTTCTGTGCAGAAACGTAAGCGGTCCAAGTTTTCTTAATATTATACTCTCAGGTTTCTGAAAATGCTTTTGGGTCTTAGTACAGCTTTCCTGAAACTTTTGATTAAGTTCCCGAACACATTATTCTTAAGGATAACAGACAGACTTTCTCAAAAAGATGTAGAAATCGAACCCATGCCCAGACTCACAGGGTTGTGCTTTTGTTCAGACATGCCTTAAATTTTAATCTAAAACTGAAAGTAAAAATACGGATTCCTTGCAGACGTTGAAGTGAGTTCAATACAGAACAAATAAAACTCCAACACACACACACACACACACACACACACATTAAACCATGCACCCGTTGACTTTTTTATGACTTAATTAACATGGCACGTCTTGATGAATATAAATAATAAAGAAAACAGAACATTATCCTCTATTAGGGTCGCGGGGAGGGGGGGGTTCCCCCATGCCCATCCAGGGGAGAATGTTTTGGGCGCTGGGCAGATACACCCAGTACAGGTTGCCAATCCATCGCTGAGCACACACTCACTCACACAGACACACTCTATATGGGGCAATTTGGAGCACTCAATTGACTTGATCCATGTTTTTGACTGTGGGAGGAAACCAGAGAACCCGGAGGAAACCCACACGGACACAGGGAGGACATGCAAACTCCACCCAGAGTGGGATTTCGAACCGGGAATCCCTAGTGCTGAGAGGAGAACATGCTAAACCACTAAACCACCGCCCGTCTGTAGAGATGATGAATGTAGATGTTCTGACTCTGAATCCTGTGTTTTTCACTCTTCTGTGTTTTTATTTATTTCCTTTAAGTTGTTTTTAACGTCTGCGATGACAAAACGCTCCTGAACTTCGCCTCGGCCGACCGGCGCTTCCAGGTCCACCGTGATGGCATGGTGGTGGTGAATAGACCGGTCACTCTGCACGTTGGTAACCTAAAGTTCACCGTCATCGCGTTGGACTCCGCTCATATGCAACACGGTGCGGAGGTGACTGTGGCGCTGAAGTCTCAGCTGACTGACGTGGATCCAGTACGTCATTTTATTCTTTACAACTTTTACAAACTGTAGAACGTTATGGTTTCTTACATTCAAATGTTTTTTTTATACTTGACTGTGGTTTTTATAGATGGACTCACTAACCATTTCAGAAGGAGGATTGAAAAGACAGAAGAGAGAGTGGCTCATTCCTCCAATACGCGTCACAGAAAATGCTAGAGGACCTTATCCAGTCCAGATTGCTCAGGTGGGTTCTCTTTGTCTCCGAGCTACGAGTTGCTCACAGATGAGACTTCAATTTTAGCCGTACAAATCATTTCTATAAGAACTGAAAATGTTTTCAGTGTTAAATCAAATGATCCAAATGGGCGTGGTAGCTCAGTGGTCAGGGTGTTGGGCTGTCAATCTGAAGTTAATCTGGGGTTCTAATCCCAGGTTCACTGAAGTTACCAGTGTGGGTCCTTGAGCGAGACCCTTAACCCTCATTGCTCCAGGGATGTTGTGATGAACCCTGTGCTCACCTTGTAAGACGCTTTGGATAAAAGCGTCCGATAAATGACCAAATGTAAATGTAAATGAACAAAAAAGGATATTTATTGCTTTCTTTGTGCTGTGTAGCTGAGAATGCTGTTTGGAACTTAGTTTAACGTCGTGTGCCACTAGGAGCTCGAGTTTTAAATTCGATTCAGAAAACACAGGCTGGACAATAAAGAGTTTCCGTCCTCGTTCTGAGTGAAGTGAATGTGTGGACTGTCGTGTGCAGTTGGTTTAATCAGCGTTCACGTCTGTGTGCAGATCAAGAGCGATTTGAGTAAAGAAACTTCGATGTGGTACAGAATTACAGGGGAAGGAGCAGATCAACCTCCAGTCGGAGTTTTCACTGTGAACAAAAACACTGGTGAGCTCTATGTGACAAAGCCTTTGGATCGAGAGGCAAGAGCTAAATATCTGGTAAGAGGCATTTTTTGTTCTTGCAATAGAAAGAAAAACTCTAAATCCCAAAGCTGTGCACCTCGGGAAATCGTTTACCTTAAGTTCATATTCATTCATTATCTTCCGCTTTATCCTCTATTAGGAGAGAACATTTCGGGCGCTGGGCAGATACACCCAGGACAGGGCGCCAATCCCTCGCAGGGCACACACTCACTCACACACACACTCTATATGGGGCAATTTTGAGAATTCAATTGACTTGATCCATGTTTTTGGACTGTGGGAGGAACCCGGAGAACCCGGAGGAAACCCATGCGGACACGGGGAGAACATGGAAACTCCACCCAGATTGGGATTCGAACCGGGAATCCCTAGAGCTGAGAGGCGAACGTGCCGACCACTAAGCCACCGTGCCGCCCAGGCTCTATTTAAATATTTTTATTTATATAGAACTTTTTACAATAATACATCATCTCAAAGCAGCTTTACAATGTTATAAACCTGAACTCCTGAAGCGACAGTGGCAAGGAAAAACTCTAACGAACCTTGTTAGGACCGAGGCTCAATGAGGCTCAGTCACATTCTCCTTTATGTTTATGTTTCAGTATCTAAAATCAATCTTCACCTTAAATTTACACGCAGAATCGGCATCTTTTTCATAAACTTCAATTTATAGTTTAAAGTAGATGTTTTTCACTTTATGCTCTGCTTTATTACACATTTATTAATACATTTAGTGTAAATAATATTAAAGCAGTAAGTCACCCGAGGTTGTGCATTATTGTGAATAAAGGTGTTATTAGTCCGGATGCGCAGACAGCCTTGTGTCTTATTGAGTGTCTCAACGCTTATAAACACACTCTAATAAAAAAACAAGTTTGATTCATGTGTTCATTAAAAGCATAATTGTTAATCTGGTCTTCTGTGATGTAATCTAGTCCTGTTTTACAAAGTGAACTTTCACAATTAAATACTGCCATCTAGTTGCCAAATTACAGAATGCAGTTAATAAAAAAAAACTTAAGGAAAATAATGTATTTTATATCATGATATGAATGTGAAGTGCTCCGAGGTGTGTGTTATTGTCAATATATCACGTCTGGACAAACGGCTCATCCAATTAGATTTTTGGAGTCATAAATAACTTACAAGTCATAAATAACATGACATATTCTGAATTCTATGACTTTTTTTTTCATGGCGTTTGTTATTAGTCAGTTGACCCGTTTGCATATTTGTCCGGTAGATTATGGCACACGCCCACTCCGTTGAGGGAGACATCAAAGAGCCCGATTTGGACATTTTCATCGAAGTTACTGATCAGAACGATAATGCTCCTGTCTTCACCCAGAGGCGCTTTGCCGGCGGTGTGTCACAAACTGCACCAAAAGGTAACCGCCTTAATGCGTAAAATGACTCCTTACAATTAAAAAGCTTTTGTTTTTTTATCTGGAAGTTTGAATAATTAACAGTCAGAGAAGGAGGACCTCCACCCGGTTTGGGGGAAAAAAAAATTCAAAGATGTTTTTGCCTTCGGCCTCAGAGTGGTGGTGGTTCGAAGAGTGAAAATTAATTTAATGACGTCGTTGTCATCCTTACAATTTCAGGGACCGATATCCTGAAGGTCACGGCCACCGATAAGGATGATCCACAAACGTACAATGCTGATATCAGATACACCATCGTCTCACAGATTCCTCCTGATCCCCAACCAGACATGTTCTCCATTAACCCCGTCACGGGTATGATCTACCTGAATGCTGACGGCCTGAACAGTGAGGTAAGAACTAAAACGTGATAAACATTCCCCTGAAAATGTACATGACCTTCTGATGTGCGTTCATCTTTCCAGAGACAGTTAAACTACATTTTGAAGATTAAAGCCGCAGATTTGGAGGGAAATGGATTCAGCAGCACAGGCACCGCCATCATTTTGGTCACACAGGTGGAGTAATCAGTTAACGAGTGTTTGTTCAGTTGTTCTGTGTGCTGGACTTAAATCTTTCGGCTTCGTGATGTACGTTTGTCTTTTTGTTCCATAGACCGATGAATCTAACGCAGTGTCGGACCTGGTGATGATTCCTCAGGTTTTCTTTCCTGAGAACGACCGAGGACCGTTTCCTAAGAGGATAGCACAGGTGTGTGTGTCTCCATCTTTAAAAAAATTTTTTTTTTTTAATTTTATCTCATTTTCTTCTTTAAAACTTGAAATTATATATATATATATATATATATATATATATATATATATATATATATATATATATATTATATATATATATAATATTTATAATATTTTATTATAATATATTATTATTATATATATATAATTATATTATAATTATATATTTATATATAACATTCATTCATTCATTCATTCATTCATTATCTCCCGCTTTATCCTCTATTAGGGTCGCGGTGGGGTTCCCCATGCCCATCCAGTGGAGAACGTCTCGGGCGCTGGGCAGATACACCCAGGACAGGGCGCCAATCCATCGCTGGGCACACACTCACTCACACAGACACACTCTATATGGGGCAATTTTGAGAATTCAATTGACTTGATCCATGTTTTTGGACTGTGGGAGGAAACCGGAGAACCCGGAGGAAACCCACGCAGACACGGGGAGAACATGGAAACTCCACCCAGATGGGGATTCGAACCGATGGGGAATCCCTAGTGCTGAGAGGAGAACATGCTAAACCACTAAGCCACCGTGCCGCTACCTATATATATATATATATATATAAAAATATATAAACTTGAAAATTTTTAATTATAATTTTAAAATAACAGGGTAAACGGGGTCCGTGACCCATAATTTCGTTCTTATCTCATGTACCACATGTGATATTAATGATAACATTTTCTTTTGTTCTTACTTCTTCTTTAACCTGTGTTTATACACCCACTGAAACACCTGAACTCCACTACCTGGATACGTTATTACATAAACGAATCTCTGAAAATACATAAAGCTCGGAACCATAACCAAATATTCAAAAACTCAGGCACAAATACACACAACCAGCTGTTACATCTTTATATTACAACCACTCCCCAGACCCCAGACCAGAGTCTGATCGAACATCTTAAACAGCATCCTCCTCTAACGCTGTTTTTAAACGTTCTGCGCAGCTCAAGTCCGTTCATGCGGAAGGCAAAACGATGGCGTACAGCATCAAAGGTCCCGGGGCAGATCAGCCGCCCGTGGGACTTTTCACCGTGGATCAAGGAACGGGATGGATTTCTGTAACGGAACCTTTAGACAGAGAGGCCAAGGACAAATATGAGGTGAGAACACATTGACTTACGCTCCCGTGTTTGACTCCTCCCCCTTCTCATCAAAGTAAGAAATTTAATTGGACCATTCTTGCACATTTGCGCTTATAATCACTAATTAATCACTAAACTAATCAAATAAACACATTTTTTTCATGCGTGTATGTTTGTGTGATCATTCTGTTGTGAACCGATCGTTCTGGTTCTAGCTTCTAGCCAATGCCGTTACAGCAGGAGGAGAAACCATTGACGCCCCATTAGACGTCAACATTTACGTGATCGACCAGAACGACAACAAACCAAAGTTCACGCAAGACACGTTCCAAGCCTCCATAACACACGATTCAAAACAGGTGACTAAAGATGTTCTCATTCATTCATCTTCCACTTTATCCTATATTAGGGTCGCGGGGGGGTTCCCCATGCCCATCCAGTGGAGAACGTTTCGGGCGCTGGGCAGATACACCCAGGACAGGGGGGCAATCCATCAAGTACAAGTACAAGTAATTTATTTATGTCGCGCTTTTTACATCAGCACATCGTCACAAAGCAGCTTTACAGAATGAAAAGCCTTTAAACCCCCAAAGAGCGAGCCGAAGCGACAGTGGCAAGAAAAAACTCCCCTTTATGTTATTTAAGGAAGAAACCTTGTGAGGACCGAGACTCAGTGGAGGACTCATCCTCCTTGATCGGCCGGGCAGCAACAACAGTGTAGGACACTAATGTCCAGATATTAAACAAATGGAAAAACTAATAACTGGAAAACTATATGAGTCCATTAGGGGGCGTCCTGCAGGACCGCCTTGTCAGGTTCCATACAGTATTCATCACTGGACATACTCACACACACACACTCTATATGGGGCAATTTGGAGAATTCAATTGACTTGATCCATGTTTTTGGACTGTGGGAGGAAACCGGAGAACCCGGAGGAAACCCACGCGGACACGGGGAGAACATGCTAAACCACTAAGCCACCGCTCCGCCGGTGACGAGAAGTTCTCATTCATGTTCCGATTGTTCTAAGCATTGGGAACCGATTCTCCTCTCGTTACAGGATCTGATGTCATGACGGTCACGGCCACCGACGCTGACGATCATCACACGGATAACGGCGATATCAGATACGCCATCGTCGGTCAGAATCCAGCGCTGCCTCGACCCGACATGTTCCGCATCGACCCGGCGACCGGAGCCATCCAAGTGAACGCCGACGGACTGAACCACGAGGTGAGCACACCAAAACAACACGGCGACGTGTTCAGATCCGGTAACTGGGAGCGAGAACGGACAGCAGGAATAAAATAATATATTTATTTTTCTAAAGGATAAGAAATGGATTGTGATTTGTTTTAGAAACATCCTCAGTACACGCTGGAGATTGAAGCTGCAGACATGCAGGGCCATGGACTTTCAGGCAAAGCAAACGCTGTTATCACTGTAACCTGGTGAGTGTGTTTACAAATACAAACATACAGTCAGGTGTGTGTGTGTGTGTGTGTGTGTGTGTGTGTGTGTGTGTGCGCATCCATTGCGAGCACTTGAGATCAGCATCATCCATATACGAAAGACTGAGTATTTAGTTTTTAAAGTGTTTTTATTTACACTGATATAAAGGAAGGTTTTTAAAGCGCTTACATAAGTGTTTCCTCCCACAGTCCAAAAACATGGATCAAGGTCAATTGAGTTCTCCAAATTGCCCCATATAGAGTGCGTTTGTGTGCGTGTCTGTGTGGGTTTCCTCCGGGTTCTCCAGTTTACTCCCACAGTCCAAAAACATGGATCAAGGTCAATTGAGTTCTCCAAATTGCCCCATATAAAGTGTGTTTGTGTGCGTGTCTGTGTGGGTTTCCTCCGGGTTCTCCGGTTTCCTCCCACAGTCCAAAAACATGGATCAAGGTCAATTGAGTTCTCCAAATTGCCCCATATAAAGTGTGTTTGTGTGCGTGTCTGTGTGGGTTTCCTCCGGGTTCTCCGGTTTCCTCCCACAGTCCAAAAACATGGATCAAGGTCAATTGAGTTCTCCAAATCGCCCCATATAAAGTGTGTTTGTGTGCGTGTCTGTGTGGGTTTCCTCCGGGTTCTCCGGTTTCCTCCCACAGTCCAAAAACATGGATCAAGGTCAATTGAGTTCTCCAAATCGCCCCATATAAAGTGTGTTTGTGTGCGTGTCTGTGTGGGTTTCCTCCGGGTTCTCCGGTTTACTCCCACAGTCCAAAAACATGGATCAAGGTCAATTGAGTTCTCCAAATCGCCCCATATAAAGTGTGTTTGTGTGCGTGTCTGTGTGGGTTTCCTCCGGGTTCTCCGGTTTACTCCCACAGTCCAAAAACATGGATCAAGGTCAATTGAGTTCTCCAAATTGCCCCATGTAGCATGTGTTTGTGTGCATGTCTATGTGGGTTTCCTCTGGGTTCTCCGGTTTCCTCCCACAGTCCAAAAACATGGATCAAAGTCAATTGAATTCTCCAAATTGCCCCATATAGAGTGTGTCTGTGTGAGTGAGTGTGTGCCCGTAAATGTTACCTCAGTAAGTGGTAAACCTTCTAATACTATGTTTTCCCAAATAAATAAATAAAGTCCCCATGGCTTCTCTATTCAGAGATTTACCACTAACTCGGAATTAAGTCAGGTTTGTTAATAAACTGGAATTTTAACCCAGAACCCTAAACATCAGCATCACGATCATTTCAGTCTGGAAAACACATGCTGCAGTTACTTGGTTACTCGGTTGTTTCATCGTTTTAATAGTTTGACATCAAAAGTTTTAATGCTGTGAACTGAAAGGTGTTTTTAATTTTCTATTTCAGAAGCAGACCTGAATCGTCTCTGCAGACGTGAACGCAAACCATCAAGTCATCCATCCAGATGAGTGCATGCGTATTTCTGTGTTCAACGTCCCAGAGACGTAATTTCCAAAACTGATAGCAGCCCCAATTTGATGTAGTATAAAAATTGAACAACGTCAGATCAAGTTAAGCAGTTTAACGTTTGCATGTTAAATGTTAAAGCTCAGTGCCCTTGTTTTGTGGGCTGTGTGTGTGTGTGTGTGTGTGTGTGTGTCTGGGCTTTTTATATCAAGTTTCTGTCATCACCTATAATCAGTCACCTCATTTTTGGGACAGGGTTCAGTTCTTAACCTACAAGAACCCTTTTATAACTCGTTATAAAACGAGTTTTCGTTAAAAGTAGACTGAACGTCTTTATAGAACCCATTTCTGAATCCATTGTTACGTAACTATCCTTTGCTCTTAATGATGCATCACGTCACCGTGTGTTTACATGTGTTTACATGTGTTAATGGTAAGTGTGTACAGTTTCGTTGGGATCTTTTGGGCACTTTAGACTGTAGCATGTACAACAGTATGGTTTTACATTATTTGGGTCAATGTTCAGTGAACAGACATCAGCTTTATGGTGAGAGAACATCTTATCCATGAGAACATGTCCATCAAGAGACTATTACAACATGAGCATCATGATGTTCATGTTTTGTATGAATGCCTTTACGTGGACAGGTTTGCATCAGTCTTTAAACTGCTGTGGAGCTTGTTTCTGTTTTTTTTTTTTGCCTAAATACAGATGTTTTCATCGAGAAACACACAGTAAGCAGTTTTACACCGGCATGGTTTAACTTTAAATCCTTACAGTAGAACTGCACATAACGTACGTTATCATTCCAGGTTCAATCACCTGATATATAAATAAAATGCATGATGCAAATGCTGACGGAACCAGTTATTTACAGTTCTTAAATATCAACTGTATTTTGTACAAGACTGCGTTCGGTATAAATAACGGCTCAGAGTCACATTCATGACTTTAAACTCTTACGTTTGGTTGGTCGCAGGGTTTTTTTCACAGCTTTGGTTTTCTTTTGCGCAAGTGTTTTATTCTGGAGAGGACATATGTTTTCACGAGTGTCTTTCAGCGGCTCTGACGATCTCGTTGTCCCGCGATGCATTGCTGCTTTGATGGGTGGAGCTGGAGCTTCATCGATCGCCTGATGAAGAGAAAGATGTTACGTTCAGTGTGTAGAAGCAGGTTCTGTGTTGGTTTTCGCCGTTACTGCACATTAAATATAACAATACAACAGGACGTGGTGAACATTAACATAAGTACGAGGGGGGGGCAGCGATTGTTGTTTGAACTGTATGCTTCAACTAAAGCAATTTTACACTTTTAGTGTAAAGAACACTAATTGTAAATGAACTTTTAGAGCTGTGTCCTAAATGCCTCATCTCAAAGAAGTGCACTTTAGACTGTAGCATATACAACAGTTTGGTTTTACACTATTTGGGTCAATGTTCAGTGAACAGACATAAGCATCTTAATGTCCATCAGGAGATTATTCCAACAAACTACCAGCAGGACATTTAGTGGACTACAAAACAGTAGCATCAAGAAGTCTCGTGTGATATTTAAGACTAAGCCATCACGTTAATGAGAGAAGCGCAAGACTCACGTCGTGTTGTTTCTCGCGGATGCCAGCGTTGTGCAGCTTTGTGATGCCAGACTGATAGGTGGCGCTATCCCGTACCAGAGTCGCCATCCTACTGCACGCCAACTCGTAGACGTCTGTGAAACTGCGCACCACGGTCTACACACAACGAGCATAAATATGTAAAGCAGGTCCTACATCGTAACAACATTATTTTATATAACTGCACTCATTTCATACCTGCCATGCTGTAATGTCGGCGCTGGATGGTTCCAGGGGCATCAGGGGTAACTGAAGGGTGAGATCCTCTGGTGAAGATGTGGCGCCACACAGAGCGAGACGATCTCTGTGCTGAAGAGAGTTTAAAGTTAAAAAGGTTATTTATGTTGCAAAGTAAAGAAAAGCACTCAACAAAATAAATATTAAAAATACACTCTGAACAACTTACATTACAAACATTAACTATAAACGTCATGAGTCTATTTGATACTAATTCATTATTTAAACAGTTAACAGTTATTTCTCACTTAACCAACAAACATGACAAAGTATTAACACTTTAAAAGTCAAACGTCGTGATGTTGGGATTTTAACATTCACACACAGAGGACACTCTGAGGGGTCTCACCTCTTTAAGCCTCCTCTCCACCACGCTGATGGAGATCAATAAATGCTCTTTACTCCTGATTTACAGAAACAGAAATACATTTGCGTGATGTGCAGTTACGGTTTGTAGTTTCGTGAACGACTGAAGAGTAAAAAAAATTATTGTCTTGAATGTTCAGTCGTGAAGGTAACTTAGAAACTAAGCAAACATTCATTCATTCATTATCTTCTGCTTTATCCTCTATTAAGGTCGCGGGGGGGGGGGGGGGGGGGGGGGGGGGGGGGGGGGGGGGGGGGGGGGGGGGGGAGGTACGTTTCGGGCGCTGGGCAGATACACCCAGGACAGGGCGCCAAGCTATCGCTGGACACACACTCAAACACACATACACACTCTATATGGGGCAATTTTGAGAATTCAATTGACTTCATCCATGTTTTTGGACTGTGGGAGGAAACTGGAGAACCCGGAGGAAACCCACGCGGACATGGGGAGAACATGGAAACTCCACCCAGATGGGGATTCGAAGCGGGAATCCCTAGTGCTGAGAGGAGAACATGCTAAACCACTAAGCCACGGTGCCGCATCTAAGCAAACATGAATCGTTTTCATTACTTCAAATATATAAACATTTAAAGAAATGTTCGACATAAACATTTGTGTGTTTGTGTGCGTGTGTGTGTGTGTGTGTGTGTATGATGTTACTTGGCTGCAGAGTGCAGTGCTTTCTCTATTCTGCCGATGCTTTTCTGTAGATGCTGATTCTCTTGCTCTAAGCTGCGCACTGATTGGTCCTTCTTCTTCAGCTCGGCTTTGGTTTCAGCCAATCTCTGATGAACACACACAGAACGGAGGATCTGAAACATTCTGAACACATTCTCACTTTGAAGTAAAGCAACAATCTGACAATACAGCCTGTAAAAAATTAAACTTCAACTGTAATAAGTGTAGAAACGTGTGTGTGTGTGTGTGTGTGTGTGAAAATAAAAAGGGGGAAAAAAAACAGTAAAAAAAAAAAAAACCTATGGTAATGGGGAGAACATACCAAATTTCCAAATGTTGACAGTGGCTAAACAACAACTAAAGGATGTACAACTAAAATAAAAAGGAGAAAAAAAAGGAAAAAGAAAAAACCTGTAAAGTTGTAAGTTGTTGGAAATAAAAAAAAAGAAAAAAGCTAACTATGTGAAGAACATACCAAACTTCCAAATCTCAACAAAAGCTCACCAAAAAAATGAACAACTACAATTTAGAGGAAAGAAAGAAAAACAAAAGGAAAAACCTGTAAAAAAAATTTCAATGGAAGTCAACACGAAAAAAAGGCTCTGAAAACAGGGCGTGGCACGAGAAGCGGACGCCAAATTGCTCTGACAAATTGTGTGTGTGTATGTGTGTGTGTGTGTGTGTGTGTGTGTGGTTGAGTGTGTGTGTGTGGTTGAGTGTGTGTGTGTGTGGTTGCGTGTGTGTGTGTGTGTGGTTGCGTGTGTGTGTGTGTGTGTGGTTGTGTGTGTGTGTATGTGTGTGTATGTATGTGTGTGGTTGTGTGTGTGTGGTTGTGTGTGTGTGTGTGGTTGAGTGTGTGTGTGTAGTTGTGTGTGTGTGTGTGTGTGTGTGTGGTTGAGTGTGTGTGTGTGGTTGTGTATGTGGTTGAGTGTGTGTGTGTGTGGTTGTGTGTGTGTATGTGTGTGGTTGTGTGTGTGGTTGTGTGTGTGGTTGTGTGTGTGTATGTGTGTGGTTGTGTGTGTGTGTATGTGTGTGTGGTTGAGTGTGTGGTTGAGTGTGTGGTTGAGTGGGTGGTTGAGTGGGTGGTTGAGTGGGTGGTTGAGTGGGTGGTTGAGTGGGTGTGTGTGTGTGGTTGTGTGTATGTGTGTGTGTGTGTGTGTGGTTGAGTGTGTGTGTGTGTGGTTGTGTATGTGGTTGAGTGTGTGTGTGTGTGGTTGTGTGTGTGTATGTGTGTGGTTGTGTGTGTGGTTGTGTGTGTGTGTGTTGTGTGTGTGTGGTTGTGTGTGTGTGGTTGTGTGTGTGTGTGGTTGTGTGTGTGTGTGTGTGGTTGAGTGTGTGGTTGAGTGGGTGTGTGTGTGGTTGTGTGTATGTGTGTGTGTGTGTGTGGTTGAGTGTGTGTGTGTGTGGTTGTGTGTGTGTGTGTGTGTGTGTGGTTGTGTATGTGGTTGAGTGTGTGTGTGTGTGGTTGTGTGTGTGTATGTGTGTGGTTGTGTGTGTGGTTGTGTGTGTGGTTGTGTGTGTGGTTGTGTGTGTGGTTGTGTGGTTGTGTGTGGTTGTGTGTGTGTATGTGTGTGGTTGTGTGTGTGTGTATGTGTGTGTGGTTGAGTGTGTGGTTGAGTGTGTGGTTGAGTGTGTGGTTGAGTGGGTGGTTGAGTGGGTGGTTGAGTGGGTGGTTGAGTGGGTGGTTGAGTGGGTGTGTGTGTGTGGTTGTGTGTGTGTGTGTGGTTGAGTGTGTGTGTGTGGTTGTGTATGTGGTTGAGTGTGTGTGTGTGTGGTTGTGTGTGTGTATGTGTGTGGTTGTGTGTGTGGTTGTGTGTGTGTGGTTGTGTGTGTGTGGTTGTGTGTGTGTGGTTGTGTGTGTGTGTGTGGTTGAGTGTGTGGTTGAGTGGGTGTGTGTGTGGTTGTGTGTATGTGTGTGTGTGTGTGTGTGGTTGAGTGTGTGTGTGTGTGTGTGTGGTTGTGTATGTGGTTGAGTGTGTGTGTGTGTGGTTGTGTGTGTGTATGTGTGTGGTTGTGTGTGTGGTTGTGTGTGGTTGAGTGTGTGTGTGTGTGTGTGTGGTTGTGTGTGTGTGTGTGTGTGTGTGTATGGTTGTGTGTGTGTATGTGTGTGTGGTTGAGTGTGTGTGTGTGTATGTGTGGTTGTGTGTGTGTGTGTGTGTGTGTGTGTGTGTGTGGTTGAGTGTGTGTGTGTGGTTGTGTGTGTGGTTGAGTGTGTGTGTGTGTGTGTGTACCTGCACGGCCTGTGCCAGCGTGTGGTCCTTCTCCAGACGTTCTCCTGTATGGATCTCCATCGTAACGCCGAGCTCATGCAGCTGTGCGGCCTGTTCACAGAGGAGACTCTGCGCCGTCTGTTCTCTCCGCAGAACCGAGCTCAACTCGGCACACACACTGCGGAACCGCTCGACGGGAACACACACCTAAACACACACGTTACAAACGTTCATTAAACATTAAACAGATTTCACCTGCTGCACACAGTTCTGATTGACTCACAGCTTAATGAAGGTTAATGAACAAACTCGCACAACATCCTCTGAAGGGGGTTTAGTGGTTTAGCATGTTCTTCTCTCAGCGCTGGGGATTCCCGGTTTGAATCCCAATCTGGGTGGAGTTTCCATGTTCTCCCCGTGTCCCCGTGTGTTTCCTCCGGGTTCTCCGGTTTCCTCCCACAGTCCAAAAACATGGATCAAGTCAATTGAGTTCTCCAAATTGCCCCATGTAGAGTGTGTGTGAGTGTGTGTCCAGTGATAGATTGGTGTCCTGTCCTGGGTGTATCTGCCCAGCACCCGAGACGTTCTCCCCTGGATGGGGATGGGCATGGGGAACCCCCCCCCGCGACCCTAATAGAGGATAAAGCGGGAGATAATGAATGAATGAATGATAACATTGGGATGTTTTGGTTAGATGGTGGCTTAGTGGTTTAGCATGTTCTCCTCTCAGCGCTGGGGATTCCCGGTTCGAATCACAATCTGTGTGGAGTTTACATGTTCTCCCCGTGTCCGCGTGGGTTTCCTCCCACAGTCCCAAAACATGGATCAAGTCAATTGAGTTCTCCAAATA
>JAFMOC010000316.1:235000-350000 GCA_019802505.1 Corydoras sp. C115 | reverse complement strand
AACACAGCTCTCTTTTGAACCTACACACACACACACACACACACACACACACACACACAGACACACCATAACAACCTGTTTACATAACTCTTTAATTAAAGCTCTTTGTATCTACGCACGGGCGGCACGGTGGCTTAGTGCTTTAGCATGTTCTCCTCTCAGCGCTGGGGATTCCCGGTTCGAATCCCCATCTGGGTGGAGTTTCCATATTCTCCCCGTGTCTGCGTGGGTTTCCTCCGGGTTCTCCGGTTTCTTCCCACAGTCCAAAAAACATGGATCAAGTCAATTGAAAAATCATGGGTTTTTTTTAGCTCACCATGTCGAGTTCCTTAAGGTTCTCCACCTGCACTCTCTCAAACTCCTGCAGTCTGAGTAACTGCTTTGCTGGCTCCGCCTTCTCCCGTTCCAGCTGCGCTCTGAGCTTATGTGACTCCGCCTTTTCCTCCTCCAGTTGTGTACTGAGCTTATGTGACTCCGACTTCTCATGTTCCAGCTGTGCAATGAGCTTATGTGACTCCGCCTTCTCCCATTCCAGCTGCGCATTGAGCTCATGTGACTCCGCCTTCTCCCGTTCCAGCTGTGCACTGAGCTCATGTGACTCCGCCTTCCCCCGTTCCAGCTGTGCACTGAGCTCATGTGACTCCGCCTTCTCATTCTCCAACAGCGCCGTGAGATTAGTCGTCTCGGTCCTCTCCTGGTCCAACCGAGCAACTAGCTCGTCCTTCACTGTCCTTATTTGTTCCAACTCAGCGGTCAGGCTTGCCTTGGTGTTCGAATATTCCTTCTCCAGTCTGTAAACGAAAATCAGTAACATTGAAAAACTGAATAAACTGAACAGTGAATAAAACAATGACTGTTCAACAAACTATAAACCAAAATAAAACACAGAATGAACGTCTCTTATTGATTTACTGAATTCGTTTGTGCTGAGCTTCATCGGCTCTCTCTCTCTCATGTGCGAGTGCGCTCTCCACTTCTCCAAACTTCTGCCTCAGGAGCTGCAGACTGGACGCAGCCTCAGAATGATTCAGTTTCTCGGCCGAGAGAGCGGATTCCATGTCCCTGAGACGTACCTGCACACAATTTAATATCATTAAAATTAGAACTCTACACTGAGAGAGGTATATCCACAGTATATCCACATTCCTCTGAGATTATATTCTGACTACCGTATTTTCTGGACTGTAAGGCGCACCTAAAAGCCTAAAATTTTTCCCAGAAATCGGACGTGCGCTTTATAATCCAAGTTCCAAAATCTATAACAGTATTGTTGTGCGACCGGGTGTTTTCATGAAAAGCCGAGTGAAGAAAATTAATCCGGAGCTCGCCGTCATTCCGGGAGGATTAAATAAAGAACTGCGACCGCTGGACGTTGGCGTAAACGGGGCGTTTAAAGTAAAGTTGCGGGCGGCGTGGGAGCGATGGATGAAACACACGTTTACTAAAACTCGGGAGGCGGCGGCGGGGCGAGTTACGCCACCGTCTGTGAATGGATTGTGGACGCCTGGGCCGAGGTTTCTGCCGTGACCGTCGTCCGAGCTTTCGCGAAAGCCGGCGTCGTCGCCGAACGGCCGCCCGGAGATGAGACGGACTCGGACATCGATGAGAGGGAACACCGGAGAACTCGATAGAGAACCAGCTTTTTAATTCAGACACAGAAGACGAGGACGCTGATGGATTTGTGGGAGAAGAGAGATTAAAATAATGTGTTTTATCAAATAGAATAAACTTCAATTATAAATCAGCGTTCTGCATCCTTTACTTTTCTTGTAGATCGTATGTTTTAGCGAGTGCCTTATAATACGCTGCCGTACAGAATAAGTACCGTACACAAACAGAGTCCCTAATTCAGACTGCGCCTTATAGTACGGTGCGCCTTATACGTGGGTCAAATACAGAAATAGACCCCGTAATTCAGACTGCGCCTTATAATACGGTGCACCTTATAGTCCGGAAAATACGGTACTTTATTATGTATAATAAATGAATTGTATACAAACGAACATGTGTTTATTGTTAATTTGTAACATGTAACAGATTAAATTGTATTTATAATATATTATATAATATATATGTTCTGGATTTTGTTATTTAGAGAAGAAATCCGTACCTGAATGACCTCGGCGTAAAACTTTGACTCCAGATGAGCAACTCTTCCCGATTCCACGTTCTCCTCAAGGTTCTTTATTTTCCGCAGAGCTGACTGCAGACGAAACAAAAGCACTACATGATGAATATTCCACAAAGCTGTGTAACAATTAACATTACACCTCAATAGAAGGTGACTGAGACGTAGGGTGACCAGATGTCCCGCAATTTCGTTACTTATTAGGCGTCCCGCAAATTGAGACGTTGTCCCGCATTGTTATTTAAAATCAGACTCCAGTTTTTAAGCGTGTTTTATAATCCGACATTGGACGGCTGTGTTGTCTGTTATCGGGGGAGAGGCAGGCTGTTTAAATGTCAACCAATTGGGAAAGCGGATGCATGCTAAGGGCACGCCCACCAACACAAACAATGCAAATTAGGTCATATATACATACTGCCAAAAAAAAAATATATATATATATATGGCAGGGGCGGCATGGTGGCTTAGTGGTTTAGCATGTTCTCCTCTCAGCACTAGGGATTCCCGGTTTGAATCCCCATCTGGGTGGAGTTTCCATGTCCTTCCCGTGTCTGCGTGGGTTTCCTCCGGGTTCTCCGGTTTCCTCCCACAGTCCAAAAACATGGATCAAGTCAATTGAATTCTCCAAATTGCCCCATATAGAGTGTGTCTGTGTGAGTGAGTGTGTGCCCAGTGATAGATTGACGTCCTGTTCTGGGTCTATCTGCCCAGCGCCCGAGATGTTCTCCCCTGGATGGGCATGGGGAACCCCACCGCGACCCTAATAGAGGATAAAGCGGGAGATAATGAATGAATGAATATATATGGCAGTGCATTGGTGTCCCACATTGTCCCACACAAACATAGTCTTTGTCCCACATCTGGTGAATTGGCATGTTCACCCTAATGAGACGGTTGTTGGTACTGTTCAAAAAAAAAAAGAAATTGTTTAAGTTACCTCTAAATCTTTCTTCATTTTTTTCTCACAATCCGCACTGTTCTTTAGTTCAGACACCTTCAGCCTGAGTGCTTCAGCATCTCGCTGTCTGTCCCTCTGCAGTCTGTCCATCCTGTCTCTCAGATTCTGTAAGGTATTCTTCTGCTCCTATAACAAACGGACCGATTTGTGTAAAGAATGAGAAACCTGGTGGATTCATTAAGTGAACCTCTAGCTTCTGGTTTGTCGTGTTTTAAAAACTAATTAGAAATTAATTTACAAGTCGTTTAGAACGAATAGTTCTTACTGTGGTGCTGACGGATAATCGAAACCAAAAAATACAAACCAGTACCTTCAGCAGTGCATCGAGCTGCCGCTTCTCCTCCTGTAGTTGCTCTTTCTCAATATTAACGGTGTGAAGCAGATGGTCCCTCTCACGCAGCTCCGCCTGGAGGCCTTGCTCATGCTCATCCCGATTACGCTGGGTAATTTCCAGAGCCGCCTGCAGCTCAGAAGCCCTCTGCTGCAGCTCTGCACTGAGACCTACACAGATATGAACACGCGTGTTAATTAGACATCAGTTCACACATGCTTACAACATACCAAACACACTCACACACACACACACACACACACACACACACACACACACACACACACACACACACCTTGCAGCTGCTGGTTTTGTCTGATTAGTTCACAGATTTTATCCTCAGACTCTATTTCCTGATTGGCTGCATCTCTTTTTACAACAACAAGCTCATACTCCAGGGCCTGTCGTTGAGCCTCTCCTCTCTCCAGCAGGGCGCGGCAACGAGTGAGTTGAGTCTCATAACAGGACACCTGCACAGAAACAATGGTTTTCACACCAACAACAAAATAAACAGACTTCACAGTTACGAATGTCATCAACACAAGGTGTAAAAAAAAAACCCTCATGATTCATAGTAAAAGAACAAGCATGAAACAGGGTGAGGACGCCTCTAGAGGCTTAACATAACAGCAGAAAAGTCGCCGATTCTCATCATTTATTTTACATTTTAAAAACTGTATTTTTTTTAGAGCAATGGATACATTCATTCATTATCTCCCGCTTTATCCTCTATTAGGGTCACGGTGGGGTTCCCCATGCCCATCCAGGGGAGAACGCCTTGGGCGCTGGGCAGATAGACCCAGGACAGGACGCCAATCCATAGCTGGGCACACACTCACTCACTCACACAAACACACTCTATTGGAGAACTCAATTGACTTGATCCATGTTTTTGGACTGTGGGAGGAAACCGGAGAACCCGGAGGAAACCCACGCAGACACGGGGAGGACATGGAAACTCCACCCGGATGGGGATTCAAACCGGGAATCCCTAGCACTGAGAGGCGAACGTGCTAAACCACTAAGCCACCGTGCCGCCGCACAGCTACAAATAATAAAAACGTGGCACAAAATATAATGACAAACTCACCTCCTGGTTATATTTGGAGGTGAGCTCCAGTTTGTCCTTCTCCAGCTGGTTAATCCTCCATCTCAGTTCCTCCTCCTTCTCCAAACCCGGACTGTCAGTCTGCCCTGAACCAACAGCGCCGTTTACCCTGGATTTTATTACACAAACGAAAAGAATAAAACATCAGAATGAATAAGAGAATAACTGAGACGTAATGATGGGAATTTAGTTTAGTAAACTGACCTGATGAGCGGCTCCTCTGAGTGGCTGACGGAACGCTGATTAGAGACATGTACAGATGCTTTGCTCTGACCACTGTATTTGTGTTTAGTCTGATTTGCGGTCCGCTCGTCATTTCTCTTCTTCGGCCGAGGAGCACCGGCTTTTGTGGACATGATGTTGGTGTCCTGTTACCGTCCTGCGCATCTGAAATACAAAGTTGGAGTCGATTACAGACAGGTGGGTGTCTAATCAATATCCGGTTCCCCATGCCCATCCAGGGGAGAACGTTTCGGGCGCGGTGCAGATACACCCAGGACAGGGGGGGCAATCTATCACTGGACACACACTCACTCACACAAACACACTCTATATGGGGCAATGTGGAGAACTCAATTGACCTTGATCCATATTTTTGGACTGTGGGAGGAAACCGGAGAACCCGGAGGAAACCCACGCATACACGGGGAGGACATGGAAACTCCACCCAGATGGGGGATTCGAACCGGGAATCCCTAGTGCTGAGAGGAGAACATGCTAAACCACTAAGCCACTGCAATTATATCTTGACATCCATCCATTATCTTCCGCTTTATCCTCTATTAGGGTCGCGGGGGGGGGGGGGGGGTTCCCCATGTCCATCCAGGGGAGAACGTTTCGGGCGCTGGGCAGATACACCCAGGACAGGGGGGGCAATCTATCACTGGGGGCACACACACACACACACTCTATATGGGGCAATTTGGAGAACTCAATTGACTTGATCCATGTTTTTTGGACTGTTGGGAGGAAACCGGAGAACACGGAGGAAACCCACGCGGAGAACTTGGAAACACCGCCCAGATTCGCGGCGCTGAGAGGAGAACATGCCAAACCACTAAGCCACCGTGGCGCTCTTATATCTTGACATATTAAACAAACAATAAAATAACGTTTTAATGATAATAATTAAATTTAATAATTAAATTATAACTAAATCGTACGACACTGCACCAAATCTGCTGAACTGTCTCCAGAGATTTAAATATTTATGAGTTATTATTAAAGACAGACACTTACAAACTTAATGCACAGTTAACGCGTCTGTATCGGAGTGAACACTAATTAAATAAAATGACCTGATGAAGTTAATTACAGAGCGTTGGAACCTGTCGCTCGGTGGAAGCGTGCTGAGGCTGTCGGTCGCCAACAACAACACAAACAGTTAGCTTTAGCCACGTGCTAACAACAACAACAACAACAATTTACCTATTAAAAACCAAACATAATATTAATAAATAGAATCCTCACTTATTTGTCGCGACGCTGTGGGTGTTTCATAAACCTGGTGCAATGCCGATAAAACAATAAAAAGCTCTACGTGAGTTTAAATCTGACGCCGTTTGAGCGTGGTAAACTATCGCCATGACGTCACGTCCGCTTAATAGTAACTCGTGAATAAAAATTAATCACGTGACTAATAGACTATACTTTTTTTTGAGACATTTACGTTAGCTTAGGTTAAGAAAAAACAACAACAACTTGGGTTAAATATAATAAAATCTAAGCGTTGCAGTGTTCGTTCCATAACTTTTGTTAAATTGTCTACTAGTTAGTATTTACATTATATGAATACACGGTGGCTTAGCGGTTTAGCATGTTCTCCTCTCAGCGCTAGGGATTCCCGGTTCGAATCTCAATCTGGGTGGAGTTTCCATGTCCTCCCCGTGTCCGCGTGGGTTTCCTCCCACAGTCCAAAAACATGGATCAAGGCAATTGAGTTCTCCAAATTGCCCCATATAGTGTGTCTGTGTGTTCAGTGATGGATTGGCGTCCTGTCCTGGGTGTATCTGCCCAGCGCCCGAGACGCTCTCCCCTGGATTGGCATGGGGAACCCCCCCCCCACGCGACCCCAATAAAGGATAAAGCAGAATATAATGGATAGATGTCAAAATATAAGTGCGGCACGGTGGCTTAGTGGTTTAGCATGTTCTCCTCTCAGCACTAGGGATTCCCGGTTCGAATCCCCATCTGGGTGGAGTTTGCATGTTCTCCCCGTGGGTTTCCTCCCACAGTCCAAAAACATGGATCAAGTCAATTGAGTTCTCCAAATTGCCCCATATAGAGTGTGTCTGTGTGAGTGAATGTGTGCCCAGCGATAGGTTTGCACCCTGTCCTGGGTGTATCTGCCCAGCGCCCGAAACGTTCCCCCCGAAACATGCCCCCCCCCCCCCCAACCCTAATATAGGATAAAGCGGAAGATAATGGATGAATGAATGAATGAATAATTCAGCCCAACATTACAGTTGTGGAAAAAAAAATTCCAAGTAGTGAATTGGTGTGTGAATTGTGTTTGAAGACGATAAAAATGAAAAACCTCTGCAGGACAGTAATGTTTTATTCAGTTTTCACCGTGTTTTTGATTTTAATGAGCCACTCAATGACGACGTTTGTCTTTTTACAAGTTTATTACCAAAATAGTCTTTTGCTGGTTGTGACTTTCTCGTTGCTGGCATGTGAAATGTAAAAACGTCGGTGGGACGGGGTCGGAGGCATGTTAGAGTGCAGGCTTGGGAAGAATTCAGCTGAAGCGAACCCTGCGCATGGAGCCCACGGTGCTGCTCTGAGCTCCCCACTCAGAGAAATTGTTGAAGTCTTTTCTCTCCAGGATGAAGTGAGATCCTTTATAGTTTGGCTCCTGGTACACGACCCAACTGAAGACAAACATACACACAAGGAGCCAGGGGTGACATGACTTTATTAAAATCTTATTTAGAAAAGAAATTCAAACTGAATCTGAGTAACTGGAACAAAGAAAATTAATAAAAAATTAAAAATGGACAGAACTACTCACGCTCCACCCAGCACTCGAATGGACGAGGCCCGGTTCAGGTTATAGCGCGTCATCAGGTTCGGAACATCATCTTGCAGTTCGGTTTTCCTGCCGGAGAATCCGGGTCTTTCGAACAGCTGGGCGCGAGGTGGGTTTGTGTCCTGAGGACATTAAGCACCATGTTCAGTCAGGACATCATATGTTCTCTGGTATTATGGAGGAGTGTGTGAAGGTCTCACCTGCTTGACCGAGCGTACAGATGAGATGTGGTCCCCCTGTCCGCACCACCGATCAGTGCAGTTATATTCCCCTCGCTCAGACATGTCCCACAAGTACTGGCGCCCACGGAAGTGCTCATGCTCGTAGCCCACCCAGCTGATCACAAGACATTTACTTATTACTGATGTTTTCAAAGTACATTAGTAAGTGTTGCATTAATGGCTTTTTAAAGACAAACAAAACCTAAAATACACTGAAAAGTGTAAACACGCCTTTTTTTTTTTGCTGTTTGTGAGGATTTATTATTTTCAGTGAAATTATTAATTATTATAATTATAATTAATGCAACAGCAGAAACAACCAGGTGTCCACATACATTTGGGCAAAAGGTGTGTAAACACAACCTCAGCTGCAATGACTCTGCATCACATACGACATCCTAAATCTTTACATTATTTATGCGGGAAAATATTTTTGCTTAAACATTGATGGTATAATAAGTATATCTTCACTACAGTCAGTTCATTAGAGAAGAACAGAAATTATAGAATATAAATAAAGAGTGTGTAACTCACGCTCCACTTTCCACCTGCACGGAGTTGCATCTTTCTGAAAAGTTCTTGTCGCTAAGTTTCTGACAGTCTGTATTAAGGTCCAGCCGACGGCCGGCAAAGTTTCTCTGCTCAAATAGGGTCACCTGAGACCAAAGAGGAAAAAAAAAAAATAAAATGTTGACCCTAGCTATGTGCAGTTTGTCCAGCTATGATGAGGACTGTCTTGTTAAAAAAAAAAAAAAAAAAAAAAAAAAAAAAAAAAAAAAAAAAAAGGAGACAATGACTTACCCTCCCGCTGGACCCGTAAAAGGCACGTTGGAGCACAGACCCCAGCTTGCTACAGAACAGGGAAAGAAATCCATTAGGGTTCACAGACAAGGGCATGATGAAGGTTTAAGGGTTGGCTTAAAGTCAACAGCAGTTTCTTAAATAGATCTCAGTTGAAGCTGCAAATGTACAACATTATAATATCTTAATATTTAATATCTTAAAATAATTGAACTCTTAATACACAAAAACACATTGATGCTTTATGATAAACCTTTTCCTGGAGACACTTCAAGTTACTTTGTGGAGGTGCAATGCGTTTCTGAAGTTTCCACACATTAATGATGTAAACAGTTCAGATTACTGGTTTGAGTTTGCTGATGTGAAGTGAATTCACTCAAATCACTCACACGACTGAAACAGAACCTGTTTGTGTATTTTAAAGATTAAACTGTCAGCACTGAGCTGCTCATAGTTAAAGACTGGTGCAGATTTTTCACTTCTGAACACACTGAACACATACCTGGTTTGTTGGGCTATTCCAGGGACTTTAGTAAAGATGTTCATGTCAGCTTGTGAAAGCCACTAAAATGCCCCTTAAATACAGAAGCTTAACAGAATAAGAGAGGACTAGAACCCACACTCATTCTCATTGTGCCTCTTTCTATATTGATTTGCTAAACAACAGTCAACAGTGTTTGTGTGTCAGACCCAATGACCTTCATGTGAACATACACACAAAACATGTCTGCACGAAAACCGGCAGCTTATGTGTGCAAAAAAAGTTTATCAAAGCTTGTGTGTGTGTTTGTCACACAACACAGGGTTCAGCATCTGCAATGTTCTCTGTATTCACACCAGCGGTACATAAACACCTCAAATGAGATGGAACCTTCAGCATTTCTCTGTATCAACCACAAAAATGCTGCACTTCACTTCACTTACTAAACATATAAAAAACTGTTGTCATGTAATTTTAATGTTATGTATTATTTAATGTTAAGTGCATGTATTATTTCTTTCTTTAGATTTTGAACACATTTTCTGTGAGGAAAATATTCAGTTTGGGAGTCTCTGACTATGTCTCAGTTTTTAGGTACAAATCTAAGTATTTTTATTGGCATTATTACTTTATAGTACGAGTTTAAAGAGGTCCCAAGTAAAATAACGTTTGAATGTAAATGGTGCCGTCTGCTGGCGGAACGATGGGATTGCATGTCTGACATTGTGAATGGATCAATTTTACACCTAATTGGTTAAGGACGTTTTTTTTAATTATATAAAACATACACTTTAAATATATATTGAGAGTTATTTTTTTTAATGATTTATTAACTTGATATTATTCAGACTCGATGTCAAAACACAGACGCCTACATAAATAAATTAATATATTTATATCATGTTGGTTTCACTTACAGGCAGGTACTCTCCTAGAGAGAAAAATGCTGCTTAAGTACCAATATTTTTAAGTCTTTAAGAAAATTAAAGATTAAACTAGCAGCAATGTTTCAGTGTTTATATCAAATATCAAGAATCAAGTATTTTATCGTCATCCCGACCATAAACGTGTGTGTAGTACACAACCAAATAAAAGTGTTCATAGGACAGCAATCTACATCATTCAGCTGAGTGTATGCATTCAGAACCAAGTGCAATGAACATGTGCAGCAACACAAGACAAATGTGCAGGTAATAGTATAGCATAAAAAAAAATTAAAAATCCAGGGGGGGGGGCAATAAAGGTCAGGGCAGTCTCACTTAACAGTCAACTATTTGTGGGAGCAATAAGGTGCAGTTATTGCGTTATCCTTGTAAATTTTCCACATGATAAAGATTGTTTTGCAGCTGTTTGGATCATTATTGTAATAATATCATATAAAATGGGTTAATGCTTAGTTCAGGATCTGAATGCCCCTGGATCACCCTCATTACCATTAGCCTTGCTTACAGAGACAAATTCTCTATCAAACTGTTTGCCCTAGCACTTTTTCCCCCCTCACCCCACTGAGCGTGAATGGGGGGTATTTGTGGCGGTGGACGGATCACGAGGGTTCTGAATAGCACATTGACTTGCTGGATGCTTCACTCCGGCTTTGTGCTGGCAGGTCAGCGCCTCTGGAGAGCATTGTGAGGATGAATGAAATCCAGAAGCTCTACTGACCTTCTGGTACTTTGGAGTAAATGCAAGCAGGAACAAATGCAAGGCGTGGAACAGGTACGAGTCTATATGTGTCTGATCTGAGGCAGGGTGGACGAGGGACGTAGGCAGAAAGACGAGGGATCATAGACGGCCAGTTTTGATTAACTTGCTCCCCCTTGATTAATGAAATTATTTGACATGTCTTTGGTAATGGCAGCTCTGGAGAAGCTGACGTACGTCCTCTCTTTAATAGCGCTGTGTGTCAGTGTGTCGTACAGCTGGATGAAATGAAAGTGTGCTATAGTCTGGGTTTGGAACAAGTGTTGTTTACGCTTATGACCGATGATAAATGAGAAGAGGCGGCTGTCGGGTTGATGATCTGAGTAAGTTATCCAACTGTAAACTTCGGCAGTTTCAGATTCTCATTCCTGCTATTGTGTTTGTCGTCTTGCAGTTTTACCCGCATGACTTATAAGTTTTTATAAGGTCAATACATAGAGCAAGACACCAAAACTGCACGTTAACAAATCTTTAACTTCAAATGTAAAATATAACTGAATGTGAATTGGATTTCCTTTGGGTTTTCTTTAGATTTTTTTTTTATTAGTTGTGTCCAATTTTTTCCATTATGACAGCATTAACAGAGGGGAAGTATAAAGGACATCTTGTGCTTCTCCTGGAACCAGTGATGCCAGCCAACCTTATCCCCCCACTATTTTCTGTCTGTTATTTATTATCTTAATTTGTCTGTTGTTCATTATCATAACTGTGTCCTGTGCTATCTTTCATGGCCCAAGTGATTTTAAGAAATAAACCCAAGTGGCCCAAGTGATTTTAAGAAATAAACGAAGGGGTTTGCAGTTTTATCAGTTTATGTAGGTGTAAACTCACACTGATCACATGATCCCGATGTAAACTAGTGAACAGTTTGTCCATGAATCCCATCATCCCAAGAGAACTTTACTAAATGCTCAGAATATGTAAATGTGTCAAAAACTAATATAATATTTACAGTAATATCATTTTTTTAAAGGTGTAACTGAAGTGACCTAGTAGAGAAGAAGAGGATGGCAGTGGACCGATTTCTGAGCCTGTGCCATGTCCTTGTGTTGGCGCTGTACGTTTCTGCAACGGAGGACTTTGACTGGACCAAGAACGAGAAGGGATCCTTCCACTATGGCATCTTCCCCACTGGTAACCCTTCACTCTTATTTCTTTCTACCTTTAAATCTGTAACTATCATTTCAAATAGGTAGTTAATATCAACATTCTATAGTCTAATGTTATCTAAGGGAAATTAGAAATTATCTAATCGAGTGCTTCTCTAATAATAAAAACTAAAGCCAAACTGAAAGTAGTCTGTACCTTAAAATAACACTCAGAAACTACAGTCGAACTGATATATTAATTATACGTTCCGAACTCATTGTACTGTACCTTGCTCATCTGTTGACAGCATTCTCGTGGGGGGCTGGAAGCTCAGCGTATCAGACCGAGGGAGCCTGGGACAAAGATGGAAAGGGAATGAGCATCTGGGACGTGTTTTCACATAAAAAAGGCAAAATTCACCAGAACAACACGGGAGACTCGTCCTGTGAAGGCTACTATAAGATCAAGGTAAAAATAATTCTCACTCCGTGGCGTTCACCACTGCAACATGGTGGAACGATCTTCCCAACTCTGTCCGTAAGGCAGAATCACTAAGCAGTTTTAAGAAACTACTGTAGACGCATCTCTTTAACAAATACCTGTTGTAAAAAAAAAAAGAAGGAAAAAAAAAAAAAAGCATCAAATAACGATCAGGTTTGATGAATTTACAGTGGAGTTGGTTTTGTCCATAACTTCTGACTTCTGTAATGTTCTCATTTGTAAGTCACTTTTGACAAAAGCGTCTGCTGAATGACTAAATGTAAATGTATGAATGAATAATTGTGTGACTAAAATGATTAATTATTCCTTATTATTCCTTAAATCTGGTCGAATTCTTAAACTGAAACTTTTTTAAACTATTTTAAATGGTTAATTTGAAAACATAATTGATCACTATGCCGTGTTAACAGGACGACATCATGCTGATGAAAGATATGAAGCTGAATCATTATCGCTTTTCCATTTCCTGGCCGAGGATCCTGCCCAGTGGAATCAAGTGTAAGAGCCGCAGATGGAAATCAGATCGCCACACACACCGATTAACCGACCCAGATCGCCGATTAACCGACCCAGATCACCGATTAACCGACCCTGCATCGCTTACACACAAAAACAAAAGAGTGATGGATCTACAAAGTCTGGTGATGGGTTCAGAAATGACAAATCCAGAGCTTTCCATTTAAAACAATGCCATTGATTAAGAAGAATGAACAAACCCACATTCAGCCAACTGTAAGGCGTACATGTCCTCTAAAAGTAAACATCCTGTGTCATTATTGATAATGTTCGTGCTTTATAAAAGCCATAAAGAACTCCTGACCGTCCAACTTCCCTCAGAGAATCATCAGAGAATCTGCTCAGAATGCCGGCTTTAATCCCAGTGCCCAACTTTTGGACGTCTTTAAACATCAACTCCTTCTTTATTAACGTCAGTGTCTGATTACACATATGACTGCACAGAATAGACATCTAGAACTTGAGATTAATCTATAAATAAGTGAAAAAAATTTATACACATAACGATTTATAAACTTGCTGCAGATTGTTACAGCTTCATACTAATACTCAGGGTTCAGATTATAAGGATGATGCTCAGGGGTAAATAATAAATTCATTCATTCATTATCTTCCGCTTTTATCCTATATAGGGGTCGCGGGGGGGATTTCCCCATGCCCATCCAGGGGAGAACGTTTCGGGCGCTGGGCAGATACACCCAGGCCAGGGCGCCAATCTATCGCTGGGCACACACTCACTCACACACACACTCTATATGGGGCAATTTGGAGAACTCAATTGACTTGATCCATGTTTTTGGACTGTGGGAGGAAACCGGAGAACCCGGAGGAAACCCACGTGGACACGGGGAGAACATGGAAACTCCACCCAGATGGGGATTCGAACTGGGAATCCCTAGTGCTGAGAGGAGGACATGCCAACCACTAAGCCACCGTGCCACCCTAAATAATAAATTTAATTAAATTTAAAAAAATATTTTTTTTTTAGTGTATCATGTTGTAAACATGTAACTACAACTGACTGTTCTTTTAATTAGCTGTCTATGTTAATGAGAAAGGAATACAGCACTATGACACCTTCATTAATCTGCTCCTGGAGAACCAGATCACCCCCATAGTGACGCTCTATCACTGGGACTTGCCTCAGGTCAGCATCACATTTCTCCACATGCTTCTGGGACGTCGGCATCATTAAAGATGTCACACCATATTTATATATCATCAGGTTCTGGAGGAGAAATACGGCGGCTGGCAGAACAGCAGCATGATTGATTACTTTAACGACTTCGCCAATCTGTGCTTCGAGAAATTTGGCAACCGAGTGAAATACTGGATCACCTTCAACAACCCGTGGGTGAGCATTTTAATATTCATTAGTGTTAAAAAATGGAACAATGTTCTTTTGAATTCGATCCTGAATCTAATTAAAAACAAAAATTATATTGATAAACAAAAAATAACTGCACTTTTATATCTTGATTTAACAGACAGTTTATGTTGGAAATAAAAATACTATCAGCGCTGCACTAATGGGATATTTTAGACTGAGGGTTTGTTTTCATTGTGAACTTTTTAAAATCTTTATAAACAATGATTTGGAGCGAGTTACCAGATTCTGACATTAAATAAAGCTTTTTTTTAAAACACGGAGCTTCTGTGTCGTGTGAAACTGAACAAAGCTGAATGATGAATAATGAGAAGGTATGTTTTAGTCTGTTGCAGTTGAAGGCTATGAAACAGGCGAGCATGCTCCCGGACTGAAACTTAAAGGTAATGGGGCGTATAAAGCTGCACACAACATCATTAAGGTGAGTAAAGTCCCGAAACGAGCATTAAATTATAAAGAAATACACACAAAATAAAACATATACACTAAATAATAATATACTTACATGTTGATTGAAGCTCCAATCCATTTTCTTCCCCATTAAACCCCCAGGCTCACGCTAAAGTCTGGCACAGTTATGACATCCAATGGCGAAGCAAACAGAAAGGTAAAAATCAACCACCTTGTTCTGAACTGATGTTCAGATCAATCTCTGCTGATAGATAGATAGAAAACTTTATTCATCCTGAAGGAAATTTAGCAGCCAGTAGCAGTAATAGTACAGTAAAAAATAGGGGGAAATTTAATATATATATATATATATTTACAAGTGTCAAGTGGCGGCACGGTGGTTTAGTGGTTTATCACGTTCTCCCCTCAGCACTAGGGATTCCCGGTTCGAATCCCCATCTGGGTGGAGTTTCCATGTCCTCCCCATGTCCGCGTGGGTTTCCTCCGGGTTCTCCGGTTTCCTCCCACAGCCCAAAAACTTGGATCAAGTCAATTGAGTTCTCCAAATTGCCCCATATAGAGTGTGTGTGTGTGTGTGTGAGTGAGTGTGTGCCCAGCGATAGATTGGCGTCCTGTCCTGGGTGTATCTGCCCAGCGCCCGAAACGTTCTCCCCTGGATGGGCATGGGGAACCCGTGACCCTAATATTGGATTAAAGCGGAAGATAATGAATGAATGAATTTATTATTTACCCCTGAGCATCATTCTTATAATCTGAACCCTGAGCATTAGTATGAAGCTGTAACAATCTGCAGCAAGTTTATAAAGCATTCTGTGTATAAATTCTTTTTTTTTTTTTTACTTATTTATAGATTAATTATAATAATATAACCGCGACCCTAATAGAGGATAAAGCGGAAGATAATGGATGAATGAAAGGGTCAAGTGTGTAGTAGTATCAAAACTAAAGTGTCCAGTATGGACGGAGACCAAGGGATCATGTGCAAAATACAATATACAGTTTTTAGATGTCCTGTTTTATTTGTTCTTCTGGACCAAAACAGTTGTCTTGTGGAGCCTGATGGCCCTCGGAACAAAAGATCTCCTCAGATGCAGCTGAAAAAGAAAGATCTGAGGCCACTGACATTCAAAGAAATCTGTACACACACACACACACACACACACACACACACACACACACATGGGACTGCATGCTGACATCCCCAGCACATCTTTTTGATTGCAGGGATGGTGGGAATCTCATTGTCTGCTGACTGGGGGGAGCCGGTGGACATCACTAATCAGAAGGACATTGAGGCAGCAGAACGATACATGCACTTTCACTTGGGCTGGTTTGCGTCACCGCTCTTTAATGGAGATTATCCTCAAGTGATGAAAGACTACGTAGGCAAGTTACAGCATCGGGAGCCGAGACACATTAAATATTAGCTATATTTTACCAAATAATTTGGTATTTCTTTTCTATTTTTCTTAATTACCCGTCGTCTCTCCAGGTAGAAAAAGTGCACAGCAAGGGCTGGGCAACTCGCGTCTGCCCACATTCAGCCCGCAGGAGAAGAGCTACATCAGGGGATCCTGCGATTTTTTGGGAGTTGGTCACTTTACGACACGGTACATCACGCAGAAGAACTTCCCCTCATTCCGCGGGAGCAGCTACTTCACTGACGGGGACGTGGCGGAGCTGGTGGACCCCCTGTGGCCTGATCCCGGATCTGAATGGCTGTACTCGGTGCCGTGGGGATTCCGGAGACTGCTCAACTACGTGAAGGTTCTCCATGATGTCATGATTGTTGTGACAAAACTGAATTGAAATAAAAAAAAAAAAAAAAAGTAAATAAATAAAAAAATTAAAAATGAGGCGGCACGGTGGCTTAGTGGTTAGCATGTTCTCCTCTCAGCGTTGGGGATTTCCCGGTTCGAATCCCCATCTGGGTGGAGTTTCCATGTCCTCCCCGTGTCTGCATGGGTTTCCTCTGGATTCTCCGGTTTCCTCCCACAGTCCAAAAACATGGATCAAGTCAATGGAGTTCTCCAAATTGCCCCATATAAAGTGTGTGTGTGAGTGAGTGTGTGCCCAGCGATGGATTGGTGTCCTGTCCTGGGTGTATCTGCCCGGCGCCCGAAACGTTCTCCCCTGGATGGGCATGGGGAACCCCACCGCGACCCTACTAGAGGATAAAGTGGGAGATAATGAATGAATGGATAATTAAAAAAAAAAAAAAAAAAAAAAAAAAAAAAAAAAGATTGAAAAACTGCATAAGAAATTTAATCTAGAGAATACTGAAGTATCATCGCACTGACACTGCATTTCAGACGCAGTACGGAAACCCGATGATATACGTGACGGAGAACGGCGTCTCTGAGAAGATGCTGTGCACTGATCTGTGTGACGAATGGAGGATGCAGTATTTCAGGGATTACATTAATGAGATGCTTAAAGGTGAGTGATATATAATATATATACACGATATAATAAATAAAGGCCATAATCCGAGGAGGTCTCTTGTCTGGTCAGCGGTGAACGACGGCGTAAATGTGAAGGGATACACGGCCTGGTCTCTGCTTGATAAGTTCGAATGGGACGAGGGCTTCTCCGAGAGGTTCGGCTTGTATTACGTGGACTTCGGAAGCAAAAACAAGCAACGTTACCCAAAAGCCTCCGTTCATTTCTACAAGCGGATCATCAGCTCCAACGGCTTCCCCAATCAGAGAGAGGTGTGCCTTCAAAAAATAGAAAGGTTGAAGATTAAATTATGTTGAATGAATTATGTTCTTATGCGTCTATTGCAGATTGAAAGCTGGAAAAGAAAAGCAACAGAAACCTGCACCTCCAGTAATCAGCTTTTAGCTGCAGGTTGGTATTATTTGCACAGATCACGTATAAAATAAAACAAAATTAAACCACAAAGGACAAAGTAATGTAATCCAGCTGGGGCAAACAAAAGAAAAGTCTGTACAAACTTTTACAAAACACTGAAAATACTTTTATGAACACGCAAATTGAAAAGTTCGGATCAGATTCTGACTCAGTGCATGAACATGGCGCACAAATTTAAACTCACTACGTAAAGAGCAACGTTCTAACAGGAACTTTCTTTTGTTTGCTCCTCCAGCTAGAAGAAAATCCACGGAAACTAAGGGAGAAATGCCAAAGGTTTGGCGGGTGCATGATGAAGTTTAGGTATCGGGCAGTATACCCTAAATGCAATAATTAGCGCACATTAATGCGCCCTTCATTATTATTATTTTTTTTACCAACCTCCATGTCTCTTGCAGATCCACTCAGCAGCCACATGGAGATGGTAACGGAGATCGTGATTCCCACGGTGTGCACACTTTGTATTCTCCTCAGTGCCGTCTTCATCATGTTCCTCCTCAGGAGTCGCCTCTAGGCCCTCTAATCATTTTCCTGTGAACTGCTCCTGAACTTCATGCAGACCAGACAGCAAACACTGGAGATATAAAGATAGTCCATGCGTTTATACATTGAAGCATCAGTGGAAAATGTACTGTCTCAATCCTGAATGGTTAGCGAAAGGGTTGGCATTTTCTTTGATGTGAAAAGGATGGATTTTGAGGGATTATTATTATTTTTTTTGCCTATAGGGATTAAAATTCACATGATGTTATAACATCAGATCGGATTGTTTTGTATGACCTTTACTCCGGGACTGGTGGGAATATCAGGCTCTTCAGAAATCATATAGAAAACAAAATACAAACTGTATCCACATCTTTAATAAAGATCATACAATTTGTCGGTCACGTTCTTTACATGTTATCATAGAAATAGATAGAACTACAACGACTTTCTAAATACAAAAACCTTTACAATAAACAACATCTGAAATGTACGTTGGCGGCACGGTGGCTTAGTGGTTTGGCACGTTCTCCTCTCAGCACTAGGGATTCCCGGTTCGAATCCCCATCTGGGTGGGGTTCCCATGTTCTCCCCGTGTCCGCGTGGGTTTCCTCCGGGTTCTCCGGTTTCCTCCCACAGTCCAAAAACATGGATCAAGTCAAGTAAATTCTCCAAATTGCCCCATATAGAGTGTGTCTGTGTGAGTGAGTGTGTGTCCAGCGATGGATTGGCGCCCTGTCCTGGGTGCATCTGCCCAGCGCCTGAGATGTTCTCCCCTGGATGGGCATGGGGAACCCCACCGCGAACCTAATAGAGGATAAAGCGGAAGATAATGAATGAAGGAATGAATGAATGAATGAAATGTACGTTAACTAGTTTGATAGTTTCACTAGATGGCGCTGTAAGTAACACCATGTCTATTCAGAGAGGTCGCATGTTCACTGGCTGTGTCCAAATCATTACCATTTTCCCTAAAAAGTGTTCAGAATGAGTGACTTTAATCTGTTCATTAAATTAACACGCTGTTATATCGGGTATCGGATTTTTTTGTTTTGTTGCGTGCAGTTCGAAGTTTGTTGAATAAACGGGTTCGGTCTTGATAAAAGCGAACTAAATAAACTTCGTAGTGCACTAGAGAGTGAAGCAAGTGTAATCAGGACACGATCCGAAAAAAGAAAAACCCCGGCAAAATAAGACCCGCGCTCGGGGGCTGTTGAGTTTCTGAGGTGAGTACAGCTCGTTTGTTTTAATTACATTCGCAGAAAGTAAGTTAGAGACAGAGAAGCCGATGTTTTGTTCCGTTTTTAACAATAATCAATTACATACCGTAGTAAGCCTGAGTCCATCGAGCTTTTTTTTTTTCCTCGCCTGTATTAAGGCATTTCCCGCCCCCTTTTAAATCATTGGGCCATTCCCACAAAGCTGTTGCTGATTGGGCAGTTACATATTGGCGGCCCACTACCATCCAATGACATCACAGTAATGGCAATACGGGTGTGGAAACGACTTTGTGATTACTGAAATAAGTCGGCAAGTTATTAATCTAGATTAATTAGATTTATTAGTTTTTCCTCAGCGGCGTCGCAAAAACTTGATTGCTTTTTACGGCTACTGCATTATAGAGTCCTAATGTGAATCCTTCGTTTTTATAAAGTGTTCGAAATGCAGCCTTTATAAGATGTGAATTCTTAAAAAAAAGCAACAGCTGGCTGTTTTAGTTGTAAATTAAACAAAGCCGACAAAAAATCCCGTGAAATTAATGTGTAATATAATCGGAATCAAACCTTCAGACCTGGTATTAATATTTTTTTACTGTATGATAAGCTGATTAAATGCAACATTAAGTACCTCTGTAAACATCTGGCATTAAAAACGTCTTTACGTGCATTTACGGACATTTACGATCGGATCTCCTCTAATATTTATACAAATATACATAAATATTGTAGTTTTTAGAGCTTTAGAGTTTATTTACATATGTGAGGAATTAACTGCAGTTTACCCCCCCTGGTGTTGAACGGTAGTACTACAGTTAAAATACGTTTCCACCTGTGTGCTGGAAGGCTATTGTAATTCATTCATTCATTCATTATGAATGGGGGGGGGGGTTCCCCATGCCCATCCAGGGAAGAACGTCTCAGGCGCCAGGGCAGATACACCCAGGACAGGGGGCCAATCTATCGCCGGACACACACTTACTCACACACAGAGACACACTCTACATGGGGCAATTTGGAGAACTCAATTGACTTGATCCATGTTTTTGGACTGTGGGAGGAAACCGGAGAACCCGGAGGAAACTCACACGGACACGGGGTAGGACATGGAAACTCCACCCAGATGGGGATTGGAACCGGGAATCCCTAGCACTGAGAGGAGAACATGCTAAACCACTAAGCCTACTATTGTAATTGTTGCTTATTAAAAAATAATATTCTAAGGTGCAGCATTGTCTATAATTTATTTATAAAGCTACCACAGCTTCTATATTCTGATCAAAATGTTCTCATTGATGATACCGTGGGATGGGTGTCCAGGTTTCATGCACGATGGTGGATGCAGCAGAAAACGGGCGTTTCGGAATTGACGACTATGACCAGATAGAGGACGAATCGTTTCCCCCTCTTCCACCACCCTTATCTCCTGGAGAGGGCAACTTTGATGATCTTTTAGCCGGCGAAGAGGGTGAGAAATCTCTAGATGCTTTTCTATATGCACTTTAGAGACGTAGTGATGCACTGACTGCAGTTCCCTGCATCACCAGGTGGGGAAGGAGAGGTTTCTAAGCTACCTGATGTTCCGGTCGCTAAGAGACGAATGGTCAGGAGACCTCAACCTAAACTCGACTCTCAAAGGTAAAAAAAAAAACGGCTTACGGCTACGTTCTTCTTAATGCGCTTTAGGTCGGTGAGGGTTACAGTGGACCTGCACATTTAAAGTGTCCATCCATCCATTATCTTCCACTTTATCCTCTAGTAGGGTCGCGGGGGGGCGGCGCTGGGCAGATACGCCCAGGACAGGGGGGCAATCTATCGCTGGGCACTAGGGGTGTCTTCAACTAAAGATTTTCATAGTCGAATCTGATTCGACAGATTTTCCCTATAGTCGACTGATAGTCGAATCAGTTAAAATTTCACCACATGATGGCGCTATAAGCGTAGTTTTTAAAAAAAGATTTTTTTTTTTTTATATTTTACTTGTTTTTCTAACAAAAGAAAACCTTTTTTTTGTTTTTCTTTTTTTTTCTCTAGAAATTAGGATGACTTTATTTGACAAAAGGCTATATATATAACGAAAACAAAGACATTTCATTTAAAAACTAATGCTTAGCAGCAGCCATGGGCGCCCCATGTGGTCAAAATGGTACATTCGACTATGAGGTTCATAGTCGACTACGGTTCTCCGAATCGAATCAGCGAATATTGCAGCTCACCCCTACTGGGCACACACTCACTCACACAGACACACTCTATATGGGGCAATTTGGAGAACTCAATTGACTTGATCCATGTTTTTGGACTGTGGGAGGAAACCGGAGAACCCGGAGGAAACCCACGCGGACACGGGGAGGATATGGAAACTCCACCCAGATGGGGATTCGAACCGGGAATCCCTAGTTCTGAGAGGAGAACATGCTAACCACTAAGCCACCATTTGAAGTGTGATTTGTTTTAAATGTTTAAAAAAAAAAACATTTGCCATATAACTCTTTCTCCTGCATCACAGGCTGCTATCGGACCGGGGACTCCCAGCGTTACGTACATTATTCGACGAGGTCAAGTTCAAGGGCAAAGGCCACGAGGTGACCGAAGCTTCATTTACATTTAGTCATTTATTGGACGCTTTTATCCAAAGCGACTTACAAGGTGAACACAGGGTTCATCACAGCGCCCCCTGGAGCAATGAGGGTTAAGGGTCTTGCTCAAGGACCAACACTGGTAACTTCAGTGGACCTGGGATTTGAACCCACAACCTTCAGATTGACAACCCAACACCCTGACCACTGTTTACATCTAGCCGCTTTAATTTGTTATAAATACAGAATTATTTTTTTTTTTTGCCTCACTGTGTGCACCAGGCTGAGGATCTCCGGGTTCTGATGCAGAAAATGGAGAACTGGGCTCACCGTCTGTATCCCAAACTGCAGTTTGAAGACTTTGTGGACCGGTTAGAGGTTCTGGGAGGCAAAAAGGAAGTTCAGGTGAGTAAGATGATTAAGCTGATGATGTGTCCACAGGCTGATCTCAGAGCTCTCATGAAGACCTCATGGTTTTTAGACTTGTCTGAAGCGAATCCGCCTGGACATGCCGTTAACGCACGAGGATTACGCCGGACCGGAGGAGCGCGGTGAGAGGACCAGGGTTCATTCTTTAGTTTAGGTTTTGTCCGATACAGCTCGTTTTATTCGTGGGATTGTACCTAATAAAGTGGCCGATGTGTGAATATCACATCCTTCAGAGGAAGCGGAGGTTCCGGCGCAGAGCGACGCAGATCCGTTCAGAGACGAGGGTTTTCCTGAGGACCCGTTTGTCCATTCCACCCCGGCGCCGGTTCCACTGAGTCTCACCGAGGAGCAGCAGCGGCGCATCGAGCTCAACAAACGGCGCGCTCTGGAGAGACGGCTGGAGAGACGACAACAAGGTGACGGCGCACTGCGTTCAATCAGTCGTCTCATTATCCCCAAACTATTTACCGTATTTTCCAGACTATAAGGTGCACCTAAAAGCCTAAAATTTTCCCAGAAATCGGACGTGCGCCTTATAATCCGGTGCCTTATACGTGTACTGAGTTCCAAATTCTATAAAAGTATTGTTGTGCGACCGGGTGGTTTTGTCCCCCACACATCGCCGCCCTGCTGGTCTGTGACTCCATGCGCGCTCATCTCACAGAAAAGCCGAGTGAAGAAAATTAATCCGGAGCTCGCCGTCATTCCGGGAGGATTAAATAAAGAACTGCGACCGCTGGACGTTGGTGTAAACGGGGCGTTTAAAGTAAAGTCGCGGGCGGCGTGGGAGCGATGGATGATAGACGGCGAACACACGTTTACTAAAACTCGGGAGGCGGCGGCGGGGCGAGTTACGCCACCGTCTGTGAATGGGTCGTGGACGCCCGGGCTGAGGTTTCTGCCGTGACCGTCGTCCGAGCTTGCGCGAAAGCCGGCGTCGTCGCCGAACGGCCGCCCGGAGACGAGACGGACTCGGACATCGCTGAGAGGGAACGCCGGAGTGCTCGATAGAGAACCAGCTTTTTAATTCAGACACAGAAGACGAGGACGCTGATGGATTTGTGGGAGAAGAGAGATTAAAATAATGTGTGTTTATCAAGTAGTAGAATAAACTTCAATTATAAATCAGCGTTCTGCATCCTTTACTTTTCTTGTAGATCGTATGTTTTAGCGAGTGCCTTATAATACAGAGCCGTACAGAATAAGTACCGTACAGAAATACAGTCCCCAATTCAGACTGCGCCTTATTGTACGGTGCGCCTTATACGTGGCTCAAATACAGAAATAGACCCCGTAATTCAGACTGCACCTTATAATACGGTGCGCCTTATAGTCCAGAAAATACGGTAATTACAAACAATAGAATCAAACGGAGCTAACGACTCGTGTTGCTTTTTCAGAATCATCACAGCTGAGTTTCCCAGAAGAAGATGCTTCCAGTCCCACCGTACAGAACCTCAGCAAAGACGAGCAGGACGAAAACACAGAAACGGAGACACCTTCGAATGAGAAACCGGCAGCGTCTGAGAGTTCCCCGCTTAGTGACAACGACAGCCCCGTTCCAGATCAGACAGAACAGCTGGAACTTAAGGCGGACCCCTGAACCCTCTGCCAAAAAAACATCAGCCTTCCAAACGTTCAAAATCACATTATGATTAATAATTCAGTAAATTAATCAAAATGGTGCTAAACCCACTTCAGTCCAAGAGCTTACTGAAGTACAGGGAGATCAGCCAATCCAGTTCAGTTAGAAAATAATAAACCATTGTTTTGGCTAAAAATTGATAAATCTTTAAATTTTATAATTTTGCCGGTCAGCTCAGAACTGTTTAAATGTCACGGGATCGATTTTAATGTATTTATTCTCAATAAAGACTTCCAATTCGCACGTTTGTGTTATTTATAATGATCATTAAAATCAAACTAACTCATTCTCAAATCAACAAAAGCAGCCGAAATAAAACTGAAGATGTAACTAGAAAGGAAGTTTGTGAACAAACTATAAATTTGGCCTGGAAGGGCTGACTGCTGCTGCAAAAAAAAAAAAATCTGAAAAAGAAAAAAACAACCAAAAAAAAAACAGCTAACTATTGTAATGCGGAGAACATGCCAAACTTCCAAATGTTAACAAACAGCTAACCAAAACAATGAATAATTGAAATAAAAAGGTAAAAACAAGCAAAAAACAAAACCGATGGTAATGTGGAAAACATGCCAAATTTCCAAATGTTGACGGTGGCTAACCAAAAGGATAAGCAAAAAGACTTAAAAGGAAAAAAAATAAAAATAAATAATAAAAACCTGTAAAGTTGTTGGAAATATAGCTTATAGCTTATAAACCTATTGATTAAGGGTGTAATGGTACAATTATTTCACAGTTCAGTACAAATTCGGTACAGCAGTGGGGGGGGGTTGTTTTTTTCCATTATTATTATTATTATTATTCTCGAGAAATATTATACCTTAAGTCACCCAATAATCTTAATAGTAAATTGTGTTAATGCTGCCGACATTAAAATAAACCACACATCAAATACGTACACTCCCTTTAATAACTAAATAGTTTACCCGCGCAGTCTGTTGCCAAGCTCCTTTTTGAAAAAATAAAAACCAGAAATAGATGTCCTCCATTAACACCAAACTGACTACAAACAGGTGGATTTACATACATGTAGAAAGCAGACATTTGCCCGTGAGTTTGTGGGAAAATAAAAAAAACGTACTGACCTTATTTAGACGGGGACGACGGCACGGGATTCGGCTCCTCGATCAGAACGATGCTCTGCGGAAACAAATCAGAATTCAATACGTTATGAAGACACTGAGCGCAATCAGTTATTCAGTTTGATTCGGACATTTTTTATCATCAACAGAACGAACTCCATACTTATGCACACGACATTTTTACTAACTACAACACAAACGTCTTGGGGGCTCATAAATCAGTCAATTAGAAAATCCCCTGTAAGAAGCTCATAGATTTTAACTAAAAAGTCCCTTGAAAGAGGTTCATTCACCTGTTTAAGTCCTCTGTCCCGGGCTCATAGGATTTATTCTAATAAGTCCTCTTATCAGGGGCTTATATGCATTATACATTGATTTGTCCACCCAAAGAAATGTTTATTATAAAAAAAAACGTCCTAATAAAACACTTTTACATCTACTTTATACGTACTTATTAAATTCTATATTCATGGTCTCGATCTTGGCTTATGTACCTATTGATACGGGGTGTAACAAGACACAAAATTCACTTCAAATATTAATAAGCATTCTGTTCATAATTATGCACACAAACCATTATTACTAACTACAAAGCAAACTTCTTGGGGGCTCATAAATTAACCAATTAAAAAATCCCCTGTAAGAAGCTCATAGATTTTAACTAAAAAGTCCCTTGAGAGAGGTTCATTCACCTGTTTAAGTCCTCCATCATGGGCTCATAGGATTTATTCTAAAAACGTCTTCTTATCAGGGGCTTATATGTGTTACAAACTGATTTGTCCACCCAAAGAAAGGTTTATTGAAAATTAACACCACATTGACTACAAATAAGTCTATATACATACACTGTAGTTATTTTTAACAATTATTTTTTTCCTCCTATAAACACGAAATTCTACATTTTCTCCTTAAAGGACAATTATTTTCATCATTTCATTCTAGATTTACTTAACAAACATTAACAACAAAACGACCTTCTTGGGGGCTCATATAAATCAGTCAATTAGAAATCCCCTGGAAGAAGCTCATAGATTTTAACTAAAAAGTCCCTTGAAAGAGGTTCATTCACCTGTTTAAGTCCTCTGTCCCGGGCTCATGTGTTTTATTCTAAGTAACGTCCTCTTTCCAGGGGCTTATATGCATTATTACTTTATTTGTCCCCCAAAGAAAGGTTTATTTAATAAAACGGTTCATTTTAAATTTTACAATGATATTCACAACCTCAGCTTCTGGACCTTACGGCTCGGCAAAGATTTTATTTTATTATTATTATTATTATTATTATTATTATTATTAAATGCTTTAAAGCAGGTTCAGCATCGCTGCAGGAACCAGAATCCTATATTATATATTATATTATTTATTCATTCATTCATTATCTTCTGCTTTATCCTCTATTAGGGTCGCGGTGGGGTTCCCCATGCCCATCCAGGGGAGAACGTTTCGGGCGCTGGGCAGATACACCCAGGACAGGACGCCAATCTATCACTGGGCACACACTCACTCACACAGACACACTCTATATGGGGCAATTTGGAGAACTCAATTGATTTGATCCATGTTTTTGGACTGTGGGAGGAAACCGAAGAACCCGGAGGAAACCCACGCAGACACGGGGAGAACATGGAAACTCCACCCAGATATGGATTCGAACCGGGAATCCCTAGTGCTGAGAGGCGAACGTGCTAAACCACTAAGCCACCGTGCTGCCATTATAATATATTATATTATTATATTATATTTTTTTAATCGCTGCAGGAATCAGAATCCTATATTAATCCCCGCGGGCGGGGGGGGGGGGGTAAATCCATATGCGCTCTATAGGGTGAAACATTTCTATAGGGTTCAGGAGTTTTGTGTGAAGGTTTTAAATAAAGAAACTTAAAGAAATAAATAATAAATAAATAATAAATAAATAATAAATGAAGTTTAATGCGGGGAGTCTGGAACGCAGGTTAAAATGTGAGGGATTACTGCGCATGCGCATCGCTTCGGTCGGATTTACAATCTCATTAAAATAGTTAAAAAATATTGAATATAATAAAACATTAACATAGAAGTTTTAATTGATTCAGTTTAAAAAGTTTTAATTGATTTAGTGTTTAAAAAAGTAACGGAGATGAAGTTTAAGTCGGTCAGCTCTGGTTATCGGGACATAAACAAACAAACTTACCTCAGAACCGCAGCACCACGTGATCCATCCGCCCGCGCGGCTCCAATTCACAGCGAAACCAAAATCCTCCAAAAAAAACCACGCTGAATGTAAATAAAAGCGCGTGGGAGACTCGCGTGTTTTTTTTCCACGCGTGGGTCAAACGGAGCTGCACGGAGCACGGCATGCGTGGCAGCGTGTACAGCCGAGGGTGCAACCAGCAACTCGGCCAGGAGTGCAACACCGCCTCCCAACTTTGGTTCCGCCTTGTGTTTACTTTTTTTTAATTATTTTTTTTATTGCAACAACACGCGATGCACAACATCATACAACATAACAACACAAACGTACGGTTTATAAAACCTTTAAGTAATTTAGTAATTTAGTAAAGTAAAACTCATGATAGTTGAAATAGTTCAGGGAACAGAATAAAATGACCATGTGATGAATGAGCATTTTGAATAATAGAATAGTCAACAGGCGGCATGGTGGCTTAGTGGTTTAGCATGTTCTCCTCTCAGCACTAGGGATTCCCGGTTCGAATCCCCATCTGGGTGGAGTTTCCATGTTCTCCCCGTGTCCGCGTGGGTTTCCTCCGGGTTCTCCGGTTTCCTCCCACAGTCCAAAAACATGGATCAAGTTAATTGGGTTCTCTAAATTGCCCCATATAGAGTGTGTCTGTGTGAGTGAGTGTGTGCCCAGCGATAGATTGCCCCCCCTGTCCTGGGTCTATCTGCCCAGCGCCCGAAACGTTCTTCCCTGGATGGGCATGGGGAACCCCACCGCGACCCTAATAGAGGATAAAGCGGAAGATAATGAATGAATGAGAATAGTCAACAAAAACATGTTGTAAATTCATACCCCTGAGGGGGGCAGAAAGCAGGACCAGATGGGGTAGAAGATGGAGATGTTTTGGTGAATGTACACCATTGTGACCATATTTTCATTTGGGAAAACCAGGACACCTTTGGAGCCGGGGGACATATACTGTGGCATCTTTAATTGAGTGTTGAGCCACCTGCTGGTAACCCCCGGAACTGCATGTGCTGTGGTATTCTGTATGTTAGGCTGGACATTCAGGTTGAGGATGGATGAGGTCTGTCGGGGCTCTGGCTCGGTGGTGGAGGGCTGTAGTAGGAGACAGATGGCTGGTAGAGAATGTTTTACATTTTTAATACTTTTTTTTTTTGGAAAAACATTTTTAGTGCATTCTGTATAAACACAGACTTTTTAAATATACAATTTCCACAGTTACAAGTAACAAAATGTCCTAAAAGTGGAACACTAAAACACAACCCCTGTTCCTAAAGCCTTTTGTTCCTCAGTGCATCTATGAGGTTTTTTTTTTTTAGTTAAAACCAGGTTGAGTTAGGTTTTTTTTTTTTTTTTTTTTTTTTGGGGGGTAACATATGAGTTGTATTGCGATATCACCCCTTACAATATATCGGCCGATGCGTCTAACGTCCCCGATATTAAACCAGGTTGGGTTAGGTTTTTTTTTTTTTTTTTTGGGGGTAACATATGAGTTGTATTGCGATATCACCCCTTACAATATATCGGCCGATGCGTCTAACGTCCCCGATATTAACGGCCAGTGTTGCTGGGGCAATTTAACTACATGTAGTTCCGCAGCGAAGCGGATTTGGTGCAGCTCCGCCCTCGGCGACGGTTCCAGGACAGAACGCTGGCTCCAGCAACGCGAGCTCGCTGATCTCCTGCAGGAGCGAGTAGAGATTCGGCGCTCTGCTCTGCCGGAACTCTCTCTCCTCCCGGCTCAGTTTGGGTCTCCTGCTCTTTTCCTCCGCCAGGAGCGACTCCTCCTCCCTGCGCACCACCTCCTCCACCAGCTCCGCCTGCACGCGGCCGCTCGGCCCGGACTCGGTCGCGGCGCTCTGATGTGGCCGGTTACTAATGAGCTCTAGATGCAGACTGTCGGAGTGGCAGCGGGAGGGTTCCACCGAAATACGGACCTGAAGAGCAGAGGGAAGTCACGTTACAGCACCCAAAAAAAATGCTTTCATTATTCAAGAACATGCCCAGTGATAGATTGCCCCCCTGTCCTGGGTGTATCTGCCCTGTGCCCGAAACGTTCTCCCTTGGATGGGCATGGGGAACCCCCCCCCCCACGACCCTAATAGAGGATAAAACAGAAGATAATGGATGAATAGATTATTCAAGAACATTTCAGATGTAAAAAAAAAAAAAGCAATAAAATTAAATATAATTAATTAAAAAATTAATTTATTAAAAAATAATTATAATTATATTATTAAATATTTTCTAAATGGGCAGTGCACTCGGAAGACAGGGCTTGGTCGTTGTAGAATTTGCATGTTCTCTCCTCATTTACATGTAGAAAATGGTAAAGTTACACCACATAATTTTTTTAAATTATTACAGTACGGGCGGCACGGTGGCTTAGTGGTTTAGCATGTTCTCCTCTCAGCATTAGGGATTCCCAGTTCGAATCCCCATCTGGGTGGAGTTTCCATGTTCTCCCCGTGTCCACGTGGGTTTCCTCTGGGTTCTCCGGTTTCCTCCCAGAGTCCAAAAACATGGATCAAGTCAATTGAGTTCTCCAAATTGCCCCATATAGAGTGTGTGTGTGAGTGAGTGTGTGCCCAGTGATAGATGGGCGTCCTGTCCCGGGTCTATCTGCCCAGCGCCCGAAACGTTCTCCCCTGGATGGGCATGGGGAACCCCCCCCCCCCCCCCCCGACCCTAATAGAGGATAAAGCAGAAGATAATGGATGGATATTACAGTACGGATTTTAAATCACTTCTGAACTGACTGACTAAAAAAAGTGGAGGGTGGACCACAAGTTGCCCATGGAACCCTGAATTGTGCAGCTCTGGAATGAACCTGAAACCCGATGAGGATGATGATGAAGATGATAACACGAGCAGGACGACTGCACTCACTGTGACGTGATCAAACAGCTGAAAGACGTGAGAACCGGAGTTGGTGCAGGAACTGATTCGGTCTGCAGCCCTCTGCAGTGTTCCCACCTGCCACTCACAGCTGCCGTCATCCCCCACGCTCACCACCTGGTTCTCCCGGTTCTTCAGATACACTGCTCCCTTTAAACCATAGCTTTACACACACACACACACACACACACACACACACACACACACACACACACACACTTCATTTGCATATTGCTGCATCCAATGCAAATACAGTAAAAGTAAACAATAAATAATAAAGATGAGTGACTGACCGTGGGATAAAGACCAGCACGCCGTTCGCCCTGATGGAGTAGATAACAGCATCGGCCACGCAGCGCTCGTCCGTCTGAGGGTCCTTGTTGCGGAAGTAGAGACACTGGAAAAGCTCTGTGGACTGCTTTTGAGCCTGCTGAGCTGCCTGCGGGTCACAAAACGTCCCATATGTTCTCCACACTGATACACAACATGCTGAATGTTTAAAAAAACCTTAAAACACTGACTAATCATTAAAAACATATAAACACCTAATAATTATTCAAACCTGCGGAAGCTTGTTGGAAATCTCACCCCACTCAAGGTACCTCAAGGTACCCAAAGCACCCAAAACCAACTCATGAATGCGGTGAGGTATTGTAATATAATACAGTTATAAATAAATAACACAATAACAAACCCGAAACACGCAGCGGGAGGGTTACGTAAAAATCCTTTGATGTAAATTGGAAATAAAACCTGATGTGGAGCCGCATGCCGTACTCACTCGGTTCTTGTTGTTGATTTGCTGAGCCAGCTCCTCCAGGTTCTTGTTGCTCGCCAAACTCCCGTGAAGGCAATTTGCCTTCTCTGATTGGACGGCAGCCATGAGGAGGCGGTGCACTACGATGTCGGCGTAGCGCCGGATTGGAGAGGTGAAGTGGGTGTAGCGATCCAGGGCAAGACCTGCGAATCAAACCAAGGGAGATGTTTAGAAGTTCCACACAGGTTCTCTGGAGGTTCTGTTCAAAGTGTATGATCACCCCCCCCCCTTTTTTTTTTTTTACGACAGGTATTTGTTAAAAAGTCTTCAGTAGTTTCTTAAAGCTGCTCAGTGATTCTGCCTTATGGACAGAGTTGGGAAGATCGTACTATCACGTTGCCGTGGTGAACGCCACGGAGTGAGAATCAGCTCCTCGGTGAGGTGGAACCACCAGGGGGCGATCATCACCGGAGCGAAGTGAACGAGTCGGAGTGTATTTTGAGAAGATAGAGTGAAGGTCGGAGGGGGACAGATCCAGAGATGGTTCTATAGACCAGAGACAGAGACTTGTACTGAATGCAGCAGCTAGAGGGAGACAATGGAGGGACATGAGTGATGGAGGGCCACGAGTCATGGAGGGCCACGAGTCATGGAGGGCCACGAGTGATGGAGGGCCACGAGAGATGGAGGGACACGAGAGATGGAGGGACACGAGAGATGGAGGGACACGAGAGATGGAGGGCCACGAGAGATGGAGGGCCACGAGTGATGGAGGGCCACGAGTGATGGAGGGCCACGAGTGATGGAGGGCCACGAGTGATGGAGGGCCACGAGAGATGGAGGGACCACGAGTGATGGAGGGACACGAGTGATGGAGGGACACGAGTGATGGAGGGACACGAGTGATGGAGGGACACGAGTGATGGAGGGACACGAGAGATGGAGGGACACGAGAGATGGAGGGCCACGAGTCATGGAGGGCCACGAGTCATGGAGGGCCACGAGTCATGGAGGGCCACGAGTGATGGAGGGACACGAGTGATGGAGGGCCACGAGTGATGGAGGGCCACGAGTGATGGAGGGACACGAGTGATGGAGGGACACGAGTGATGGAGGGACACGAGTGATGGAGGGCCACGAGTGATGGAGGGCCACGAGTGATGGAGGGCCACGAGAGATGGAGGGACACGAGAGATGGAGGGACACGAGAGATGGAGGGACACGAGTGATGGAGGGACACGAGTGATGGAGGGACACGAGTGATGGAGGGCCACGAGTGATGGAGGGCCACGAGAGATGGAGGGCCACGAGTGATGGAGGGACACGAGTGATGGAGGGACACGAGTGATGGAGGGACACGAGAGATGGAGGGACACGAGTCATGGAGGGCCACGAGTCATGGAGGGCCACGAGTCATGGAGGGCCACGAGTCATGGAGGGCCACGAGTGATGGAGGGCCACGAGTGATGGAGGGCCACGAGTGATGGAGGGCCACGAGTCATGGAGGGCCACGAGTCATGGAGGGCCACGAGTGATGGAGGGCCACGAGTGATGGAGGGCCACGAGTGATGGAGGGCCACGAGTCATGGAGGGCCACGAGTGATGGAGGGCCACGAGTGATGGAGGGACACGAGTGATGGAGGGACACGAGTGATGGAGGGACACGAGTGATGGAGGGACACGAGTGATGGAGGGACACGAGTGATGGAGGGCCACGAGTGACGGAGGGACACGAGTGATGGAGTGACAATGGCATCAATGGTTTGCAGAGGTTCAGCGTGGTGAGCACGTTCTCCACGTTCTCCAAGGTGAACTGAGGATCTGGAGTGTTTTCCTCCACCACCCCACAGATTCCCCCAACCATCAAAGCTAGGTGATGCTGATGAGGTAACTAGGTGAACAGAACGGTGGGACGTACCGTAGTGATAGTACTGATCCTCTGAACAGGCTCCGGTCGAGAAGTACAGAGCATTAGACATGGCCTGAGTGGCCATGACCCTCAGCAGCCGGTTGATCAGCGGGTCGCGAGGATCCACCGCTCGGTCCAGAGAATCAGCCAGAGCTTTATTAGACCTGTCCCAAAAACAGCAGGTTCTGAACAACCGTCACGAGAACAAAATACATCCTGCAGCTTCAACAGGGCAAATCTATAATCTATAATCTATAATCTATAATCTTATTAGCAGAGGCGTCTGATACGGTGCAGAGCGAGTAGGGTGACCAGATTCCAATTCACCATATGTGGGACAAAGATTATGTTTGCGTGGGACACCAATGGACTGCCAAATAAAAATGTGTACCGTATTTTCCGGACAATAAGGTGCACCTAAAAGCCTAAAATTTACTCGGAAATCGGACGTGCGCCTTATAATCCGGTGCCTTATAATATAAACTTTAACACACTTTATAATTCCATTGCACATTGTAAATACATAGTTAAACTTTATCTTTATCTTATTTTTATCTTACTCTACCTTATTTTTCTTACTCTTATCCTTTTTAAACAAATTTTATTTTTCTGTGGAGAGGTCAAAAAAGAAATTTCACTGCTGGCTGTACCATGTATGTGACCAATAAACCTGATTCTGATTCTGATAATCCGGTGCCTTATACGTGTACTGAGTTCCAATTTCTATAAAAGTATTGTTGTGCGACCGGGTGGTTTGTTCCACACATCGCCGCCCTGCTGGTCTGTGACTCCATGCGCGCTCATCTCACAGAAAAGCCGAGTGAAGAAAATTAATCCGGAGCTCGCCGTCATTCCGGGAGGATTAAATAAAGAACTCCGACCGCTGGACGTCGGCGTAAACGGGGCGTTTAAAGTAAAGTCGCGGGCGGCGTGGGAGCGATGGATGATAGACGGCGAACACACGTTTACTAAAACTCGGGAGGCGGCGGCGGGGCAAGTTACGCCACCGTCTGTGAATGGGTTGTGGACGCCCGGGCCGAGGTTTCTGCCGTGACCGTCGTCCGAGCTTTCGTGAAAGCCGGCGTCATCGCCGAACGGCCGCCCGGAGACGAGACGGACTCGGACATCGATGAGAGGGAACACCGGAGTGCTCGATAGAGAACCAGCTTTTTAATTCAGACACAGAAGACGAGGACGCTGATGGATTTGTGGGAGAAGAGAGATTAAAATAATGTGTTTTGTTAAGTAGAATAAACTTCAATTATAAATCAGCGTTCTGCATCCTTTACTTTTCTTGTAGATCGTATGTTTTAGCGAGTGCCTTATAATACGCTGCCGTACAGAATAAGTACCGTACAGAAATAGAGTCCCTAATTCAGACTGCGCCTTATAGTACGGTGCGCCTTATACGTGAAAAACCGTCACACAAAACCTTTTCAGACTGGCCTTGCACTGCTTTCACCCTGGTGTATAGTTTCCCTGTCTTTGTTTCAGCTGCACTTGTTTTTTTTTAGCTGTACAGCTCGTGTTTACGTTTTCGTTCTCTTTCCTCCATATCTCGGAGGCGTGCTGCATGTCGGTGCTGTTCGGACCCGATTTGCATGGTTTGTGTCGGTGGGCGCGCCCTTAACCTGCGTCTGCGTTCCCGTTTGGTTGACATTCAAACAGCCCGCCTCTCCCCCGATAACAGACAACACAGCCGTCCAATGGCAGATTATAAAGCACGCATTTTAAAACCGCAGTCCGACTTTTAATAACAATGCGGGACAACGTCTCAATTCCGCAGTTCCAAGAATAGTCCACCACCTAATTAATTAACCCCAGCTGGTTAAAGTTTCTCACCGTGTATCGATGACATAGCCGCGTGACTTGCCGCTGTCTATAAGCTGATTGAAGAACTCCTGCCTGGGGGGCGGGTGGCGCCTCAGCAGTGCCTGGTGTGGATAGCACTCCTGGATCTTGCGGGCCACCCAGTGGTTGGCATAGATCATGCACTCCGCCACGGTCTCGTGCACCTCCAGCGGCTGCTTGGGAACCAGAGCGGTGATGTTCTTGTCCTCGTCCAGCTGCGCCCTCACCTCCACGCCCTCGAGCTCCAACGCCCCACCCTTATCCCTCCGAGAGCGCAGGTGCCTGGCCACGCGGGTCAGCCCACCCAGGGCGTCCAGGAGCTCGGCCAGCTTCTGCTCGCGCTCCGAGCTCTGGAGCCGCGCCAGCTCCGGCACCTCCACCTCCTCCTCCCCGTTTAAGAGGCTCTGAGCCAGCTCGTAGTGGAGCTGGTACGAGGAGCGGATCACGGTGCGGCCGTACCACACGCTACAGACGTCCAGGCTTTCGGCGTCCAGCTCCCACAACACACTCATCGCATATCTACAGAAAAGAGGACACGTCCCATGACGTTATATCAGTGCTTCTCAAATAGTGGGGCGCGCCCCCCTGGGGGGGCACAGTGTGGTGCCTGGGGGGGCGCATAACAAGAAATCACAGAGCAAGTGATATTAAGTGCATTGAACAAACCCTCAAGAGAAAACATGGAGAAATATTTAACAGAGACGAGGAGAGAAAGGCGGAGAGAGACGAAGATAACGAGAGCAATAAAAATCAACCGAAAGTTAAAACGAGGAAAGTGTATGTAGCGCTTGGTTTCACGGTAACAAAGGTGGGAGACGAAGAAAGGTCTGCTGTGTCTTTAAATGTTGTCAGCGGACAGCGTGAAATAAATGAAGGCGTCACTTAAAGACATTACACTGCAATTACGCTGATAACCGCTCGAGTTTTTAATCGAAAACGTGACGCGTACAGCAAGCAATTATAACGCTTTATTAAAAATCTACTGCAGAAAAGCTGTGCTGCAGAACGGGCGCGTTGGAGACATGAGTTCTGACTTACACAAAAAAAAAAAAAAAAAAAAAAAAAAAAAAAAAACAGCACAAATTGTCATATTCATTTTAGTTTTGTAGGTTAAAGTCTTAATAAATTGTGCTCCTGAATGAATGTTGCTGATGAATTTGAATTTATTATTATTTATTGATTTTATATCATTTCATTTTTCAGTACCAAATGCCGGTCAGTTCAAAAAATGTTTCTTGTTTAAATAAGGATTTAATTCGTTTCTGTTACAAACTAAAAAACAGAGTTAATAAAATGATTGTTCTAAGTTGATCTATATTTCTTTCTTTTTTGTTTTCTTTATTGTTAATAAGGAGACATTGTTATAAAAGAGGTGTACTTAGAACAAATTTATAGACAAATCATACTACAGTGGGCGTGTAAAAATACTTTTTCATCCCATTTTGTCATGTACGGGGGGGCAAAAAAAGTTTTCTTCTTCCTAGGGGGGGCTTAACAGAAAATAATTGAGAATCACTGCGTTATATAAACACACTTTAGTGTTTCAATGTTTTGCACACCTTAGTGATTAACATGTTCTCCTCTCAGCACTAGGGATTCCCGGTTCGAATCCCCGTCTGGCTGGAGTTTCCATGTCCTCCCCGTGTCCGCGTGGGTTTCCTCCGGGTTCTCCGGTTTCCTCCCACAGTCCAAAAACATGGATCAAGTCAATTGAGTTCTCCAAATTGCCCCATATAAAATGTGTGTGTGTGAGTGAGTGTGTGCCCAGCAATAGATTGGTGTCCTGTCCTGGGTCTATCTGCCCAGCGCCCGAAATGTTCTCCCCTGGATGGGCATGGGGAACCCCCCCCCGTGACCCTAATAGAGGATAAAGCGGTAGATAATGGATGGATGGAGGTTGTGCTCACCTGTCCACCCCTCCCAGCAGAGAGCAGAGGTCGGCACTCAGCACCGCCGGCAGCATGTCGTACCGCCGGTCAGCCAGGTAATAGGTGGTGGCCCTGGAAGTGTTCCACAAAGAGCATTTACTAAACAATAAACCATCAAAATGAAGCTCCTGAATCTGTCCTTTATTAATGATGAGAACAAAAAATGATGTGGACCCTCGACCCGCGTCACATTTTACACTTTTTATTTCACATTTATTATTCCAGTTTGTCTCGAAGGTGTTTAATAAGTGTAGATATCATGGTTCAGTGCAGAACACTAAAGAACCGTGACACAATCTAATAAAGAACTTATTGACAGAAGACACTCCAATATATATATATATTCATATAGTGCAGAGATCATCCAGAGGTTTTTATTTTTTTTTTTTTTGTAAAGTCTAACCCTAAAAATCAATGGCTTAGTGGTTTAGCATGTTCTCCTCTCTGCGCTGGGGATTCCCGGTTCGAATCCTGATCTGGGTGGAGTTTCCATGTCCTCCCCGTGTCCGCGTGGGTTTCCTCCGGGTTCTCCGGTTTCCTCCCACAGTCCAAAAACATGGATCAAGTCAATTGAGTTTCTGTGTGAGTGAGTGTGTGTCCAGTGATCGATTCGCGTCCTGTCCTGGGTGTATCTGCCCAACGTTCTCCCCTGGATGGGCATGTGGAACCCCTCCCCATCCATACATCCATTATCTTCCGCTTTATCCTCCATTAGGGTCACGGGGGGTTCCCCATGCCCATCCAGGGGAGAACGTTTCGGGTGCTGGGCAGATACACCCAGGACAGGATGCCAATCTATCACTGGACAAACTCTCACTCACACAGACACACTCTATATGGGGCAATTTGGAGAACTCAATTAACTTGATCCATGTTTTTGGACTGTGGGAGGAAACCGGAGAACCCGGAGGAAACCACGCGGACACGGGGAGAACATGGAAACTCCACCCTGATGGGGATTCGAACCGGGAATCCCTAGTGCTGAGAGTCTAACCAAATAAATGGACCCTAAAAATGCATTCGTGTACCTGGCCCGAGCCTCGAGGTCAGTGAGCGAGTCCTCCTTAACGAAGTGTGTGACGTCTGCGATATGCACACCCAGCTCCAGACGCTTCCCCCCCGGTAAGGTCCGGATGGACAGGGTGTCGTCCACGTCCTCGCAGCCCAGCGGGTCGATGCTGAACACCAGGTGTGTGTGGCGCAGGTCCCGCCGTGAGCTCAGCTCCGCCGGCTCCATCTGCCACGGCTGCTCCGTCGAGTTCACCGGCATCTCTCGCAACTACACACAACCGTCAGCGTCCGAGAACGAGAAGTTTAATACACTGCACGATGAAAAATAACGTTAGCAGCCCTCAGTCAGAGGAAATCCTGTGTTTTAAACAAAAAAAAAAAAACACCACCACTCACCTGGGCTTCGGAAAACGGACAAACATGGATGCTGTTCTCCACCAGAATGGTGTGGATCTCCGTCTCCACTTCTCCAGCTTTACCCAGCACCCTTACACTGTGGCCATTCGGGTAGAGAGAGGAAACCTCCCAGGAGTCCACACGTACGATCACCCTGTGGTCCTGCACAAGGACATTCATTAATAATGTTATTAAAGCGCTAAGGTACGAGAGGGCGTGGCATTATTGTGAATTAATCATGATAGAGGTGTTTTTTGTCCCAACGTGGAGTGGAAAACAGTTACACAACTTCTCCGTGATTTATTCACAATAATACACAACCTCGAGTGTCTCAATGCTTTTATAAAACGCTTACAAACAGAATATAATATAAAACAAGCTTTCGATTCAGAAATGCATTTATTAAAATGAAAATTGTTAATAATCTGCTCTGCTGTGCGTTTTTCTGCCATCTAGTGGCCAAATTACAGAACACAGATTATAAGAAAACATTTGGAAAGTAATGTATTGTATTTTCGGGTGGCACGGTGGCTTAGTGGTTTAGCATGTTCTCCCATCAGCGCTAGGGATTCCCGGTTCGAATCCCCATCTGGGTGGAGTTTCCATGTTCTCCCCGTGTCCGCGTGGGTTTCCTCCGGGTTCTCCGGTTTCCTCCCACAGTCCAAAAACATGGATTAAGTCAATTGAGTTCTCCAAATTGCCCCATATAGAGTGTGTGTGTGTGAGTGAGTGTGTGTCCAGCGATAGATTGGCGTCCTGTCCTGGGTGTATGGGCATGGGGAACCCCACCGCGACCCTAATAGAGGATAAAGCAGAAGATAATGAATGAATAAATTGTATTTTAAATATTGATACGAATGTGAAGCGCTCGGCGGTGTTTGTTGTTGTCAATAATTTCACAGCTGGACCAATCGAACTCAGCCAATCAGATTTAAGGACAGGACCTACCTATTTTATTTTAATTAGTATAATTTATATGCAATTTTATTTTTAATAGGGTTTGTATTGTAATAATCAGATTCTCTTTTTTTATGTTTTTTTTTTTTTACTTATTAGACTTTGTGTTTTTTTTTGTCTTGGTTACAGTTTTAGGATTTATAAATCCTTTTCCTGTAGAGTTTTTATGTTTCTATGTTAAATCTTATCATACGTCAGTCTTTACCTGCAGAGCGTCCACCTGTTGCGTGCTGATCCGGATTTTCGGGATGCGACAGTCCCAGGGAACGACCAGAACCTTTTGGGAGTTTCTGCCCTGAGACTGCAGCTCCTCTCGAGGGGGAAACGTCACCACGTAGTCCCTCCAGTTCCTCTGCACGATGCCCACCACCCTGCCTGCCAAGAACCACAGACCAAAACACAAGTTATCCAGGAATAAAACTGCACTGGTTCAAAAAGAGGCGGGTGGTTTAGTGGTTTAGCATGTTCTCCTCTCAGCACTAGGGATTCCCGGTTCGAATCCCAATCTGGGTGGAGTTTCCATGTTCTCCCCGTGTCTGTGTGGGTTTCCTCCGGGTTCTCCGGTTTCCTCCCACAGTCCAAAAAACATGGACCAAGGTCAATTGAATGCTTTAAATTGCCCCATGGGCGGCACGGTGGCTTAGTGGTTAGCACTAGGCCTCTCAGCATTAGGGATTCCCGGTTCGAATCCCAATCTGTGAGGAGTTTCCATGTTCTCCCCGTGTCTGCGTGGGTTTCCTCCGGGTTCTCCGGTTTCCTCCCACAGTCCAAAAAACATGGACCAAGGTCAATTGAGTTCCCCATATAGAGTATGTGTGTGAGTGAGTGTGTGCCCAGCGATGGATTGGCGCCCTGTCCTGGGTCTATCTGCCCAGCGCCCGAAACGTTCTCCCCTGGATGGGCATGGGGAACCCCCCCCCCCCCCACGACCCTAATAGAGGATAAAGCGGATGATAATGAATGAATGAATGAAATTGCCCCATATAGAGTGTGTCTGTGTGAGTGAGTGTGTGCCAGTGATAGATTGCCCCCCTGTCCTGGGTGTATCGGCCCAGCGCCCCAGACGTTCTCCCCTGGATGGGCATGGGGAACCCCCCCGCGACCCTAATAGAGGATAAAGCGGGAGATAATGGATGGATGAATGAATGGTTTAAAAAGAGTTACATAAAGGGACTTTAAGGTAAATTTGGGTGTCATGGTTACCTGTGGGCATGGGCTGACTCTGCGAGTCCTCTCCTCTGTCTTCTCCTCGATCTTCTGTTAAAGCCGTATTACGACCCTTCCATTCGCCGCGAGGCAACAGCTCCACTGCGACCACGTCGCCATGTATGGCTCGGTTCCGAAGCTTCATCCCGGTGATGAGAACGTCACTGTTTAACTCTGAAAGCACCGAATCAGAGATCAGACATCAGACAGCTACAACCAGCAACCAGATCAGACATCTACAACCAGCCCCCCAAGGACACGCCACCGTCACTTTTCTCACCGGCATTTTTGCTACTTGACGCCTCGAATCGTACGAAGGCCTCCAGCTGAGCGCGGTGCTTGTTGACATTGAGAACTCCCTTAGAAAAGAGAAATAATGCGTCATGATTTTAATTTCACGTCTTCGGTCCGAGACGGTCAGATTTCACCGAGGCTGGTGAGCAGGGGCGTTTTTAGGGTTTTGAAACATCAGGGGCTTTAGCCCGGATCCCTTATTCCCCCCCTCTGTCCTCTTTAAAAAGTGCCCCTTCATGAGTGTATTTATCCATTTTTCAAACTGTTGTTACATTCATTTTGTTTGATCATTCATTTCTTATTCATCCATCATCTTCCGCTTTATCCTCTATTAGGGTCGTGGGGGGGGGGGGGGTTCCCATGCCCATCCAGGGGAGAACATCTCGGGCACTGTGCAGATACACCCAGGACAGGGTGCCAATCTATCGCTGGGCACACACTCACACAGACACACTCTATATGGGGCAATTTGGAGAACTCGATTGAATTGATCCATGTTTTTGGACTGTGGGAGGAAACCGGAGAACCCGGAGGAAACCCACGTGAACATGGGGAGGACATACAAACTCCACCCAGATGGGGATTCGAACCGGGAATCCCTAGTGCTGAGAGGAGAACATGCTAAACCACTAAGCCACCATGCCACCCATTTATTAGTTATATTGGATTAAATTAAATAACATGTGAAATGTGTCTGTCAGCAGGGGGCAGCACATTCAGTTCTAATAAATGATGCTTTTGGATGAAAATCTCTGAATAAACGAACCTGAGCTTCGGCAGAAAAGCATGAATCCGTTTTACGAGTCAGAGAGTTTTAACAAGGTTTTGCTTTAATTACCGTAACTCTGAGACAGTTTGCGCCTTCAGAAAAAAATCTGATGGTTTCTGAAAGCTGAGAAGCTGCTCTTCACAGCCAACATACAGTTATTACGGTAACTTTACTCCTGATACTGGCGAAAAAAATCTGTATCCCTTACACATACACACCTGTGAGTGAGTGTGTGTGTGTGTGAGTGTGTGTGTGAGTGTGTGTGTGTGAGGAAAACAGAGCTGACGGTGACTCCATCGTTCGGTCCCGCTGCTTGAGGAGAGGCTGCAGAGAAAGCTGCTCTCATTTGAACCGGGGCTACTGACAAAACACCCGGGGTTAGCCCTGAAAGACCAGGACTAACTGCTCCTGCTGGTGAGAGGATGCGCTCGCTCACCTGAATGTAACGTCCAGATTTGATCCCGGCCTCCAGAACCTCAGTGGGCAGGTGCTCGGTGTACTCCTTCTCTGCGCCCTCGCTTTCTTTCTCCTGTAAAGCCTGAGCGATGGAGGCATACAGCTCCTGAGCCGCCCGCAGGTCCGGCCAAAAGTTCCTCAGATAATCCTTCGTGAGCACACGGACAGAGAAACATTCGTCAGTGCGACTGAAGATTGAGGTCGGTGCATTATGTAGACAGAAGAACAAAATGACCCCCTGATACCCGAGTGGTGATGACGAAAACGCCGCTGTTCAGACTGCCGTATTCAGTAACGGCCTCCGGGTCCTCAGTGATCATAACCACCGACATCATTCCAGCCAGATGGTTATAATACCAGACTGCGGCGTTATACACACATCTGCAACAATACAGATTAAATACAGATTAAATACAGAATAAATACAGATTAAATACAGAATAAATACAGATTAAATACAGATTAAATACAGATTAAATACAGAATAAATACAGATTAAATACAGAATAAATACAGATTAAATACAGATAAAATACAGATTAAATACAGAATAAATACAGATTAAATACAGAATAAATACAGATTAAATACAGAATAAATACAGATTAAGTACAGATTAAATACAGATTAAATACAGATTAAATACAGAATAAATACAGATTAAGTACAGATTAAATACAGATTAAATACAGATTAAATACAGAATAAATAAATACACAACTGGATCTCAATAATTTATCCATCCATCCATTATCTTCCGCTTTATAACTCTATTAGTGTCGCGGGGGGGGTTCCCCATGCCCATCCAGGGGAGAACGTTTCGGGTGCTGGGCAGATACACCCAGGACAGGACGCCAATCTATCACTGGACACACACTCACTCACACATACACACTCTATATGGGGCAATTTGGAGAACTCAATTGACTTAATTCATGTTTTTTGGACTGTGGGAGGAAACCGGAGAACCCGGAGGAAACCCACGCGGACACGGGGAGGACATGCAAACTCCACCCAGATGTGGATTCGAACCGGGAATCCCTAGTGCTGAGAGGAGAACGTGCTAAACTACTAAGCCACCGTGCCGCCCCACTACAAAATTGGATCTCAATAATTGATCAGTTTCCAAAATATTTCCACACTGATTGATCCTGACGGCGAGGACATCGTGTCTCTGTCTCACCTCGTCTGCCACTTCTCTGGTGTCTCTCCTTTGTCTCGCGTGCAGTAAGAATACCTCTGGAACTCATTGGCAAACAGGACGCAGTCATGACGAGGGTCCCTCAGGACACCACGCAACCGGTTATAGTGCCTGCAAGAATATACACGATGTCACAGTGCACACACACACACACACACACACACACACACACACACACACACACACACACACACACAGATTCCAAACCAAAATTACATCAACTCTTTCTAATGAACTTGATTCCTAAATGCCTTTTGCAGCTTTAACGTTGGGAACTGGAAATGTTTTTATTTTATTGCTGCAGCTCTTCGTCTCTAGTTTCAGTTAATTGAACGTTCATCGTGGACTGTCCTGCGTATCGTCCTGTATTTATTGTGATCCACACGTGCACTTTACGGTTGGTTGTGTAGTAGCTGTTATGTGTAGCACCATGTTCCCGGGGAACGCTGTCTCGTTCCACATATACCGTACTGTACTTTATATTGTGCAATGACAAATAGAATACTTGAATCCGTCTCGTACCGGCGTCCACGCGTGTTCTGTAAAGCCTGACATGCCGTCTGAGTGAAGACGATCCCACGGAAATCCCTGAGCTCCAGGATCTCCAGGAAGTCTCGCACCACGCCGGCGTCTGGCACCACGTAGTGGGTCACGTCTCCCGCCAGCAGCTTTCCATCTGCGTGAACGTCCGACAATCAGCGAGTTTTAAACACCGGACGAAGTTCACTTCCAGATTAAGATCCTAATAACTAACAGATCTTTAAATGTTATTGTGAAAACCTTTTAAATGCGTGACATTAGTCTGAAAATACTTAATTATTTCAAATAACAAACGCAAAACAACTCAAACTGCAGGAAGTTCTTTTAATATTTTAGTGTGAATGGACACCATCCATTCATTATCTCCCGCTTCATCCTCTATTAGGGTCGCAGGGAGGGGTTCCCCATGCCCATCCAGGGGAGAACGTCTCGGGCGCTGAGCAGATACACCCAGGACAGGACGCCAATCCATCGCTGGACACACACTCACTCACACACACACACTCTATATGAGTGTATCTGCCCAGCGCAGAAAATAATGTGGAAGATAATGGATGGATTTTTCACAGTACAACTTAGGTCTCCATCCATACTGGACTCTTTATTTTTCATTTTTAGTTTTTGCGATTATATTATTATACACTCGAACACTTCATAAACAGCATATATATATATATATATATATATATATATATATATATATATATATATATATATATATATTTTTTTTTTTTTTTTTTTTTTTTTTTTTTTTTTTATTATTATTATTTTTTTTTTTTAACTGTACTGTTACTGGCTGCTAAATTTCCTGTCTGGTCTGGTCAGTCTGTCTGTCTGGTCAGTCTGTCTGACCAGTCTATCTGTCTGGTCTGTCTGCTTATCTATCTGTCTGGTCTGTCTCTCTATCTGTCCGGTCTATCTGGTCTGTCTGTCCGGTCTGTCTGTCTGGTCTATCTGAAGCCCATTCCCGCCACTAAGACGGAAAAAAGGTAAAAGTGTCTCAGAATTCTGAGAATAAAAGTCGGAATTCTGAGACATTTTCCTCGATTTATTCCTTCTTGTGTAATTGGTTTTAATAATGTTATACTTTAATAATGTTACACTTTAATAATGTAATACTTTAATAATGTGATACTTTAATAATGTGATACTTTAATAATGTTACAATTTAATAATGTAATACTTTAATAATGTGATACTTTAATAACGTGATACTTTAATAATGTTACAATTTAATAATGTAATACTTTAATAATGTGATACTTTAATAATGTGATACTTTAATAATGTTATACTTTAATAATGTCATACTTTAATAATGTTATTCTTTAGTAATGTTATTTTTTAATAATGTCATACTTTAATAATGTTATACTTTAATAATCTCATACTTTAATAATGTGATACTTTAATAATGTCATACTTTAATAATGTACTACTTTCATAATGTTATTCTTTAATAATGTTATTCTTTAATAATCTCATACTTTAATAATGTACTACTTTAATAATGTACTACTTTAATAATGTACTACTTTCATAATGTTATTCTTTAATAATGTTATTCTTTAATAATGTCATACTTTAATAATGTCATACTTTAATAATATCAGACTTTAATAATATCAGACTTTAATAATCTCATACTTTAATAATGTCATACTTTAATAATGTCATACTTTAATAATGTGATACTTTAATAATGTGATACTTTAATAATATCAGACTTTAATAATGTAATACTTTAATAATCTCATACTTTAATAATGTAATACTTTAATAATCTCATACTTTAATAATGTTATTCTTTAATAATGTTATACTTTAATAATCTCATACTTTAATAATGTTATACTTTAATAATCTCACACTTTAATAATATCATACTTTAATAATGTTATACTTTAATAATGTTATTCTTTAATAATGTTATACTTTAATAATCTCATACTTTAATAATGTTATACTTTAATAATCTCACACTTTAATAATATCATACTTTAATAATGTTATACTTTAATAATGTTATTCTTTAATAATGTTATACTTTAATAATATCATACTTTAATAATGTTATACTTTAATAATGTTATTCTTTAATAATGTTATACTTTAATAATCTCATACTTTAATAATGTTATACTTTAATAATGTAATAATTTAATAATGTTATACTTTAATAATGTAATAATTTAATAATGTTATACTTTAATAATGTGATATTTTAATAATAATGTGTTTAATATGTAAAAATAAATCTAAAAACCTAAAGATTATTTGACGTTTTGTTATTAAACAAACGCTACAGAACACAATGACGTCTCAAACACCACCCGCTCTGCACTGAAGTGCACTTGACTGAGTGCGGAACGCTGTCCGGTTAGGCCCTACAGATCAGCCCTACATAGTGAGCATGTCTCGGTTTGGGACGCGGCTCTCACCGTCTGCACATCCCGCCTGACAGAGCGCGCTGCCGCAGGGAACCTGCTCCCGGAGGTAGTGTTCTCTGACCACGCGCAGCTTCGCGCCGCGGCAGCTCTTTAAACGCAGAACCTTCTCTGTTTTTAACATCTCTTTAGTTTAAACGCAGAACCTTCTCCATCTGCGGCTTCATCAACAATAACTCACAACTTCCACCCTTCTTATTACGAGATCACGCCGAGTCATCTGTCGCCCTCTAGCGGCCTGGAGGAGGAAACATTGTCGAAATTGTTAGTCATTTTAAACTCAAACATTCGATCAGCTGAAAAACAAATACAGAATAAAAATAATACTAATTAAATAATTAAAAAGTGTTAAAGCGATTGACGTGCTTTGAATATTATTCATCCATCCATTATCTTCCGCTTTATCCTCTATTAGGGGGTTCAGGTTCCCCATGCCCATCTAGGGGAGAACGTTTTGGGCGTTGGGCAGATACACCCAGGAGAGGGGGGCAATTATCGCTGGGCACACACTCACTCACACAGACACACTCTATATGGGGCAATTTAGAGAATTCAGTTGACCTTGAACCATGTATTTGGACTGTGAGAGGAAACCGGAGAACCCAGAGGAAACCCATGTGGACACGGGGAGGACATGGAAACTCCACCCAGATTGGGATTCGAACCGGGAATCCCTAGCCTGCCGTCGGCTTTGAATATTATATCCATTCATCCATTATCTTCCGCTTTATCCTCTATTAGGGTCGCGAGAGGGTTCGGGTTCCCCATGTCCATCAAGGGGAGAACGTTTCGGGGTGCTGGGCAGATAGACCCAGGACAGGACTCCAACCTATTTCTGGACACACTCACTCACACACAGAGACACACTCTATATGGGGCAATTTGGAGAACTCAATTGACCTTGATCCATGTTTTTTGGACTGTGGGAGGAAACCGGAGAACCCGGAGGAAACCCATGTGGACATGGGGAGGACATGGAAACTCCACCCAGATGGGGATTCGAACCGGGAATCCCTATCCGTGCCGCCGGCTTTGAATATTATATCTGACATTAAATAAAAAAATAATATAATTGGTATTTGGCTGTTCAGTTAAGATGTGCATCACCGAAACAATGTTTCACCAAATTTAACCATCTCATTAAAATGTTTCAATGTTTTATAACTGTTTTCTCCAAAAATAAATAACAATCATCATGAAAACGAAGGGGCGGCACGGTGGCTTAGTGGTTTAGCACGTTCTCCTCTCAGCACTAGGGATTCCCGGTTCGAATCCCCATCTGGGTGGAGTTTCCATGTTCTCCCCGCGTCCGCATGGGTTTCCTCCGGGTTCTCCGGTTTCCTCCCACAGTCCAAAAACATGGATCAAGTCAATTGAGTTCTCCAAATTGCCCCATATAGAGTGTGAGTGAGTGTGTGTCCAGTGATAGATTGGCGCCCTGTCCTGGGTGTATCTGCCCAGCGCCAGAAATGTTCTCCCCTGGATGGGCATGGGGAACCCCCGCCCCCCCGCAACCCTAATAGAGGATAAAGCGGGAGATAATGAATGAATGAAAACGAAGGCGTTTAAAACATAACTTCCATCATTCCCTACAATACAGAAGTAAATGTCCTGTTTCTGCTTCTCTTCGGTGTCTGTTTTCTGTCCTGGCGTCTGTCCACTTCATATAATGTGTAATGAAATCTGATATTAATTTCCTGACCAGCGCTCATGATACATCTAAACATGATACAGTACACAGAATGTATAACTTCTATACGATTAAATAAACCAAAGTATTAAACCAGAAAACATTAGACACGATGAGCTGTGTCTCTGTGAATGATGTCCATTCCTGTAAACCGTCTGATTCGACTTTCCGTCTCAGAATTTACCACAAATCCTTTCACACATCGGTCTCATCGGTTCAAACAACAAGACAAACAAGTTCTACATTATGTTTTCAAAAAGGAAGCTACATTTTAGGAACTAAAGGACGGTCCTTTCACAGCCGTGACGTCCAGCAGAAACATTCACTTTGTCATTTGTTGACACAATGCTTTATTTTTTAACGACTCATTAAAGTAAAGGGTAGCACTATGGCTTAGTGCTTTAGCATGTTCTCCTCTCAGCGCTAGGGATTCCCGGTTCGAATCCCCATCTGGGTGGAGTTTCCATGTCCTCCCCGTGTCCGCGTGGGTTTCCTCCGGGTTCTCTGGTTTCCTCCCACAGTCCAAAAAACATGGATCAAGGTCAATTGAGTTCTCCAAATTGCCCCATATAGAGTGTGTCTGTGTGAGTGAGTGTGTGCCCAGAGATGGATTGGCGCCCTGTCCTGGGTGTATCTGCCCAGCGCCCGAGACGTTCTCCCCTGGATGGGCATGGGGAACCCCGCCGCGACCCTAATAGAGGATGAAGCGGGAGATAATGGATGGATTAAAGTAAAGGGCGGCACGATGGCTTAGTGGTTTAGCATGTTCTCCTCTCAGCGCTGGGGATTCCCGGTTCGAATCCCCATCTGGGTGGAGTTTCCATGTCCTCCCCGTGTCCGCGTGGGTTTCCTCCGGGTTCTCCGGTTTCCTCTCACAGTCCAAAAACATGGATCAAGTTAATTGAGTTCTCCAAATTGCCCCATATAGAGTGTGTCTGTGTGAGTGTGTATGTGCCCCCCTGTCCTGGGTCTATCTGCCCAGCGCCCGAAACGTTCTCCCCTGGATGGGCATGGGGAACCCCCCCCCCATGACCCTAATAGAGGATAAAGCAGAAGATAATGGATGAATGAATGATTGTAAACGTTGCCTGATTCTCTTTGTCTCATGACCGTAATCAACATTCTGTTGGCGGTGTGTCACTCGGGGCAGATTCCTATAAAAAATGTATTTAATACCCCAAACTGCCTCTCATCACGAGCCTTCTTGCCCACAGTGATGCACGTAACGAGTTTGTTGATTAAGGGTTCAGCTTTAAAAGTTAAAGCGATGATTCATGCAGGATGTGCTTAAAACGAACCTGTTCGGTTAGATGATTATCTATTAATAGGACGGTGACGCAGCATACTGCTAATATTACATGCGGGTGCTTTAAACCAAGAACCTGAATTGTGTGTTATCGTGAAATAAGACCTCAAGCTGATTCTGAATCTGTGCTGAGCCTCAGAAACTCTGATTTCCATCCCATCCGACGAGTTCAGCGGAAACATCCAGATTCGGATTCATGGTGGTGGATCAGCATCGCGGTCCTGTGTAATTAAAGAGAGATTTAAATGTTCTCACATGGCTTAATACCAAAAAAAAAAAAAAAGATTTAAAAAACATGTATTATTGATCTTAATAAACTCACTCTACATGAAAACAAACTTAAATAAGGCTTTTATTCTGTAAATCTGGAGCAGTTTTAATTGCCGAATTAAAAAATATAAATCGTATAATAAATTAGTCTATGTTTCTGTTTCTGTTCAGGCCAATGTTCATGATTTGTTCTATTCATTATGGTGATCATGTGGTACGTAAAAAAAAAAAAAAAAAAACATAGAAATTATTCATTAATATGTTAAGGACACAAACATGTTAACAAAATGAATACAACGTCCAACCGGGGGTTCACAAACTTTTGCATAACACTGACATACAGAGGTCAGAAGTCCAGATTTCTTTAGAACATGTTTACAGTTGATTAAAAAAAAATGAAGGAATGAATTAATTAATTTGGTATTTAGTTAATTTAATATAAAAATGAATTGCACTATTGTTTATATATATATATTAATATTTAATGAATTTATTGACTCATCCATCTGTAGGTTATTCATTCCAACATGTTGATGTGTTATGGGATGAATGAATAACGGACGATGTCTGAGGATCGACCTGATTGTTGTTTATACTAAAAAGCATCTGAATAAAAGCTAAATGTAGAAAAATAGCACGTTCCCGTTTGTTCTTTGCAGCGTTGCTCAAGAAGGAGACGAGGAAAGGAAATAAACATTCTGGATCCTAATAAGCTTCCGCTCGTCAGCGGGAAAGGCCTTTAAAAAGTTCATTTGGCAATTAGTTATCATGTGTTTGACAAAGGTGCTTAAACTCTTGGGTTTTTAAAAGTCTCGGTGAGGGAGGTCCGTCTCCGCTGGATCAACATTGATACTGTCCCTGTGGAAAGTTGGTCATCTGGATGCTGTCTCCTTGGACTCCGGGGTTGTAATACGCAGAACCGTCGAACTTTAAATCCAGCGGCTCGGCGTTGTCCAGCCGCAGAACTGTTCGTACAAAAGAGAGAGAACATGATCAGTGTGAGAACAGAACCGGAACCAGAACCCGGACCCATGCTGATGAGCCTTTAATTACTTGGATTGAATTTTTTTTATCATTAAAACGTTCAGTTAAGGGGTTTCGCATGGTTTGGCATGTTCTCCTCTCAGCGCTGGAGATTCCCGGTTCGAATCCCCATCTGGGTGGAGTTTCCATGTCCTCCCCGTGTCCACGTGGGGTTCCTCCGGGTTCTCCGGTTTCCTCCCACAGTCCAAAAACATGGATCAAGGTCAATTGAGTTCTCCAAATTGCCCCATATAGAGTGTGTCTGTGTGAGTGAGTGTGTGTCCAGCGATAGATTGGCATCCTGTCCTGGGTGTATCTGCCCAGCGCCCGAAACGTTCTCCCCTGAATGGGCATGGGGAACCTGACTGCGACCCTAGTACAGGATAAAGGGTAAGATAATGGACAGATGGATGGATGAAAAAATGTAGGTGGCACGGTGGCTTAGTGATTGGTAGGTTCTCCTCTCAGAACATTGGTATGTTCTCCACTCAAACCTGGGTGGGTTTTCTCCGGTTTCCTCCCACAGTCCAAAAACATGGACCAAGGTCAATTGAGTTCTCCAAAATTGCCCCATATAGAGTGTGTCTGTGTGAGTGAGTGTCTGCCCAGCGATAGATTGGCGCCCTGTCCTGGGTGTATCTGCCCAGCGCCCGAAACATTCTCCCCTGGATGACCCCCCCCCCCCATCCCCGCGCGACCCTAATAGAGGGTAATGAGGAAGATAATGGATGGAAGGCTGGGTTCAGTTAATTACGGAACCACCCTCATCTTAATTTAATCTCGTTCTTACATAACAAATTAAAACACGTCCTTTATAAAAAAAAAACAACCTGTTTTACACCCTCGATGTGCTGAGTGTTTTTTTGGAGATTTTTTTTTTCTTACCTGGTTCCTCCACCAGCTTTCTGTGTGAAAAATCCCTGTAGCTCCGTCGTTTCTTGATGGCGTAGATTGCCGCGGCTACGAGTCCCACAACGACGCAGAACCCCACAAACACACCCCACGCCTGACTCCTCGACTTCTCTCGACTTGCACCGGCATCTGCAAAGACAGTGGAGGTAATAGGATTTTAATTAAAAACACGATAAAGCAATTTATTTCAGCATCTCATTCGTGCAGCAGATGATCTGTCCTTACAGAAGCACGGCACGCTGTCCAAACATCTATTTGACCTCATAATAAACGTCATAGTGTTTTTTTATTTTTTATAGTTTTCTTTGCTATGGAATGTAATCCATTACGGAAATAAAGCTCATTTTGAGCCGCAGCACACCAGCAGTGTCTCGTTTCGGCTCCGCACCGCCCGTCGGCTCGACACGACGGCTTCTGTTTCGGGGCAGGTTTGTCTCCTGTGTTGGGCCGAGCTCTCTGGTTACTGACACCCAACCTTAAGGCACAAAGAGGGCTGTGTTCCCTCGTCAAATCGTGGGAAGGGCCGTGTTCCCAGATCAGGAGCTCAGCGACGAGCCGAACAATGCGCTGACGTTGCACTCATTCAGAGAATGAAGGTGTATAATAGCTGCACGGCTTTAAACCCGGAGAGGACAACGAGCAGGACAGGTGGAGGTTCCAACCCGAAGAATGTGAGACATCCACCAAACAACTGGATGCACAAATATCTGCATCAGTAAATTTGGAAACACCTTATATACTGTATTTTTTTATCTCAATTTCTTCTTTAAAATTAAAATTTTAAAAGAGGGCGGCACAGTGGTTTAGTGGTTTAGCACGTTCTCCTTTTAGCACTAGGGATTCCCGGTTCGAATTCCCATCTGGGTGGAGTTTCCATGTTCTCCCTGTGTTCTCCGGTTTCCTCCCACAGTCCAAAAAACATGGATCAAGTCAATTGAATTCTCCAAATTGCGGGCACGGGCGTTCAAACGTTGGAATGAAGAACAAGACTTGTGGCAGAAAACAATTTTATAATTGTTTTAATAATTTTAACCTGTCAGTCACTGCTAATTGCTGTTAATTACACCTTAATTTCAGTGTCTAAAAGTGTGTGGACGCCTGTGCTTTACACAACTCGCGACTGTGAGGTTGTAGTGTGAGGATGCAGAGTGAGGATGCGAGTGTGAGGTTGCTTTTCTGAACTTTTCTGATTAAAGAGTCAGTGGTTGAGCCTTACTCACCTATATTCATGTTTTCTCGAGCTAACGCATCCACTGTCAGGTTCGATGCAGTCGTGGTGTCAAAAGGCCATACTGGGAACTGATCATTGGTTGTCTCCAAAATAGTAGTTGTTGTTTTTGTAGTTGTTGTAGTTGTTGTAGTTGTAGTTTTGGGTACGATGGTGGCGTTAGCTTTTGGGAGCGTCACATTACTGTTATTTCCAACAGCGGGTGAGAGGGTCGTCACTGGTAAAGTCGAGTTGGTACCATTTTTCGGAGGAGCCTGTGTGAAGTTAGCAGGGCTTGTTGTGTTATCAGTGGCAGTGGTGACATTCACATCCATGTTCTCTGTATTGTTAAAACCCTCGGGACTCGGGGTCAGACTGCTGGCGTTGCTGGGGGGGGAGGTCTCATTCTCATAGGTTGCATTGTTATTCAGAGGTTCCAGGTATGGTTCAGGCATCACCGTGGTGAACAGCCCAGAGACGTTCCTCATCACAAACGGAGGCATTGTGCTATTCACACTCTCGTTTGTCTGGTCGGAGACGGATGTGGAATTCGTTTCAGGTGAGGTCTGGTTGAACATCTGAGGTTCCCCCTCCCCACTGAACCCAGAGTCGGGGTCGGATGGGCCGCCCTGGATGTTCTCTGTTGTATTCGTTCTCAGCCATTCAGCTGGTATGGAGGAGGCCTGCTGGAGGCTGTGGAGCATCAGCAGAAGAGCAAGACTGGAAAGCAACTTCATGATGGCTCGCCTAAAAATCATAAAAAATACACGAGGTCAAAGATTAGAGCTCAAGACCTTTATTCACTCACATGTTTAAAGTCATGACCATGAACTCCAGACAGAATATTAGAACTTTAAAGTGGAATATTATAAGCAGCGGAGAGCGATTTACATAGTGATTTACATAGTGATTTACATTGTTGGGTAAAACTTTGTAAAATGTAAAAAAACAAGTAAAAAGCCGGGATGCATCAATCTTAGTTTTTTTTTATTTATTTATTTTTTTTACAAAACGAATCATTTAGAAACTAATTTTACAGAAACTGGAAATGCAGTTCTATTAACGTTTGAACTTCGGTGCCTTTCAATCTGACTTAACCACTGAACATCACCGAAACTTCAAAACAAGAAGGTTCGAAAATACACCCATCCATTATCACCCATCCATCTTATCCTCTATTAGGGTCGCGGGGGGGTTCCCCATGCCCATACAGGGGAGAACGTTTCGGGCGCTGGGCAGATACACCCAGGACAGGACGCCAATCTATTACTGGGTGTACACACTCACTCACTGACACAGACACACTCTATATGGGGCAATTTTGGAGAACTCAATTGACCTTGATCCATGTTTTTGGACTGTGGGAGAAAACCGGAGAACCCGGAGGAAACACACGCAGACACGGGAAGGACATGGAAACTCCTTGGTTTGATTCCTCGAGACTGGCACGGTCCACTCAGTGTGGAGTTTGCATGTTCTCACCAGTTAAGTCCCACATTACCAGTGTGGAAATGTGTCTGGGTGTCTGGGGACTAAAACGTTCTGTATGTTCTGTACGTTGTGCAACTGATGTAAACTCCTTACAGCTTTTATGTTGTACTAAAGCCTTCGTCCATATCCCAGCCATGACATTGTTAGATCTTTAAACGCATCCCGTAAGGTTCTATTGCGTCATTACACGTCTTACGGTTCATCCTCATTTCATCCAATACAAACACGACTACGTCTCGTCTGTCTGAGACTCTGAGACATCAATAGTTGGATGAACACTTCTCAGAGTTCTATATTGTAACGTTCTCTCGATGTCGGCGTGATCTTCCGTCATTATCCAGAAAGATTTACAGAACGGGAACGTCTCGTGTTTGACGTCGAGAACGTCAGAATGCGATTGTGAAGCGAGAGCGCGTTCAATTCCACCTTTGTAAAAAAAAAAAAATGAAAAGGTCGATAATAAGGATTCGCTGTCACACCCTTATTAAATTATCACAGAGTACAACGGCCTGAGACTTCAAAGGAAAATGACATGCCAGCCCTGCAATCAGTTTTAAAAATAACTTTAAATAGTCCTGAGGAACAGGGGCGGAACCTTTCAAAGGTCAGAAGATGAGTAGGAACTAAGAAAAGGAACTCGTAAGAACTGAGCCACTAATTTCTCATCATTGTTGGTTGCTATATCACTTCTAATGCACGAGGATGAAATAAACATTTTAAAAGATTTTAATGAATCAAAGTACACACCTTTTCCAACTCAAGATTTTTTTAAAAAACTCTATTAAATGTCTCAATTAAATGTGCATTATATTTATCCATCCATTATCTTCTGCTTTATCCTATATCAGGGTCACGGGGGGTTCCCCATGCCCATCCAGGGGAGAACGTTTCGGGCGCTGGGCAGATACACCCAGGACAGGGCACCGATCTATCACTGGACACACACTTACTCACACAGACACACTCTATATGGGGCAATTTGGAGAACTCAATTGACCTTGATCCATGTTTTTGGACTGTGGGAGAAAACCGGAGAACCCGGAGGAAACACATGTGGACACGAGGAGAACATGGACACTCCACCCAGATTGGGATTCAAACTGGGAATATATATATAGTTTTATACAGTATTATGTACATTGTTCTCATAAAACTTCATCATGAGGTTCATTGACTGATAACTTAAACTTTACAGCATCTTTATAAATATGAGGAGATGTATTTATGTATTTATAATGTGAAATAAAGCACCTTCTTTTGTATTCAAAATCATTTAAATTGAAATTTGTCTTCACTCAGCACTGCATACACAGTTTAAAATTGTGTCCATTTAACCAAAAGAGTACTTTGGAATTTAAATCTATTGCCCAAATGATCCCAAAGCTGTTTATCAGGGTTAAGGTCAAGGTTGTTTCGGGGCCACCAAAGATTCCCCATAGCAAACCCATCAGACTCCATCATTAAACTCAACTCACTCCATCAGAAGCCTCACAAAGACAGCCATGATGGATCAGAGAAGACTTTCCCTTAAACTGCATTCTGACCTCACCGTCGATAATCTCACTGTAATCTCACTGTAATCTCACTGTAAACTCATAAAGCTGCCTTTACATTAACATCCTCTGAAACTTGCTCCATCTCTACAAAACAGGGTGTCCACATACTTCTGGAATATTTATCTTATGTTGGGCAACTGACTGATTTTCAGAAGCTGCTCCACTGAATGACTTAATGACTCACATCAATTAAGCCCATAATTAAAGCCTTTATAATACTAACTTATTCGTTTGGTTGTCTCGGACACACCCAGGACGTAATCTCAAGTTTAGACAGAATGAAATTTAAAAGCTTTAAAAGCTTCAATCATACAAAATATGTTCCATTCCAATAATTAATTTGATTCGAGCTGAGGTGGTTTAATGGTTTAGCATGTTCTCCTCTCAGCACTAGGGATTCCCGGTTCGAATCCCCATCTGGGTGGAGTTTGCATGTCGTCCCCGTGTCTGCGTGGGTTTCCTCCGGGTTGTCCGGTTTCCATCCCACAGTCCAAAAACATGGATCACGTCAATTGAATTCTCCAAATTGCCCCATATAGAGTGTGTGAGTGAGTGTGTGTCCAGTGATAGATTGGCATCCTGTCCTGGGTGTATCTGCCCAGCGCCCGAAACGTTCTCCCCTGGATGGACATGGGGAACCCCCCCCAGCGGAAGATAAATTGAGAAAATTTGAGAAAAATTCCAAAGCGACTTACAAGGTGAGCACAGGGTTCATCACAACATCCCCTGGAGCAATGAGGGTTAAGGGTCTTGCTCAAGGACCCACACTGGTAACTGCAGTGGACCTGGGATTTGAACCCACAACCTTCAGATTGATAACCCAACACCCTGACCACTGAGCTAACCCACCCCACTGAGCTAACCCACCCCTGAAGATAATGGATGGATGGATTTGAGCTGAATCTATAAATACTTTATATAAAAACACTAATGTATTATAGATATAAAAACATAATATAATATTTATGAAGATCTTGGATGAATTAAATGATGTTTAAAATAAGAACTAAATATTAATAAGACAAAAGCACTTACATTCTTGGACACTCGCGGCGGTGATGGTGGTGAGAACTCAAACTGCTTTGAATATATGGAAATGTAAAAAGGTCCTGCCCTCTATCACGCAAACGCCGTGGTTATTTATGTATTGTTCGTCCAGTGACGCCGCAATAAACCTGTTTTTCTGGTCCAGTGACGCAGATAGTTACATACCAACAAACATCCACCGGTATGGATTCAGTCGGGCTTCCGAACCCGTCTTTTAATTATAGAATTCCTAAAAAACCATTAAATCTTAATGCAGGTGCTCGTCCTGACACACGGTCCACGCTCAGAAAGCTGTAAGTGAATCTATTATAATAGAATTAAAGGTGAATTACCTGATCTGGATTTGTATTTTAATGGAGGACGAATGAGCTCTTACCTTCAAGATGAGCACTGGAGACAAGACGGAGGCTTCTGTGTCACCTGCCTCATCCAGGAGCAGGTTACCTGAGCGTGCGCCGGCTGGCCACGCCTCTTCATGTACCTGGACTCACAGGTTCACGTGACAGACGCAGACGGCGAGTTCAAAGAAGCAACATTATTTCTGTAGCGAGCCTCATGTGAATGCACTTCTGAATGCAGACATGTTCTACAGGACGAGCGTGTTTTTTTTTGTTTTTTTGTTTTTTTACATTCGCGACCGCATTGTTCCCCCGTGAGAGGGTGCACCTGCCGAACAGGTCTCGAAGGCATTACAGCCATGCCCTGTCTCCATGGCAGCAGCAGGACCACACAAATCCTCGTCTTCATGCCTGTAACGACTAAACAACGCACAACAACCAAAAGGCCGAGTTATTTTTACGTAGACGATGGCATTGTGTTATCAGACTGGTTATTGTTACGAAAGTCACGTCAGGATGACTCTGCCTTAAATAAACTGGAAAGAAGAAGCACTTTAACGCCAAGAGAGCGTGAACGCCACGTCACACACACACTGACCTCTGTGTGTGTGTGTGTGTGTGTGTGTGTGTGTGTGTGTGTGTGCAGTCAGCTCTGTGGCTCAAATTTCAACATCATGTAGAAACAGATTACAAAAATGTGAAGGTGCTTTTCAAAAATACGGTGTCAACATCGTTGTTTTAGGTTTTCAGTCTGAATTTAGTTTGACGTCTTAATGTCCACGTTGAATTACAGTAATGTAGAATCAACCAAAAACAGGTCTCCTTCAAACAGAAAGAGCTCAAGTGAAGACATTTATCATAATCCATCCATTATCTTACGCTTTATCCTCTATTAGGGTCACCGGGATGGGGGGGGGGGTTCCCCATGTCCATCCAGGGGAGAACGTTTCGGGCGCTGGGCAGATACACCCAGGACAGGGGGGCAATCTATCAATGGGCACACACTCACTCACACAGACACACTCTATATGGGGGCAATTTGGAGAACTCAATCGACTTGATCCATGTTTTTTGGACTGTGGGAGGAAACCGGAGAACCCGGAGGAAACCCACGCGGACACGGGGAGAATATGGAAACTCCACCCAGATGGGGATTCGAACCGGGAATCCCTAGTGCTGAGAGGAGAACATGCTAAACCACTAAGCCACCGTCATTATATTTAATACTGTATAAAAAATGATATATATATATATATATATATATATATATATATGGTAGAGGGGCGGCACAGTGGTTTAGTGGTTTAGCATGTTCTCCTCTCAGCACTAGGGAGTCCCGGTTCAAATCCCCATCTGGGTGGAGTTTCCATGTTCTCCCCGTGTCTGCGTGGGTTTCCTCCAGGTTCTCCGGTTTCCTCCCACAGTCCAAAAACATGGATCAAGACAATTGAATTTTCAAAATTGCCCCATATAGAGTGTGTCTGTGTGAGTGAGTGTGTGTCCAGCGATGGATCGGCGCCCTGTCCTGGGTGTATCTGCCCAGCGCCCGAAACGTTCTCCCCTGGATGGGCATGAGGAACCCCACCGCGACCCTAATAGAGGATAAAGCAGAAGATAATGAATGAATGAATGAATATATATATATATATATATATATGTAGAGGATAAAGCGGAAGATAATGGATGGATGAACCCATAATTCACAATCTAATCTAATCTAATCTGATCTGATCTGATCTGATCTGCCATTAGAGAGAAAAACATGGATTGATGGGTCATTTAGAACATTTAGGTCATCAGCTGACTTACGTTTCTCTCTCTCTCTCTCTCGCTCGCTCTCTCGCTCTCACACACACACATTGCATTCCAAGAAAGTGAAACTGGAATACGAAGGTGTGACCACTGCCCTTAGTGAAGAGGACAAACTGGATTTAACTAGAACAAGAAAATCAGAATAAGGAACCAATGGGTTTATGTAACACAAACACTGATGAGACCTTCAGTCATAAAACCCTCAAATGGACAAACAGGAAACAGGACAAGAACATTCCTTTAAAAGTGGATTATAGATGTTTGACGGGTTTTTATGAGGCAAACAGCCAACATATCAACTGCACCTCTGAGATTAGATTACACAGATTATGGATTAAAACATCCTAAATGAACGAGATATTAAAACTGAGGGGCTTTGTGGTTGGCATGTTCTCTTCTCAGCGCTGGGGATTCCCGGTTCGAATCCCCATCTGGGTGGAGTTTCCATGTTCTCCCCGTGTCCGCATGGGTTTCCTCCGGGTTCTCCGGTTTCCTCCCACAGTCCAAAAAACATGGATCAAGTCAATTGTGTTCTCCAAATTGGTGTGTGTCCAGCGATGGATTGGCGTCCTGTCCTGGGTGTGTCTGCCCGGTGCCTGAAACGTTCTCCCCTGGATGAACATGGGGAACCCCCCCCCCCCGCGACCCTAATATAGGACAAAGCGCAAGATAATGAATGAATGAATGAATATTAAAACTGTAGCAGGAAACAACGCACTTCTGGATTATTACAGCAGAGGGCGCCAGAGTTCTCTCACAGAGTGAAGCCCAAAGAACGGAATCACCTTAATTTAAAACTTCCTGAAGCCACAGAGGTTTAAATCCCGTTTCTTTTAACATTAACGATTTTACAAAAGCCTTTTTTTGGGGTTTGAACCCCAGTTGATGTTTCCATGTCAACCTGATGCTGTACTGAATCCAAACAAACCATCTGAATGATTTATTCATTAAACACACGACCCACGGTTCGAGGAGAAGCAGCTGAACTCCTCTGACCTTTTTTTTTTTTTTTTTTTTTTAAATATAAAGTAGTTGGAGACACTACAGGTTTGCGATGCTGCCCATTTTCTCCAAAGAAGCATTTTAGGAACCAACACAGAGCTAAGTTATTTATGAGGCTTGAACGAAAGTGTTTCATACTCATTTTTAATTGCACCGCTGGCAGAGCTCGGGGGCATTTGGGACTTCTGAGGGCGAAATGAAGTGCCAGTCAGTAAACTATAAACCTATAAAAACCCTGTCCAACCGCATTAGGCTGAGCGTTCGGTTGGAAACGGATCGGAATCTTTTTCTTCACTACGTTGGGCCGGATCGTCTCCCGACGTCTCTCTCAGCGAGGTTTGACGAAGCACTGGGAGAGAAAAAAAAAAAAAAAAAAAAAAACGAATCTGTGCAAATAAGTCAAACTAAATTGCTCTGTAAAATGCTTCTCGACTGGAAGAGCCAAAGCCTACAGTCCAACAATTAACCTGCAGGCCTGCGCTCTGTTAAACGACGCCGACGCTGCCAGATCATAAATCACTCAGTGAGGAGAAAAGAGACTCTGAAAAGTAAAGGCCTGTTTGCAGACTTGTCGCCCCGACAAAGCAGATCTTTCATTATGATGTAGTCGGGTCGCTCCATCTCCGTAGAGACTGCACGCTCGCGGCGGAGGGCTTTTAAAAACATCTGTAATCACCTCTGTAACCAATGCGTCTGAGCGCAGGCCGTAATCAGGAGCGTTTCGAGCTTCATTTAGTATTTTTTTTCTCGACATGCAGGTTTGAGTGAAACTTGTATTCGTGTACAGTAGCTCCAATCAGGACATTCATTCATTCATTATCTCCCGCTTTATCCTCTATTAGGGTCGCGGGGGGCGGTGTTCCCCATGCCCATCCAGGGGAGAACGTCTCGGGCGCTGGGCAGATACACCCAGGACAGGGTGCCAATCTATCACTGGACACACACTCACTCACACAGACACACTCTATATGGGGCAATTTGGAGAACTCAATTGACTTGATCCATGTTTTTGGACTGTGGGAGGAAACCGGAGAACCCGGAGGAAACCCACGCAGACACGGGGAGAGAGTTAAAGTTGCAAATGGTGTTTAACCTGACCCGAATTTACCTGATTCTCAGATGTGATTGGCTGTTTTGATAGATTCTTCAGTTGTGATGTCCTGCTTTGGGGGGGGGGGGGCATACAGGGGATGAACTGCACCTTGATTCTGGCCTCTGGTCTGGAGTCACAACCTAAACTTTTGGAAAAACAGCTCAATACAGCATCTATATGGGCGTGGGCGTGGTAGCTCAGTGGTTAGGGCGTTGGGCTATCAATCTGAAGGTTGTGGGTTCCACTTTATCCTCTAGTAGGATCGCGGGGGGGTTCCCCATGCCCATCCAGGGGAGAACGTTTCGGCCGCTGGGCAGATACACCCAGGACAGGGTGCCAATCCATCACCGGACACACACTCACTCACACATACACACTCTATATGGGGCAATTTGTAGAATTCAATTGACTTGATCCATGTTTTTGGACTGTGGGAGGAAACCGGAGAACCCAGAGGAAACCCACGTGGACACGGGGAGAACATGGAAACTCCACCCAGATGGGGATTTGAACCGGGAGTCCCCAGCGCTGAGAGGAGAACATGCTAAACCACTAAGCCACCATGCCGCCTGGAAAAAGACTATCCATCCATCCATCCATTATCTTCCACTTTATCCTCTATTAGGGTCGCGGGGGGGGGGTTCCCCATGCCCATCCAGGGGAGAACGTCTCGGGCGCTGGGCAGATACACCCAGGACAGGGGGGCAATCTATCACTGGGCACACACTCACTTACACACACACACTCTATATGGGGCAATTTGGAGAACTCAATTGACCTTGATCCATGTTTTTGGACTGTGGGAGGAAACCGGAGAACCCGGAGGAAACCCACGCGGACAAGGGGAGGACATGGAAACTCCACCCAGATGGGGATTTGAAGCCCCCGTGGGAAAAAGCCTAGTGACGTTAAGTTAATAAATTATAACGAGGATAAATTAATTGTGGAGGATGACGGCCTCAAGGCAAACTGTAAAGCAGCTTGGGACGTGCAGCGGTCACACCGGGCGGAGTGAGGATGCCGGAACAGCATGACGACATCGCTCTGGAACAGCTTCCAGAATTATAAAAGCTGAGGTTTGTGTTTATGAGGCAGGTCAGCCAGAGGAGTCGCTTTTAAAACGTACGCTACAGAACAGACACAATAAAAAGTCCAGAGGAACACGCCGAAGCCACGGACGGGGACCGCCAACGCCGAACGGAGTGGATTTAATCTGATGGATCCGGAATAACCGAACGAGACGCCGAGAACCCCGAGCCATCGTCTCCGATGAAAGAGAAATTAACCTTCGCCGTGAACCTCGTGCAGAACGGTGAAATCAGAACGTTCTCCCGAGCTCCCTCGTGACTCATGAAGTCTCGTAACCCTTTTCTCCCGGCGTTCCTAATTTTCTTCTTCTTCTGTCATAAACAATTCATCTCGTCTCCGTGCTTTTCCAGGCTCCATTATTGTTTTCCGTCCCCCTGTCCAGCACGAACCCTGAGTTATTTAGTCTTTGGCACGTTCTGGCCCAAATCGGTCCTTTTATGAAACATTTGAGCCGCTGAAGCATTGGGTTTATGTTGAATTTATTGTCCTGCATCGTTAAAGAGGCTTATTGTAGAGGAGTGATCGTGAGTAAGGCTGCCGTAAGTCACAACATGGGACGGACGGACGGACGGACGGACGGACGGACGGGGGTGCTATATAATAAAACCTTGATGATGCAAAATCTCCAGGCACCATAGGAAGGGTGACCAACTTTTCATTTGGGAAAACCAGGACACCTTGGGGAGGGGGGGTGTTTTCAATAAAATTATTCTATAGTATAGTATTATATAGAAGCGGCACGGTGGCTTAGTGGTTTAGCATGTTCGCCTCTCAGCGCTGAGGATTCCCGGTTCGAATCCCAATCTGGGTGGAGTTTCCATGTCCTCCCTGTGTCCACGTGGGTTTCCTCCGCCTTCTCCGGTTTCCTCCCACAGTCCAAAAACATGGATCAAGTCAATTGAATTCTCAAAAATTGCCCCATTTAGAGTGTGCCTGTGTGAGTGAGTGTGTGCCCACTGATAGATTGCCCCCCTGTCCTGGGTGTATCTGCCCAGCACCCGAAACGTTCTCCCCTGGATGGGTATGGGGAACCCCCCCGCGACCCTAATAGAGGATAAAGCGGGAGATAATGAATGAATGAATGAGTATTATATATAGTAATTTAATTCAAAATGCTTAAGTTAACATTTCCTGTAATGAATGAATGAAAAGCACAATGAAAGAAATACTGTATCATCTAAAACATCCCTCACTTAACAACAAAAGTCAACTCCAAATATCACATGATACCCAGTTGCCCCTCAGTAATATTATAATATTATATATACCATTATATTGTCTGTTCTGTAGCCTATTGGAAAAAAATTAATGAACAAATGAACTAATTAACAACCATTCATTCATTCATTCATTATCTTATGCTATATCCTATATTAGGGTCGTAGGGATGGGGGGGGGGGGGTTCCCCATGCCCATCCAGGGGAGATAGACCCAGGACAGGACGCCAATCTATCACTGGACACACACTCACACACACAGACACACTCTATATGGGGCAATTTGGAGAACTCAATTGACTTGATCCATGTTTTTGGACTGTGGGAGGGAACACCTAAACCCCTTAACCACTGAGCTACCACGCCCTCAGAGAACAGAGCATCCTAAAAAGGAGAAACGTCTCATTTTACTCTGCTACACTTCTCTAATCTGGTTCACACGGCCTGTGGACTTCACCTGAAGATAAGCTCCATCATTGTGAACCCTAATGGAGGGTTCTTGGTCTAATGGAGGTAATAGGAGAAGCACTGTGGAGACGTAAGGGCCCATCAGGAGGACACTGGACTTTCAACCAGGTGCCGAAACACAAAGTATTACAGATTTAAAAGTCCCAGCTCAACATCTGAGTCAGAGTTCTGGCAGTTCTCACTTTCTTTACTTGGAAATTTGTTTTGGATGTTGTGCAGACAATATAAATAAATAAATAAATATATATATATATATATATATATATATATATATATATATATATATATATATATATATATATATTCATTCATTCATTCATTATCTCCCGCTTTATCCTCTATTAGGGTCGCGGTGGGGTTCCCCATGCCCTTCCAGGGGAGAACGTTTTGGGCGCTGGGCAGATACACCCAGGACAGGGCACCAATCCATCGCTGGGCACACACACACTCTATATGGGGCAATTTGGAGAACTCAGTTGACCTTGATCCATGTTTTTGGACTGTGGGAGGAAACCGGAGAACCCGGAGGAAACCCACACGGACACGGGGAGGACGTGGAAACTCCACCCAGATGGGGATTCAAACTGGGAACCCCTAGCGCTGAGAGGAGAACATGCTAAACCACTATATATATATATATATGAGCCCTGCTGCTGTTCCTGGCGAATTTATAGACGTTTTGAACCGATGAAACATTCAGATCTGGATCAGATGCCCTGGAATGTAAAAAAGGAATGAGGGGAATGGCTCACCATCTGCACGCCGAGTCCTTCGCATGTTTAGCAAGAATGCGAGAAGCGAGAGAGAGAACGTCGCAAAGAAAAATAAAACTCTCAGTGCGCTGTGGATCAACCCGTATCAGTAAAATCAGGCTTACAGGTGAAGAAAACAGTATATATCTTTATATGGTAATCAGATATATGGTAATATCTTTATATGGTAATCAGATTGGCGCCCAATTCATGGTGCAGTATGAATAATGGAGCAAAGAAAGCAAACTCACGTGGAACCGGCGTCTCGGGATCAGTCTGCGATTAACATATAACAAGAAACACAACTCAAAAGCCTCCAGGTGCTTTTAACATCTCCACCCCGGCAAAGAGCCTTCAGACATCCTGAACGTTTTCATTTGGGTTTTTGGCTCTGAATCAAGGGGGTTAACCGCATGTTCACTGAGCACCTCATTATGCTCTTTAACAAAGCGGCTTAATCACCCCATTATCACCTGCAGACTAATCACAGGCTTGGTTTAAATAAAGCTGAATTTGGGTAATGGTAACACTCATTACACTTTCCAGTCATTTCTTCTGTTCAGGTTCACTGGAGACTTTAAGCTCCGGCTGTTTTTACGAGTTTGCAGATGCTCAGCGTGGAGGAGGCAGCCCACCAAACCGTCTGAGACTCTCATTACGTCAGAGTCATGCGCTCGTCTCCGGGACTCGGCGTTAAGGATGAACCACGGAACATTACGTTGTTTTTTTTTATAGTGTAGAATACAGTAGGCTCACGTTTAACTGGGTTTAATTTATCTGCCTTGGAAACGTTTTTTTAAATCGGAAATTTTAAGTGAAATGTCTGAGAAATATATAAAAACTTATCCTGGATCTTAATCTGTCACATGACTTTATGCTGTGGACGGCACGGTGGCTTAGTGGTTTAGCACGTTCTCCGCTCAGCGCTAGGGATTCCCAGTTCGAATCCCAATCTGGGTGGAGTTTCCATGTCCTCCCCGTGTCCGCGTGGGTTTCCTCCGGGTTTTCCGGTTTCCTCCCACAGTCCAAAAACATGGATCAAGTCAATTGAGTTCTCCAAATTGCCCCATATAGAGTGTGTCTGCGTGAGTGAGTGTGTGTCCAGTGATAGATTGCCCCCCTGTCCTGGGTGTATCTGGCCAGCGCCCGAGACGTTCTCCCCTGGATGGGCATGGAGAACCCCCCCCCGCGACCCTAATAGAGGATAAAGCGGAAGATAATGGATGGATGGATATAATATTCAAAGCCGGTGGCACGGCTAGGGATTCCTGGTTCGAATACCAATCTGTGTGGAGTTTCCATGTTCTCCCCGCGTCCGCATGGGTTTCCTCCGGGTTCTCCGATTTCCTCCCACAGTCCAAAAACATGGATCAAGTCAATTGAGTTCTCCAAATTGCCCCATGTAGAGTGTGTGTGTCTGTGTGAGTGAGTGTGTACCCAGCAATAGATTGCCGCCCTGTCCTGGGTGTATCTGCCTAGCGCCCGAGACGTTCTCCCCTGGGTTCTCCATGTTCTCCCCTGGGTGGGCATGTAGAACACCCCCCCCGCGCGCGACCCTAATAGAGGACAAAGTGGGAGATAATGGATGGATGGACTTTATGCTGCACTGTTATGGCCTTCCCCCATATGTTTGTAAACGATGTTGAAAGCTCTTGACTGAAACTCAGAACAATAATAGAAAGAGGGTTCACATACTTTGGGCTGAAGATCCAGCTGGACTCGCGATTAGTGAAATGCTTCTTAGAAGGGATCATGACTTGCAAATCCAGACCCCGTCCTCTGGCTCTTCCGTGAATCTGGGTGCCGGACTCCAGCGGAGGACGTCATCCTGACAACATAATAATACAGAAATCACAAGATGCATGGAGGCTTTTAGAGGACGTGACATGTTTACCGAGTCTCATTTACGGACATGTGGCTCGAATGAAATCTTGTAAGCACATGTTTATTTTATAGACCGGACAATAGAAAACTCTGTGTGTGTGTGTGTGTGTGTGTGTGTGAGAGCAGGCAGGTCGCTTGGCCGTTCATCAGGACTGAAGCCTGTGAGAACAGACCCAGTTTACTTCAGTCCCAGCACCCTGTTTTTTTTTTATTTCCGACATTTATTTAATACAGCAGCTGCTTTTTCCATCTCTCTCTCTCTCTCTCTCGCTTGCTCTCTCTCTCTATTACATAAAGTCTGGAAAATGTGGGCGGCGAGAGAAGCTCTCCCATCACGCGTCGTTTCTGAGGGGAGATCGGTCCACGGGTTTGGATCCGAACAGACCCACATAACCTCAAAAATAATATGCTGGTGTCTGGATTTTTCCCCGTCGGTGGATATTTGTGAATGAAAGAGGATCGCTGCTTTTTTAGCAAAATACGGAGATAGAATTCAAATAATAAATTAAGGTGGACGCTTAGAAACGTCTCCTGATGTTCGTTCGGGTCGCCAAACACATTCCTAACCAAACTAAAAACACGGGGGGACATTTTCATGCCCGTTCTGGAGAGGACGGAGTCGGGTGCTGGGCAGATACACCCAGGTCAGGGCGCCAGTCTATCACTTGGCACACTCACTCACACAACAACCACTATAGGGGCAATTTAGAGCTTCGAATTTACCTTGAATCCATATTTTTTGGATATTTTTTGAACCTGGGAGGAAACATGGTGACCGTGTAGAATTATAAAAAGCGCTATATAAATAAACTACTTGAACATGAGGGAGAACATGCCAACTCTGCTCAGATCGGGATTTGAACCAGGATCCCCAGCGCTGAGGAGAACCTGCTTATCACTAAGCCACGGTGCCGGCCCACAGGAGAATTTTAAAGGTGAAATAAAAGGATAAATCTTCATTATATAACAGTTTTAATGTGTATGTGTTTAGGCGGCACGGTGGCTTAGTGGTTTAGCATGTTCTTCTCTCAGCGCTGGGGATTCCCGGTTCGAATCCCCATCTGGGTGGAGTTTCCATATTCTCCCCGTGTCTGCGTGGGCTTCCTCCGGGTTCTCCGGTTTCCTCCCACAGTCCAAAAACATGGATCAAGTCAATTGAGTTCTGCAAATTGCCCCATATAAAGTGTGTCTGTGTTAGTGAGTGTGTGTCCAGCAATAGATTGGTGTCCTGTCCTGGGTGTATCTGCCCAGCGCCCGAAACGTTCTCCCTTGGATGAGCATGGGGAACCCCCCCCCCCCCTAATAGAGGATAAAGTGTAAGCTAATGGATGGATAGATGGATATAATATTCAAAGCCATCGACGGCTAGGGATTTCCCGGTTCGAATCCCCATCTGTGTGGAGTTTCCATGTCCTCCCCGTGTCCGCGTGAGTTTCCTCCGGGTTCTCCGGTTTCCTCCCACAGTCCAAAAACATGGATCAAGTCAATTGAGTTCTGCAAATTGCCCCATATAGAGTGTGTGTGTGTGAGTGAGTGTGTGTCCAGCGATAGATTGTTGTCCTGTCCTGGGTGCATCTGCCCAGTGCCCGAGGGGGACGTTCTCCCCTAGATGGGCATGGGGAACCCCCCCCCCCCCGCGCGACCCTAATAGAGGATAAAGCAGAAGTTAATGAATGTATGTGTTTAAAGATGATGTAGATAGAGACATACCTCGTACCTTTAAACTTGTGGCAGCACATTGGGGAAGGCCCGCACTCATAACACTCAGAATGACATCACACGGTTTTAATGTAATATCATTTACACGTCCATCAAATCCGAGCACGACGTTCCCCGAAAGTCCTGTGGAAAGTGAGAACACTGTTATTGCTGGGAAGCGGGTTCCTGAAGTTGAAATCCGAAGAGGCGATGTTAATTTAAGATGGTACAGCTGATAGAGTTAAGTGTATAAACTGTAATTCGTCGCTGTATTTCGGGAGTAATGATCCTGTAAGTGTGTATCTGATACGCACATGTTCAACATATTAACGTCTGATTTTTAACAAACCAGCGCTCGGGGCGCCGACGGACAAACAGAGCCGGGCTCCAGCGGAGTGACGGAGATGGAAAGAGTCAGGAGGGGCACTTCCACCCCGCGAGAGGGACGACCGTCCACCCGGCGGGACAAAGTAAACCGGGAAAAAGAGAGAGAGAGAGATTTCAGCACGTTATCTCCACCATCTCTTAGTGGTTGGCACGTTCTCCTCTCAGCACTAGGGATTTCCCGGTTCGAATCCCCATCTGGCTGGAGTTTCCATGTTCTCCCCCGTGTCCGCGTGGGTTTCCTCCGGGTTCTTCGGTTTCCTCCCACAGTCCTAAAACATAGATCAAGTCAATTCATCCATCCATTATCTCCCGCTTTATCCTCTATTAAGGTCGCGGGGGGAGGGGGGGGTTCTCCATGCCCATCCAGGGGAGAACATTTCAGGCGCTGGGCAGATACACCCAGGACAGGGTGCCAACCTATCGCTAGGCACACACTCACACACACACACTCTACATGGGGCAATTTTGGAGAACTCAATTGACTTGATCCATGTTTTTGGACTGTGGGAGGAAACCGGAGAACCCGGCGGAAACCCACATGGACACAGGGAGGACATGGAAACTCCACCCAGATGGGGATTCGAACCGAGAATCCCTAGAGCTGAGAGGAGAACATGCTAACCACTAAGTCACCGTGCCGCCTGGATCAAGTCAACTCCAAATTGCCCCATATAGAGTGCGTGAGTGTGTGCCCAGCGATAGATTGCCCCCCTGTCCTGGGTGTATCTGCCCGGCGCCCGAGACGTTCTCCCCTGGATGGACATGGGGAACATGCCTCCCCCCCCCCCCCCCCCCCCGACCCTATAGAGGATGAAGCAGAAGATAATGAATGAATCTCCACCATCTCCAAACACTCGGCGTGGCGGCCAAGCCGAGAGAGGAGGAGGAGGAGGAGGGTCTTCGCAGGAGGAATGAGGGCCGCGGGCCTGACGATCGAATTTCCCATCGAGAGGCAGCGAGCCGGAGGACACGGCATTGAGAAATGTCACACATGAGGACACTTAAACCTGCGCTTTAGGATCCACATCTGGGGAGAGACGCCCGGTTTGGCAGATGGTTTTGCGCAAGTCCTCGGTGCATGGATCAGCCCGGGATGAAGGATCTCTCCAGCATTACTCTATTTACAACTCATTTGTCATAGTGAGTCACCTTCTTGGCACGGCCCGGGCCGACACGACGCACTCCCCGCGCTGATTTACCGACGCCTCGCACGGCGGCGTCCTGCCAGACCGGCAGTATGGCAATATATTCTGCATTTTATATTTCGCTTTTTATTCATCTGGAATGAGGAACAGGGCGCTCAATCAATGCAACAGTTTTATTTGATGCACAATGTGCCGACCCAGTAAGTTATTGAAACACTATACTGCCAGACAAACGTACCCCCCGTCCCCCCCCCCCCCCCCCCCTGCCCCCCCCGGGTCTTAAATTTATATGTATTAATATTAGATTTAATGAAGGGAACTATTGCATCACACACGGACATTGCAGAGTTATACGCTGGTTTGGAATGACTGAGTTACCCGAGCGGGAGGCGTGACTGCGGCGGGCTGTGTGTGGACTTCGAGTGTTTCCATTTACAAAAGATAAATTTTACTTAACAAAAAAAAAAAAAAAAAAAAAAAAAGGAAATCATGACGTATGACGTCTGCTCTTACAGATTCTTTGTTCTTAATACGTTTTTAAGCTCGAGAGCGCCTCGTTTGATCTGTACGGTAGGACCAACCCATACCAAACCAACACGCTTGTGCTAATTAAAACCATCAGCTGTCTCTCTTTCTGCTACTCATCATTAAAAAACATACTGCAACCAGTTCTGGACACAGTAAACCCTGCTGGACTAAAGTTCATCTTACCCAAATCGCAATATGGGAACAGAGAATAGTACTAACTACTAACTAAGTTGTAATAACATTCATTTATTCATTATCTCCCGCTTTATCCTCTATTAGGGTCGCGGGGGGGGGGGTTCCCCATGCCCATCCAGGGGAGAACGTTTTGGGCGCTGGGCAGATAGACCCAGGACAGGGCGCCAATCCATCGCTGGGCACACACTCACTCACACAAACACACTCTATATGGGGCAATTTGGAGAATTCAATTGATTTGATCCATGTTTTTTGGACTGTGGGAGGAAACCGGAGAACCCAGAGGAAACCCACGCGGACAAGGGGAGAACATGGAAACTCCGCCCAGATGGGGATTCGAACCGGGAATCCCTAGTGCTAAGAGGAGAACATGCTAAACCACTAAGCCATCGTGCCGCTCGTAATAATATGTTTTTATTAATATATTTTATATATATATATATAGAGATTTTTATATATACATATTATTACAAGCGGCATGGTGGCTTAGTGGTTTAGCATGTTCTCCTCTCAGCGCTGGGGATTTCCCGGTTCGAATCCCCATCTGGATGGAGTTTCCATGTCCTCCCCGTGTCAATGTGGGTTTCCTCCGGGTTCTCCGGTTTCCTCCCACAGTCCAAAAACATGGATCAAGGTCAACTGAATTTTCCAAAATTGCCCCATATAGAGTGTGTCTGTGTGAGTGAGTGTGTGCCCAGCGATAGATTGCCCCCCTGTTCTGGGTCTATCTGCCCAGCGGCCGAAACGTTCTCCCCCCGCCCCCTGCACCCCCCCCCCCCCGCCCGCGACCCTAATATAGGATAAAGCAGAAGATGGATGGAGGGATAAATGGTTCTATCCATATCTTATAATACATCTGTAATGTGTATACTGATGGTTTGAACCCTCAATAAAAAGTAATTGTGTGGGGAAAAAAAAAAAAAAAAAAAAAAAATTATATATATATATATATATATAAAATTGTATATAATTGTAATTACCACTCACTTACGAAATTCATTCATTCATTCATTATCTCCCGCTTTATCCTCTATTAGGGTCGCGGTGGGGTTCCCCATGCCCATCCAGAACGTCTCAGGCACTGGGCAGATACACCCAGGACAGGGCGCCAATCTATCGCTGTGCACACACTCACACACAAACACACATTCACACTCTATGGGGCAATTTGGAGAACTCAATTGACTTGATCCATGTTTTTGGACTGTGGGAGGAAACCGAAGAACCCGGAGGAAACCCACGCGGACACGGGGAGAACATGGAAACTCCACCCAGATGGGGATTCGAACCGGGAATCCCTAGCGCTGAGAGGCGAACGTGCTAAACCACTAAGCCACCGTGCCGCCCACTTACGAAATTGAGGTCATTAAATAAGAAAGGGCCTTCCACAAAGTTGTGACCAAGTTGTTTAAATAGAATATAATCTTTGCGACTCTGTGCACAGGTCAACTGTTCAGTCGCTTTAGATAAAATGATACCACTATTTAAAATGTTTATAAATGCAGTGACATCATCATTACAGTGACGAGGAGACACGCCCACTTGCATTGTGATTACCGGTGTGAGGAGCTCAGGAGGTCGAACGGCCCTGGATTTACCTCTAACACATCTCTGGTAGCAGGATGTTATCAGTCAGGATCAACCGCTCATCCACACCCCGGCGAAAGCTCCACATCTGGACTCGCTCATGACTCACGGCAGTTGTGGACGCAGGCGCATGATTATTTGCTGTTTTGTTCGCAGGATGGTCAGTAAATCATTCATCTCTGACTCAGAAGATTAACACGCTCATAAATCTCAGACTTCACGGATCGGCTTTGTGGAACTGCACTCACGTCCAGCTCCAGCATCCAGACGCGGCGGGTTGGCCTGGACCTGGCGGTGGGTGAGGTGGTCGCTCTGCGGTGGACCTCCTGGAAAACAAAGATTAATAAGGGAGGGGTTTTTCTTTTTACCCCGAAATGCTTGGCAACGGCGGGAGTGTGGAAAGGTCCGACGGGGACGCGGGGGTCCGGTGAACTCCGGCGAGGCTTGACCCATAAAAACTTTTGGATACATTGGGATGAATTTAGGTTTAAACCGGGCTGTTTTGTCTAACATCAGTTCCTGACCGCACAAACGGGCAGCGAGGCCTGTTTATAGTGAAGTCATAGTGAAGTCATCGCTTATAAAAAGCAGTGGCCATGTGCTTCTGTCTCATGACTCAGTGAGAATGTTTACAGCATCTGTTGTTCAGTTGAATTATTTTCTCCTTAGACACAAAATCAGCAAAAAAGATATTCATTCATCCATTATCTCCCGCTTTATCCTCTATTAGGGTGGGGGTTCCCCATGCCCATCCAGGGGAGAACGTTTCAGTCGCTGGGCAGACACACCCAGGACAGGGCGCCAATCTATCGCTGGGCACACACTCACTCACACAGACACACTCTATATGGGGCAATTTGGAGAACTCAATTGACTTGATCCATGTTTTTGGACTGTGGGAGGAAACCGGAGAACCCGGAGGAAACCCACGCAGACATGGGGAGAACATGCAAACTCCATGAAAAGAAACCTTGTGAGGACCGAGACTCATCCTCCTTAAGCGGCCAGGCAGCAACAGCAGTGTAGGACACTAATGTACAGAGAGTGTTGATTATGCCTTTTGTTTTATTATTAGTGGTTTAGCATGTTCTCCTCTCAGCACTAGGTATTACCGGTTCAAATCCCCAATCTGAGTTTCCATGTTCTCCCCGTGTACGCGTGGGTTTCCTCCGGGTTCTCCGGTTTCCTCCCACAATCCAAAAACATGGATCAAGTCAATTGAGTTCTCCAAATTGCCCCATATAGAGTGTGTATGTGTGAGTGAGTGAATGTGTGTCCAGAGATAGATTGCCCCCCTGTTCTGGGTGTATCTGCCCAGCGCCCGAAACGTTCTCCCCTGGATGGGCATGCGGAACCCCCCCGCCGCGACCTTAATAGAGGATAAAGCTCAAGATAATGAATGAATGAATGTTTTATTATTACTGGATATAGTGGAACGGGCGGCACGGTGGCTTAGTGGTTTAGCATGTTCTCCTCTCAGCACTCGGGATTCCCAGTTCGAATCCCCATCTGGGTGGCGTTTCCATGTTCTCCCCGTGTCCGCGTGGGTTTCCTCCGGGTTCTCCAGTTTCCTCCTACAGTCCAAAAACATGGATCAAGTCAACTAAATTCTCCAAATTGCCCCATATAGAGTGTGTGTGTGTGAGTGAGTGTGTGCCCAGCGATGGGTTGGCACCCTGTCCTGGGTGTATCTGCCCAGCACCCAAGACGTCCCCCCCCCCCCCCGACCCTAATAGAGGATAAAGCGGAAGATAAAGGATGGATGGATATAGTGTTCTACCGTCTATGTTCTCACCCATGTGTCTCTTCCGTGCAGAATCTAATGCGTTGCTGCATTGCATTATACAGAATACAGAATAACTGCATGTGTGAGCAGGTGCACGAGAGTTTCACCTTAAAAGGCCTGTGAACGTATGCGGAATGTAACAGACCGGTGTGTTTTCGTAAGCCGTGAACCGTCCTGAGAAACCCGGGTTATAATAACCGTGACAGAACCAATTAGTGTCATCAGAACCCAGTGAAATGGGGCGAGATGTGAGCGCCGAGAGACGAATGTGTAATGGAAAGCGTCAGGCCGGTTCCTGTCTGAAACGTTCTAAAACCAGGAACATCATCACGCTTTCAAAACAAACGGCTGCCTCGCGCCTTTCATTAAGAAAATCTCAGATTCGGAACGGAAAGCCTTCAGCGCTTACATCCAAAACCTGAGAGTTCATCTGTAATTAACGATTCAATATACAAACTCTGACTCAATCATGGCACACCGGGCTTTCTGTAAAGCTGGCACCGCCCTGGACATAATATGGACATTGTAGGCGGCAAAGGACAAGTCCATCGGCAGCGGGCGGGCGGGCGGCCGGGCGGGTGGCTGGAGATTCGGACTCGGCCGCAGCTATTCCGGCTGAGCGTGCTCCAAGCATGACTGCAGCAGCACGGGCACAGACTCCCAACACTTACTGCATATGGAAGGCATGCGTAGGCCTCCTCCTCCTCCTCCTCCTCCTCCTCCTCCTCTTCTGGCGCGAAGAAGCCGAAGCCCGCGGGGCCCCTAAACTGGGACCCTCTCAACAGCACCATTGTTTGGACCTGTCTCCCACCTGGAGGCTGCTGGAAGTTGTAGTGAGTGCGAAAACATAAACACACACTTGAGATCACACATACACACATACACACACACACACACATACACACATGCACACACACATACACACACACACTGCTGCGGTCCACGGTGAAATTAGACGGCCGCCGGGGTTCAGAGCCCGGCACGAAACTGCACACAACAGGAAATTCCATTTAAATAATAATAATAATAATAATAATAATAATAATTTTGACAGATTAATAAAACAGATTTTGCAGATGATTTAATCCAGAGCACCCTGTTCATCACACACACAGCTGAAGGGCCTCCAAATCAGTTTGTAATAATAAACTGAACCTACCAAACCCAGACCCTCTGAAGTCTGAAAACACTATTAACAATACCGGTGTTTATTTCAAAGTAGGATAAAGATGTTTGGTGAAAAGTCCAGACTCACGATGTCCGTTTTCATTCGGCCCACTTTAATTAGGAGTGAAAATTTTAACTTAGCAACTAATTAAAAGAATATTACACACCTGACAGCTTTAAAATGAGAAGAAGTGCTGACTTTCAATACAAAACGTGGAATCAAGGTGAAATTGCCCCTATATGTTGTGACTGTATGGTGAGTGGAAGATACTGAATGAATGAGTTCAATTCATCCACTATCTCCCGCTTTATCCTCTATTAGGGTCGCGGGGGGGGGGGGTTCCCCATGCCCATTCAGGGGAGAACGTTTCGGGCGCTGGGCAGATACACCCAGGACAGGGGGGCAATCTATTGCTCGGCACACACTCACTCACACAAACACACTCTATATGGGGCAATTTGGAGAATTCAATTGACCTCGATCCATGTTTTTGGACTGTGGGAGGAAACCGGAGAACCCTGAGGAAACCCACGCGGACACGGGGAGAACCGGGAATCCCCAGCGCAGAGAGGAGAACGTGCTAAACCACTAAGCCACCGTGCACTAATTTATATTTACAATTATGAATTATATATATACATTCATTCATCCATCCATTATCTTCCGCTTTATCCTCTATTAGGGTCGCGGGGAGGGGTTCCCCATGCCCATCCAGGGGAGAACATTTCGGGCGCTGGGCAGATACACCCAGGACAGGACCCCAATCTATTGCTGGGCACACACTCACTCACACACATTCTATATGGGGCAATTTGGAGCACTCAATTGACTTGATCCATGTTTTTGGACTGTGGGAGGAAACCGGAGAACCCTGAGGAAACCCACGCGGACACTGGGAGGACATGGAAACTCCACCCAGATTGGGATTCGAACCGGGAATGCCTAGTGCTGAGAGGAGAACATGCCAACCACTAAGCCACCGTGCCGCCTATATATATACAGTATATAATTATTTTCCTTTCATACACATACAGAGTACTCTCTCTACAGGCTGCTATCTTCTCAGAGTTGAATCTGGATTAAAACGTAACGAGCGTCCGTACCTTCAGCCTGCACCATTCAGAACAGCGGGAGAGAACGAGGCACATCTGTAAGTGAACGCGAGCTCCCGCTGAATGCTGCGAATGTAAATGTTTGCGGTGGAGTTGTTCCTGGTTGGAGACGAGGCATGCAACATGGCTCAGTTTAGTAAATAACTCACTGCTGGAGGAAAACCAGAGGATCAAACAACACAGGAACGGTAATGAGCCTGCTGCAAAGGCCAGATCTCTGTCTGATCCAGAACCTGTGGTATCATTACACACGTCATCGGGCCAGGACGGAGGACCTGGGGCACATCAGCCCGAGAGAGCCGGAGAGAGCCGGAGAGCCGGAGAGAGCCGGAGAGAGCGGGGACGACCTCCCACAGAGTGTGCAAAGCTGGAAAATACTCACCCACAATGATCTGAAAACCAGAAGAATGTCTGCTTTATTTATCTTTAAATATTAGAGATGAGTTTTTAATGGAACTACTCTTTAAAACCTCATACTGTCCACAGTACATGGAATAAAATCCTCTGCTGGGTCATCAATCGCTCAGATTCTTCAAACCGTGGTCCCACAAAACAGCTCGGAGCGTTAATACAGACTCTGGGGATTAATAAACGGGGGGGGCTCCCTCATGATATTTATACATTTTGAGACATGAATATCATCTGCTGGTCATCAGCGTGGGAATTCCCCCCCCAGATTCCGAAATCCCCATCGCCTGGGCCCGCATGTCGCGGTGATTCTCCAAAAAAACCGCTGCCCATGGTAGAAAGTGTGTTGTGAGTGAGTGAGAGTGTTTCCACAAACAGCTGGACGGAGCGTTAATACAGACTCTGATTATAAACGGCCCCCCCCACTGATATTAATTATAAAAAAGGTGTAAGATAATGGATGGATGGATATATTTTAAATGGTTTAATAAAAGGGCGGCATTAGGGGGGGTTGGCCATGTTTCTCCTCTCAGCGTGGGAACCCAGGTTCGAATCCCCATCTGGGTGGAGTTTCCATGTTCTCCCCGTGTCCGCGTGGGTTTCCTCCGGGTTCTCCGGTTTCCTCCCACACTCCAAAAAACATGGATCAAGTCAATTGAGTTCTCCAAATTGCCCCATATAGAGTGTGTGTGTGTGTGTGAGTGAGTGTGTGTCCAGAGATGGATCGGCGCCCTGTTCTGGGTGTATCTGCCCAGCGCCCGAAATGTTCTCCCCTGGATGGGCATGGAGACCCCCCCCCCGCGACCCTAATAGAGAATGGATGGATGGATAATGGATAATCATTAGGATCTACATCATTATCTTTGGAATGACATGATGAGGGGTTCTCTGTGCGACCGCCCCAGTTGATCAGTGAGCAGCATCCTCTTCAGTAACGCGACCTCACGGCCGTATCGACGGGAAATGACTTCTTAATGACGCTTCACAGTGAGAAACTGCAGAGAGCTGCCCTTTCCTGTGAAACTCCGTGAAACTCCGTGACCTCCGTCCCGCTGTGAGGCGTCCTCTCAGCCCTCATTCTGTTCAATTTAATCCCATTCAAGTTACGTTTGTTCAAATTACGAGTTGTGCGCCTCGAGGCAGCTGTGCCGTTCGCTGAAACCTGAACTTCCAAAGAGCAGGTCCAGAAGACCGAGGAAGGAAAAAAAAACGGGATCCGTGAGAGAAGCAGGACTCCGTGGGGGTCCCATCCTCCTTGGGCGGCCCGGCCGTGTTAACAGGTGTTAAAGGGTCGAGGTAGATTGGATTCAGATGGTCACGGATTTAGCAGATCACATACAGTGAATAAAACAGACCGGGTTCTAATCACGGGTTCGGGCAGCGGGTCATAGTTCTGTCCAGATTCTCAGAGTAAAACAGAAAGCATCGTGGTTTCATCATCGTCCCGAGGTCAACCAGATGAGCAGGATAAATAGAGGATAAAGCAAAAGATAATGGATGGATGGATAAATGGTTCTGAGATGAGGGCGGCACGGTGGCTTAGTGGTTTAGCATGTTCTCCTCTCAGCACTGGGGATCCAGGTTCGAATCCCGATCTGGGTGGAGTTTCCATGTTCTCCCCGTGTCCGCAAGGGTTGTCCTCCAGACTCTTCAGTTTCCTCCCACACTCTAAAAACATGAATTCAAGGTAAACTGAATGTTCTAAATTGCCCCATATGGAGTGTGTATACATGTGCCCAGCGTTGGATTGGGCAGGGTTATGGGAAACCCATAAAGAGTATTAAGGAGAAGATAATAAGTGAATGAGTTAAATAAATTAAACTTAATGCTCTACATTGCCCCATATGGCGTGTGTGTCCGTGTGAGTGAGTGTGCCCAGCGTTAGATTACAGTGAATAAAATAGACCGGGTTCTAATCCCGGGTTCGGGGAGCGGGTCATAGTTCTGTCCAGATTCTCAGAGTAAAACAGAAAGCGTCGTGGTTTCATCATCGTCCCGAGGTCAACCAGATTGAAGATCCGACATCCCAGCTCAGATGAGCAGAGGATACCCGGGAATACCGTTCAGCCTCGCGAAGCACTGCCGAGCCGACATTTGGAAAGCACATTAAAGCTCATCGTCTTGCCGCTTTGGCCCCCGAAGTTTCCCCTTTGCCTGAAATACCTCGGCAGAACAATATTTAAAATATCTTCCACACATGTGAGTGCGGCCGCAGCGCTGGAAACAGATACCGGCGAAGAGCTTCGTCCCATAAATCTGACCTGCTGCTGCTCGTTGTTATGCTGAACGCATTGCTGTAGCAACAGTATTTATGTTTGGCACTAACTCACGAACAGCCATCATTTATATTTAAAAAAAAAAAAAAAAAAAAGCATCTGTGGGGGTCAGAATTTTTTCCATGGAGCCTCCGTTTGGTCACGATGAGCCAGCGCCGTGTTTCCGAGATGAAAGGCCTGGGGCGTCACGATGGCTTGCGTTGGGCACGGCGTCTGGTTTAGAGCCCTTGTTTACTCTGCACCGGGGTGGACGTCCGTGGTGCAGAACGTCCGGGGTGGACGTCCGTGTTTCTCGTTGGGATTTCTGACATCCAGATGGAAATGAGTGACAGACATGTGAAAGCCGTACAGCCTGGAGCTCAAGCGTGAAGATTTGTTCCACTGTCTTTAACATGAGCGCGGAACAAAGAGGCCCCTTGTGTCCCGGAGGACGGAAAAACGAGCACCTCGCCAAACGGATCGCTGCTTAGCCCTCGTCACGTCACCGATTCCTTTCCTTGTTCTCATCTTGTGGGACTCCTACTGGTGAACTTTACGTTAAATAAATGTTATGTCCAAACTTATTGAGTCTACGTTTCGGGAGGCAGTTTGAGGAAAAGTCAGTCGCTTGACGGTTTGATGAAGAGGAACTCCAGAGGCCAATCTTAAATTTAGATTTCACTAAATGGTTAAGCATGGTGGCTTAGTGGTCAGCACGTTCAGGCGCTGGGCAGATACACAGAGGACAGGGTGCCAATCCATCGCTGGGCACACACTCACTCACACAGACACTCTATATGGGGCAATTTAGAGAATTCATTTGACTTCATCCATGTTTTTGGACTGTGGGAGGAAACTGGAGAACCCGGAGGAAACCCACCAACGCAGTCCAAGGACAAAACACTCGGGGATTCGAACCGGGAATCCCTAGATTGAAGAACGTTTAAAAAACCACTAAGCCACCGTGCCCCCTTATATATAATAACCATATTATAAGCGGGTGGCACGGTGGCTTAGCATGTTTTCCTCTCAGCGCTAGGGATTCCCGGTTCGAATCCCCATCTGGGTGGAGTTTCCATGTTCTCCAAGTGTCCGCTTGGGTTTCCTCCGGGTTTTCTCCGTTTTTTTCCCACAGTCCAAAAACATGGATCAAGTCAATTGAATTCTCCAAAATTGCCCCATATAGAGTGTGTAGTGTGCGTGTCTGTGTGAGTGAGTGTGGTGCCCAGCGATGATTGGCGCCCTGTCCTGGGTGTATCTGCCCAGCGCCCGAGACGTTCTCCCCTGGATGGGCATGGGGAACCCCCCCCCCCCGCGACCCTAATAGAGGATAAAGCGGAAGATGATGAATGAATGAATATTATAAGCATACCATAATGTACATTCTGTCTTCCGCATCCAAAAAAACTCCAAAATGCATGGTTCTTGTGTTCTAACAGGAGTGGTAATGTAGTGACGTGGTGATGTTTCACTGGTTGCTTGTGTTCTAACAGGAGTGGTAATGACGTGACGTGGTGATATTTCACTGGTTGCTTGTGTTCTAACAGGAGTGGTAATGTAGTGACGTGGTGATGTTTCACTGGTTGATTGTGTTCTAACAGGAGTGGTAATGACGTGACGTGGTGATGTTTCACTGGTTGCTTGTGTTCTAACAGGAGTGGTAATGTAGTGACGTGGTGATGTTTCACTGGTTGCTTGTGTTCTAACAGGAGTGGTAATGTAGTGACGTGGTGATGTTTCACTGGTTGCTTGTGTTCTAACAGGAGTGGTAATGACGTGACGTGGTGATGTTTCACTGGTTGATTGTGTTCTAACAGGAGTGGTAATGACGTGACGTGGTGATGTTTCACTGGTTGCTTGTGTTCTAACAGGAGTGGTAATGACGTGACGTGGTGATGTTTCACTGGTTGCTTGTGTTCTAACAGGAGTGGTAATGTAGTGACGTGGTGATGTTTCACTGGTTGCTTGTGTTCTAACAGGAGTGGTAATGTAGTGACGTGGTGATGTTTCACTGGTTGCTTGTGTTCTAACAGGAGTGGTAATGTAGTGACGTGGTGATGTTTCACTGGTTGCTTGTGTTCTAACAGGAGTGGTAATGACGTGACGTGGTGATGTTTCACTGGTTGCTTGTGTTCTAACAGGAGTGGTAATGACGTGACGTGGTGATGTTTCACTGGTTGCTTGTGTTCTAACAGGAGTGGTAATGTAGTGACGTGGTGATGTTTCACTGGTTGCTTGTGTTCTAACAGGAGTGGTAATGTAGTGACGTGGTGATGTTTCACTGCTGAGTCCCAGGGCCTTTTGAAATGATTTGTGAATGAGCATCATGCATACTAAACTTCTAAGGGTGTGTCTACGTCATGTGTTCTAAGAGGACTGAATGTACCCGAATGAGTCCCGATTTTAAAAACACAGTGTTTTTACCGAGGTTCTGCCGTACGCCCGGGGAGCTGATGTGAGTTCAGGAGCTGTACAAAGTGTTCTGCTCTGTGTTCCACAGCAGAGCCAAGCTTTCCAGACCTACACATGGGAAAATGGGCAAAACCAAAGGCTTTAAACTGCACAGTAGTAGTTGGTGGTGAACATAAATCTCACAACGGTTTTAAAAGTTTATTTTAGCCGCGCCGCTTGGACAATGGGAACGGCTCGGGGAGCCACCACGGCACAATGCCTGGCGACCCGTTCGTTTGTGCGCGTCAGGATGGTTTCCCGGAAACGGCCGCGGTGCGGTTTAAACGATTGATCTGTTCGACACTGTTGCATCAAACAAACGCAAAAGCCACACCACGGATTTAGCTCAGGCTCTTTACGGACCAATAAAACCCAAAGTCCCATGAGATTGTTGATGTCTTAACTGGTTTAAAAATAAATTGAAAATGGGATCAGACGCTGCCAGGCTTCAGGGCGGTCTTTACGACCAACACACTGATGTGTCATTCTGCAAAATCACTGCAGATACGAGCGCTTGTAATGATGAGGCTTCACTTATAAATCCATCCATTATCTTCCGCTTTATCCTCTATTAGGGTCGCGGGTTCCCCATGCCCATTCAGGGGAGAACGTCTCGGGCGCTGGGCAGATACACCCAGGACAGGGCGCCAATCCATCGCTGGACATACACTCACTCACACATACACTCTATATGGGGCAATTTGGAGAACTCAATTGACTTTGATCCATGTGTTTTGGACTGTGGGAGGAAACCAGAGAACCCGGAGGAAACCCACGCGGACACGGGGAGGACATGCGAACTCCACCCAGATTGGGATTCGAACCGGGAATCCGTAGCGCTGAGAGGAGAACATGCTAAACCACTAAGCCACCGTGCCGCTTACACTTATATTCATTCATTCATCCATTATGTTCTGCTTTATCCTATATCAGGGTCACTGGGGGGGGGTTCCCCATGTCCATCCAGGAGAGAACGTTTTGTGCGCTGGGCAGATACACCCAGGACAGGACGCCAATCCATCACTGGACACACACTCACTCACACTCTATATGGGGAAATTTGGAGAACCCAATTGACTTGATCCATGTTTTTGGACTGTGGGAGGAAACCGGAGAACCCGGAGGAAACCCACACGGACACGCAAACTCCACCCAGATTGGGATTCAAACCGGGAATCCCTAGTGCTGAGAGGAGAACATGCTAAACCACTAAGCCACCGTGCCGCCTTCACTTATATTGGTTTGGGAAATTTATTACAATAAAGACGGCGGGGTGACCCGCAGGGACGACTGAGTGGGTGCACCGATAGAGGCCAATAGCACGCCAATAGGTGCAACGAACTGGCTGGTCAAAAGAAGTGGTTGGCACTAATTTTCATTGGACGGCAGTGAAAAGACATTATACCTTAACAAATATCAGCTCTACACAGCACCAATTAAAAACTACGTATCTAATGAAGTAATTAAATCATATATCCTAACGATATCCGGGTGTCCTCATAGTTTGGCAGTATGAAGTATGAGAGATCAGGATTGATCGTTGGCACGTCTGTGGAACTCTCCCGTTCTCCTGGTTCCTCATGCAAATTTCCTTGAGAGCTGCAGATTTTTTTCCGCGCGGCTCAGCCATCGGGCCGACGGACGAACACGTGCCCCTCTGTTCCTCGGCAGCGCTCTCACGGCTCATAAAAACCTGGACATTCACAGGAACGTTCCGAGCCAAACAAGAGCTTAATTGAAAGGTTTGTTTAGCGGTACTGTCATACAGGAACCCGAGTGGAACCGGGAACAGGTACGTCCCCTGCCAGGGCATTTCAACTGCAGGCATCATTCGGTCCGCTTCTGCAAACAACACGTTCACCCCACGTTCCGCTTCGAGTGGAAGAATAAACAGCATTTAAGGACAGATTTAGTCGCAGACGTCGGTTCCCTGAAGACAGAGGAGCTTGTGATGGCTTCAGAGAGCACACGTCATCAAATCTCAATAAATAAATCATCTATGAGGACAAAAGTATTTGGAAATCTACATATTACAGCTTTAGAACCTTTAGAACATCCAATTTTAAGTCCGGCGGCACGGTGGCTTAGTGGTTTAGCATGTTCTCCTCTCAGCACTTGGGATTCCCGGTTAGATTCCCCATCTGGGTGGAGTTTCCATGTTCTCCCCGTGTCTGCGTGGGTTTCTTCCGGGTTCTCCGGTTTCTTCCCACAGTCCAAAAACATGGAACAAGTCAATTGAGTTCTCCAAATTGCCCCATATAGAGTGTGTGTGTGAGTGACTGTGACTGTGTGCCCAGCAATAGTTTGCCGTCCTGTCCTGGGTGTATCTGCCCAGCACCCGAAGCGTTCTCCCCTGGATGGGCATGGAGAACCCCCCCCCCCCCCCCCGCGAGAACCCCCCCCATGACCCTAATGTAGGATAAAGCTGAAGATAATGAATGAATGTATGAATTGTAAGTGTTGGGCTTTCTGCAAATTTTTGAAGGACCTGGGCCAGGCGTGCTGGATCAGAACCTTCCCCACAACTGATGGCACACACACGGCTTGGTGTTTGATGTTATACCTAATTATTTTGGAATAATAATGATAAATAATGATAATGATTAAGAGGCGTTGTCCTAATACTTCTGCCCCAAAATGTGTCCTGTAGGTAAATTTAGCGCTGGAATTAAATCATAGTTCTAACTTATTAAAATGTCTTTGGGGTTTAGTTTTATAGTTTAATGAAATGACATTTATTAAAATAAAATAAAGGCCTCTATAAAAACGGTAAAACGAAACCACATGTCATCATTATTGGAATCCTTAAAAACTCTAATAAAACAAAATGGACTAACGTTCCTAATTATACTGTTTTTTTTTTTTAACTGTTTTAAATAAAATTAGCAGTTTTTTTCCAGGTCAAACGTAGATAAAATACACTATATGGTCCAAATTATGCAGATATATATTCTTAGAATTTTTTTTATAAACTAAATATATATATATATATATATATATATATATATATATATATATATATATATATATACATATTTATATATTATATTTATAGTTAAATACTCTAGATTTATAGTTGTAGTTGCATATTCTATATTATATATATTTATAGTTGTATATTATATTATGTTACACATATTTATACTGGGCGGCACGATGGCTTAGTGGTTTAGCATGTTCTCCTCTCAGCTCTAGGGAGTCCCGCTTCGAATCCCCATCTGGGTGGAGTTTCCATGTCCTCCCCGTGTCCGCGTGGGTTTCCTCCGGGTTCTCCGGTTTCCTCCCACAGTCCAAAAACATGGATCAAGTCAATTGAGTTCTCCAAATTGCCCCATATAGAGTGTGTCTGTGTGAGTGAGTGTGTGCCCAGCGATGGATTGGCGCCCTGTCCTGGGTGTATCTGCCCAGCGCCCGAGATGTTCTCCCCTGGATGGATGAATGAATGAATATTTATACTGTATTTTTATCTCGTTTTCTTCTTTAAAATTTAAATTTAAATTCTAACTTTGAAAGGACGGGGTAAGCGGGGTCTCATGTACCACATGTGATATTAATGATGATAAAATTCTCTTGAATCTGGAAATATGTATATATTTCAATATGTATAGTTTTATCAAAACAATGACAATGACTCCTGTCTTCTGCTCTTTGCCGTTTAACTCATTTCTTCGCCACCCTCCCCCCCCCCCGCCCGGCTCCCCAAAATTACGTAATATTTTTGTTATTTCTTTCCTTCAGTTTCACATCCGCAATGAAGCCATCATGAGCTTATGAACGTCGAAAGGAAGCACAGAGGAGTGCGCGCGCTGTTCTATAATCCACATGTGTTATACATTATGGATTCGTCTGGACGGCGCTCCGTCCACATCCATCCACACTGAACGGCGGTCCCACCTGAAACCTACGGAAGCAGATAATCTATAAACCAAGTTCAGTCATCTTGACGCGAGGCGCCTCTGTTTTCTTTCCAACGAAAACCTCGGCGTCGCTCTGCACGGTTACATAAGAAGAGATTGGGCGGAAGGTCTACCTACTCGGCTGGAGCGGCGGGACGTACACCGTGACTCTGCACCTTCATGTAGGCGACAGGCTGGTGCAGGGGTTGGTTCTGCTTCACGGCCAGGACGATTCCATCCCCAGTGGGGCAATCTGAGGTCCCTTTTGTTGGGGTCTGCACACCTTGCTCCATGGTTTAACATGCTGGTGGGTAAAATGGAAAACCTGGATTTAGATTTGTACAAAAATATAATAGTAACCAGTGTTGAAGTGGCTCAGAGATCTAAAAGCAGAAGGAGGGGGATTCAAGTCTTAAGCAGTACCTTCAGTCTGAATAAGAATATCCCAACACCCTGTGTCTGAGGGTCGAAGGCCAGGTTGGGGATCCTTGTCAGCAATAAGTCCCACTGGCTGTTTAAAGCACCAACATCGTGGAGCAACAGCGATGGAGGTGTATAGGGTGAACCAGATCAAGGCGGGACAGTCGCGTAATTTCGTTACTTTTCAGGCGTCCCGCAAATTGAGACGTTGTCCTGCATTGTTATTGAAAGTCAGACTGCAGTTTATAATCTGCCATTGGACGGCTGTGTTGTCTGTTATCGGGGAGAGGCGGGCTGTTTGAATGTCAACCAATAGGGAATGTGGACGCATGTTAAGGGCACGCCCACCAATACAAACAATGCAAATTAGGTCATATATATATATATATATATATATATATGCGGCACGGTGGCTTAGTGGTTTGGCGTGTTCTCCTCTCAGCGCTAGGGATTCCCGGTTCGAATCCCATCTGGGTGGAGTTTCCATGTTCTCCCCGTTCCGTGTGAGTTTCCTCCGGTTCTCCGGTTTCCTCCCACAGTCCAAAAACATGGATCAAGTCAATTGAATTCTCCAAATTGCCCCATATAGAGTGTGTGTGTGTGTGTGTGAGTGTGTGCCCAGCGATAGATACACCCAGGCGTCCTGTCCTGGGTCTATCTGCCCAGCGCCCGAAACGTTCTCCCCTGGATGGGCATGGGGAACCCCACCGCGAACCTAATAGAGGATAAAGCGGGAGATAATGAATGAATGAAATATATATATATATATACATTGTCCCACACAAACATAGTCTTTGTCCCACATCTGGTGAATTGGAATCTGGTCACCCTAGAGGTGTAGAAGTACGGGAACGGGATAGGACTGAAAAGAAAAGGCTAAAAAAAAAAAAGATCAAATTAATAAATGGTAATTCCACTGACCAAGAAAGAACACTGAGACCTGCATCATCATCATCAACATCAACATCAACATCAACGCAAACTAGGGCTGTCTTCAACTAAAGATTTTCATAGTCGAATCTGATTCGTCAGATTTTCCCTATAGTCGACTGATAGTCGAATCAGTTAAAATTTCACCACAAGATGGCGCTATAAGCGTGGTTTTTAAAAAATTTTTTAAAAAAAATATTTTACTTGTTTTTCTAACAAAAGAAAACCTTTTTTTTTTGCTTTTCTTTTTTAGAAATTAGGATGACTTTATTTGACAAAAGGCTATATATATAACGAAAACAAAGACATTTCATGTAAAAACTAATGCTTAGCAGCAGCCATGGGCGCCCCCATGTGGTCAAAATGGTACATTCGACTATGAGGTCCATAGTCGACTACGGTTCTCCGAATCGAATCGTCGAATCAGCGAATATTGCAGCTCACCCCTAAAGCAAACGCTATGTTCTGATGGGTTGAGGAACTCCGCTCAGAACCATCTCCAGCTCCGGGTGCATGACGCCTCACGGAGGCTGAGTGAGGGACGAGTCATTCTGGCTTCGGTATGTTTCCATTCCAGAAAAAGGTGAAGACGACAAACCGTAAACCGGTCCAGCGGCTGGCGGCGAGGCCCGACCGCAGATCCACTGGAAAAATCTCATAAGCACTTCAGTATGAACAGCTCCAGCCTCTCAGGGTTCTCCCAGCCGAGGTCACCCGCGCGCTTCTCGCGTTCCTGCGAGCGTCCGCACGTCTCTGGACATCCAACCGAAATCCTGCGCGTCCAGCAGACGGCGGGCGGCTCGGTCCGTCTGCGGTCACCGTCCTGCTGATTTAATTAAACCAGATAATCTCACAGTCAATATTAATGAAGAATTTACCGGAAGTATCCAAATGAGTCTTTCACCACGAAAAACACATACATCCTGGCAATTTAGAGCAGCCAATTCACCTTGAATCCATGTGTTTGGACTGTGGGAGGAAACTGGAGAACCTGGAGGAAACCCATGCGGACGCTGGGAGGACATGGAAACTGCACCCAGATCAGGATTCGGACCTGGAATCCCCAGCGCTGAGAGCAGAACTGAAATGTTCAGTCCAAAAACATGGATTTAAGGTGAATTGACTGCTCTCAATTGCCCCATATAGTGTGTGTGTGTGTGTGCCCAGCGATAGATTGGCGCCCTGTCCTGGGTGTATTTGCCCAGCGCCCGAAAAAGTTCAGTCCAAAAACATGGATTCAAGGTGAATTGACTGCTCTCAATTGCCCCATATAGTGTGTGTGTGTGTCTGTGTAAGTGAGTGAGTGTGTGCCGAGTGATAGATCAGCGCTCTGTCCTGGGTGTATTTTCCCAGCGCCCGAAAAAGTTCAGTCCAAAAACATGGATTCAAGGTGAATTGACTGCTCTCAATTGCCCCATATAGTATGTGTGTCTGTGTGAGTGAGTGTGTGCCCAGTGATAGATCAGCGCCCTGTCCTGGGTGTATTTGCCCAGCGCCCGAAAAAGTTCGGTCCAAAAACATGGATTCAAGGTGAATTGACTGCTCTCAATTGCCCCATATAGTGTATGTGTCTGTGTAAGTGAGTGAGTGTGTGCCCAGTGATAGATCAGCGCCCTGTCCTGGGTGTATTTGCCCAGCGCCCGAAAAAGTTCAGTCCAAAAACATGGATTCAAGGTAATTGACTGCTCTCAATTGCCCCATATAGTGTGTGTGTCTGTGTAAGTGAGTGAGTGTGTGCCCAGCGATAGATAGGTGCCCTGTACAAAATGTTCTCCCATGGAAGGACACATGGAACCCCCCCCCCCCCCCCCCGTGACCCTAGTAGAGGATTAAGCAGAAGATAATGGATGAATAAATGAGCTTATAAACTAAAATAATACGCTGCCAAACAATAATAGGGGAGAAAAGCGCTGATTGTGCAGAAGTTGAGTGGAAGCGACCTGTAATCAGAGCGAAGGACTCTGCGCCAGCTGCGACTCAGACTTTAACGGGATCCCTTTAAGCTTGTTGTCTCCCCTTAGATGCTGCTCTAAGAGCCCTATAAAGGATTCCGACTGCCCCACAGACATCGTAAAACAGATGCAGAACTGCGACACGTCCTGTCGGACAACCCGTCGGCATCACCGCAGCACGAGACCTGCAATCCACCTTTTATTTGATCCCGGAGGTGTCGGGTGGGGGTGACTCCAGAGCTTCAAAGCTGACTGATGACATGTTCGGGTCACTGAGAGCTCTGGTTAAGTGTCTGTTTAAGAGTCGGGTACCGGCTCCGGTTGCACCCTCTGTTCTTGCTCACCGATCACTCCGTCCTGTTATGTTCGTAGGTGCATTCTGATGCTGAATAAGCTTTGCTGATAAATTAGCAGCATGTCTGTCCTCTGGATGGACCCGATGTGTCCACATCACTGGGTTTAAGTATTAAGATCCTAAATAACTCCATCAGTTCCCCTTTTTTCCCTCTGTTCGTCATTTCATACTGCATAACCGGGTCATAATAACAAACGTCTGTATAATTACGGCGCCGCTGCACATTAGTGTCTTATAAAGAGGACTGCTGTTATCGGGTTTCCAGCTGATATCACTCACGTCCAGCGTCCTGCGGTGTGTGAACACACGCGACCCGCTCTCCGCCCTCGGCCCATCGTGGCTTGGCTTCATGAGAGCGTTTGAGTGCAGGATAAGCGAAAGCAGCTTCACGTGAGTGTGCAGACGATCGGGAAGCCGGCGCTGAGCTCATCGTTGGCCGAGCGTCGGGAAGCGAGTGACAGAGCCGTCGTGGGAGCCGAGCGCCGGGGCGAGATCGGCGCGGCAGACACACTTTAAAGAAAGAAAAAAAAAAAAAAGGTTATTTTTTCTGCTTTAAATGGCGACGCTTGCTGTCGAATGCTGTGTAAGGAAATCTTCCAATGCCCAGCTGTGACTGAAAAGCAGAAAGGAAAATCAAGATCGATCGTTAGCTACTGCAGCTTCTGCTGTTGGGCTCGGGGCCCCGGCTGTGGCTTTCCAGCTGAGGGAAGAACATACGCACAGAGGAAGTCGGGATTATTACACTTAATATGGCCAAAATTATGTAACCTGAACATATTAGTGTGATTATAATACCATTAACTGATATAACCCTGTTGCACCCCATCGCCTGCCTCGCTCACTGTGAATAATCTTTGTACAAGTTTTCCATCCATCCACTAGGGTCGCGGGGGGTGGGGGGGTTCCCCATGCCCATCCAGGGGAGAACATTTCGGGACGCTGGGCAGGTACACCCAGGCCAGGGCGCCAATCCCTCACTGAGCACACACTCACTCACTCACACTCTATATTGGGCAATCTGGGGAATACATTTTGACTTGATCCATGTTTTTGGACTTTGGGAGGAAACCGGAGAACCCGGAGGAAACCCACACGGACACGGGGAGAACATAGAAACTCCACCCAGATTGGGATTCGAACCGGGAATCCCCAGCGCTGAGAGGAGAACATGCCAACCACTAAGCCACGTGCCACTTTTACAGGTTTTATCTATATATTTATCCAAAAAAAAGCCCCCGTGAGGTCAGACACCGATGTTAGACCTGAGAGAGGACGTGCCACTTTTACAAGTCTTATCTATATATTTGGCTGCCAACTTTTGCCGTTGAAATTGGTCAAAACACGTCATTGGTGGAATTTCGTTGCATTTTTTTTCTTTTTAATGAGGAGACCCCTGATAGGTGGATGCGTTGTGATGACTTACGTAACGCGACGACGATGACTACGTCACGTTCCTTCAGGGAGTCCCAAACACGACGGATTAGATCAGAATTAGAGAGACGTCGAAGCCAAACCCGCCATGCAGCCCGAGCATCTGGCCTTTTATGACTTTTTTATGGTTACGAAACCTTTTTGAAACCTTTTAATAGCCGTTTTACCGAAAACCTTTAAAAAAAAAAACGACTTCAAACGATGAGGTGTTGGATTTGATTTCCTCAGAATTCATTCCCACGAGGAGCAGAGATCTTATGATGTTATGAGATTTGAGTTCTAAAATAGTTAACAGTGGCACATTTAAGAATTTCGCTGAATCTGACGGCAACATTACAAGCAGCAGAAAGTGGGAATGGTTAGGGTTTGGTTAGAAGGAGTTCTGGTAAAATAAAAAAACAAAAAAAAAACGAAGGAAATGTGGCCGTGTACGCGTTTTATTAGGTTAAAAATACAGTCCTGTAAACAGTTCAGCTAAAAGCAAAATGTCTTTTAGGGAAAACATAAAATGAGCATGTTCTCTTCTCAGCACTAGGGATTCCTGGTTCGAATCTCTATCTGGGTGGAGTTTCCATGTCCTCCCCGTGTCCGCGTGGGTTTCCTCTAAGTTCTCCGGTTTCCTCCCACAGTCCAAAAACATGGGGGTCAATTGAGTTCTCCAAATTGCCCCATATAGAGTGTGTGTGTGTGAGTGAGTGTGTGCCCAGCGATGGATTGGCGTCCTGTCCTGGGTGTATTTGCCCAGCGCCCGAAACGTTCTCCCCTGGATGGGCATGGGGAACCCCACCGCGACCCTAATAGAGGATAAAGCGGAAGATAATGAATGAATTAATGAGTATATAAAAAAAAAAAAAAACTCCAAAATGTCTAAAGAGCAGTATCTCGGTTGATGATAATAAAAACCCGAGAGGACGGACGTCTTTAAGACGAGTTTAGAGACATCCAGAGAGAAGTGATGGAATAAGGGTGGACACTATTCCCCATTTTCTGGAAGCTGTCAGACAGAAAGTGAAATTAGTCTCTCTTTAAGTCGGATCGTAGGACATAAAAGAGAACCGTACTGAATATGGCCTAAAGTATGTGGACACATGGACACCTTACTTCACAGAGTTTAAATAAAGACCCTTAGTTTCTGTTTTTTAGGGGAAAAAAATTGTAAAATAATATCCATTATCTCCCGCTTTATCCTCTATTAGGGTCGTGGGGGGGGGGTTCCCCATGCCCATCCAGGGGAGAACGTTTGGGGTGCCGGGCAGATACACCCAGGACAGGACGCCAATCTATCGCTGGACACACACTCACTCACACAGACACACTCTCTATATGGGGCAATTTGGAAAACTCAATTGATTTGATCCATGTTTTTGGACTGTGGGAGGAAACCGGAGAACCCGGAGGAAACCCACACCGACACTGAGAACATGGAAACTCCACCCGGATTGGGGATTCGAACCGGGAACCCCCAGCGCTGAGAGGAGAACATGCCGACCACTAATCCACCGTGCCGCCCCGTAAACTAATATACGATATAGAACGTCAGATAAACAATAATAAGGGCAGATGTGTGAACATGACTGAATAAAGGTTCGGGTTCGATCTCCTGCAGAGCTCCAGCGTGAGGACGGCTGCTCTTCCCGTTTCCCTCGCGGCTCGCCGAATCACACCTGCAAATTTTATTGCTCTTAAAGCCGAACTCTTACATAAGCACGAGCTCTGACGGCACAGAGAGTCTGACGGGACGTAGTTTATGGCTATTTTGCGAGGTGATGATGGACGACGCATCGTACAAAGATACATAAATCTGTCTCATTCGGATCCAAAAAGGCCGGGTTCAGGAGGGGGGGGGGGTTCGTGGCACGTGTTCCGGTGCCAGTTTCATCCTCGTGGCCTCGGTTCAACGTGTCCTTAAAGGACCCGCAGGTACAAAATGCACTGCAGGCATCACAGATGCCCCTGAGGGGGGTGAAACAATGATTCTGAAGAGTTAGGTCCGATTCGTTTCGTAAGTCCTTGACGGACGGCGGCACGGTGGCTTAGTGGTCAGCACGTTCGCCTCTCAGCACTAGGGATTCCCGGTTCGAATCGAAATGTTTCCATGTCCTCCCCGTGTCCGCATGGGTTTCCTCCGGGTTCTCCGGTTTCCTCCCACAGTCCAAAAACATGGATCAAGTCAACTGAGTTCTCCAAATTGCCCCATATAGAGTGTGTCTGTGTGAGTGAGTGTTTTCCCAACGATAGATTGGGTGTTTCTGCCCAGCACCCGAAACGTTCTCCCCTGGATGGGCATGGGGAACCCCACCACGACCCTAATATAGGATAAAGTGGAAGATAATGAATGAATGAATGAAAAAGTCCTTGACGGCGCTCATGCGTCCCGTGTTCTGCAGGACTCTGTAAATGGTTTGCACGCTCACGTTTGCTCATGAATTTCACATCGACTGCAGATCACAATGGCCCTTCAGTTCGGCCAAAAGCGCGGCGTGCCAGTGGAAAAGCGAGCCTCCCGCTAACGACGAGTGACGGCAAATCAAATATTCATCAGCATCAGAAAGAGCCGAGTTTGCAGGATTTTTAGCGTACGGATATAAAAGAACGAAGGCATTCCTTACAGTAGACATGACGGTGGAGCCAGAGGCTCACGGTGCACGGGTACGGGAGGAACCTCAGGGGGAACCAGGTTCAAATGGGAATCGAGGAAAATGCATTTGGAACGTCCCACAAAAGCGTGGGCCCTCGGAGAACACGAGGCACGGAGGAGGCGATGGTTTAACGCGAGGAAACGGGGAAGGTTTCAGACTCCCGCCTGTGGCCGCGGTGTTTGGAAAAGTGCTTGCCGGGGAAATTAAAGGGGAAACGGTTTTCCTGATTAGCGGAATAACAGAATTATTCTGCGGCGGCGTGTGATGGATCGAGGGGGTTGGCGCTGTGTGCGCCGCCGTGGTACGCTTTATTAAAACCCTTGCACCGAGAGAAAAGCTGGAACGGTGACGTCATGCGTTCTCTGTACCGTGCAGTAAAATTTACGACTCCGTCTTTCGTTGGCATCTGGTTCACATCGAAGTCGCGCAAAATCACAATTAGCACGAGAATGTCGTGGCACATGTGTGTGTGTACTGTGTATCAACACACACCTGTCAGGACCTCCCTCGCTCTTTCGGCATGATGTCATAACCCAAGAGGCTCCCGGCCTGTGCTCATTGCTCTGCGGAGGCCGTGACCGCTTTGTCATTACGCTACAACTTTTCGGGGGTAATTGTCAGCGGGAGCGGCTTTAAACGTCGGATGGAGACGTCTACATGAGGACAGCTGCTCGGTTCGGAAGCCACCTGCTGCCGTCAACTAAAACACAGAGGAGGAACCACGGACAGAAACCAGGAGTCATTTTATATATATATATATATATATATATATATATATATATATATATATATATATATATATATATATAGTGAAGGGCAACCTTTAAGGTAAAATAAAAAATCTGTTTTTAATAAATGACTTAATCAGGGGCGGCACGGGGGCTTAGTGGTTTAGCATGTTTTTCTCTCAGCGCTGGGGATTCCCGGTTCGAACTCCCAATCTGGGTGGAGTTTCCATGTTCTCAGTGTCGGTGTGGGTTTCCTCCAGGTTCTCCGGTTTACTCCCACAGTCCAAAAACATGGATCAAGTCAATTGAGTTCTCCAAATTGCCCCATATAGAGTGTATGTGAGTGAGTGAGTTTCCAGTGATACATTGGCGTCCTGTCCTGGGTGTATCTGCCCAGCGCCCGAGACGTTCTCCCCTGGTTAGGCATGGGGGAACCCCACCGCGACCCTAATAGAGGATAAAGGGAAAGATAATGGATGGATGGAGTTGATCAGGTGAGACGGCAGCGAGTTTTATTCATCAAAGTCTAAGAAGAGTTAATATCCATCAGGCTGAAAAAGGTTGGTTATTATTTCTCACCTCAGAGGCGATCAAGCTGTCTTTAGGGTCACCATTAAAAGCAAAGACATTCTAAGCAACAAATGGCCTTCCGTTAATTTGGTGTTGGTTAATTTGAATGTTCATAAGTCCACCATCAGGTAAACACTAAACAAGGATAGCGCCAAAGAGAATGCTTGACTAAAGACCACACGACCAGAAGTTCAGATCATTTTGTTCGTATTATATTTAAAACGGCTGAAAACACTATAAACCTTTAATTTAATTTGTTTTTGAACAATTGCACGCTTCCAACTTTGTGGGAAACGTTTGGGAAGGTCCGCTCTTGACTCGATGCAAAATCCAACATCTATAAAAGGCATGGAGACTGCGAGCCAGGTTCTGACCTCACTGATGAATTTCTATATCCATTCATTCATTCATTACCTTCATTATAAATTTCTCATGGACAGACTTGAAAATCCTGCAGACGGATTTACTTAAAAGCGTGGAGGGTGTTCGGGTGTCCCAATACTTGCCTATCTATCGTATAGTCTACACTAACGTTCGGAATGAAACCTACGATCCAAATACAGCAGGGGTTTTAGACTGACTGAGTTTCATATTGTGATTCAGAAAATCGGAACCGAACTAAACCTGGTTAAAAGTCTGCCTCTGCTGCCTGTAATCACTGTAATTAAAAGACTTATCGTTTAAAAACGTCCACTCGGAGCCTTCCGCTATGTTTTTGTTTTATCCGCTCGTCCTAAAAGGTCCTAATAGCTCCCACTACTCTAATAACAAACTCCTGCCTGAAGAAGTCCGGCTGCCAGCTATGCGCTGCCTTTTAAGTGAAGCGGTGACGGCTTGTAATTTGAGAGTGGAGCAGGCGGGTGGGGGGGGGGGGGGGGTCATTATTCTAAACCTAGTGCTGCCTCGGCAAGCCGGCCAGATGTGGAGACAGACACGGCGAGTGAGGACTCGGAGTGAGGAGTTCGGATGAAGTCTCGCCTTCACGGGTCGACGTTCAGAGAGACCAGCTTTCGGGGGAAAGACGACGACTTTTGGGGACGGTCAGCCTGTCCGGACATAGGATCATCACACCGCGATGGTCATCGCGCCGGAGGAAAGCAGGCTGCTGTGAGAGCGTGAGGGGAACTCTGCGAAGGTCGACGAACCGCTGGACGAACTTTGCCGAATGAAAAGTGGCCACGATGAGATTTCTGGAGTTGATCGCGGCCGTCTGTCTGGTCCACGTGCATTTCGGGGCGGCGTATTTGGGTCCTCTGTACCCGGAGATGTCCAACGGCACCTTTCATCACTACTTCACGCCGGACGGTTACTACGAGGAGAACGACGACCCCGAGCACTGCCAGATGCTGTTCCGCGTGACGGACGAAACCCGCTGCGGTCTGGACGAGGACCAGGACACGGTGATACGTGACGACTTCACCATCCTCAAGCGGCACGTGGAGGACGCGGCCCGCGTCCTGGAGGGCATCGGCAAGAGTGTGGCCCTCGATCTGGACGGCGAGGAGAGCTACGGCGAATTCATGCGGCGCGAGAGCACGCAAATCGGCGAGGCCTTCGCCACCTCCGAGAAATCGCTGCTGGAGCTGGAGGTCAAGTTCAAGCAGAGTCAGGAGCAGGACCTGCGCGATGAGCACCGGGTGGGAGACGACGTCCTGGCCATGGTGGCGCACTCCCGCGACTCGCTGCGTGAAACGCTGGACACCGCGCTTGCGCTGAAGGATAAGCACGAGCTGCTGTCGCTCATCATCCGCAGCCACGGGACGCGTCTGAGTCGGCTGAAGAACGAGTACCTGAAGGTGTGAACGTTGGGGGGGGGAAGGCGCTTGACCGGAGCGGGACTTTAGGCTTTCGGTGCGTTACTCGGGCATTTGGTCGACACGATGCAGCTATTTTGTGCAATACTAAAAAGGTAGTGTTCATTTTTCTGCTTCAGATGTACGAGACAGAACATTTCAAAGATTTCGGGTTGTGTCCACAAGTCAGGGATTTCATACGAATACTTCAAAGACATTTCAAACTTCAAAGACATTGACAGAAAATAATTAGTTATTTCCTAAATGACAACATTATAGACATCAGTCCTCTTTATACGTCTATATAGTCCTCGTTAAATTTAAGGTTTGGTGAATTAAACTGAATTAAGAAAACCCTTACCAACAAAATTATAGACAAAATAATTTAAATGCAGGTCAGAGGGTCGTAGGGTTTTATAAAGTATATGCTGAACAACAATTTTGGTTTATTTCTAAGTCACATGCTGACCTCATTTTTTAATAGTCAGATAATTATTTGCACATTTCTAACACAGATCTAAGACTTTGGAATGACTGGGAGAAAATAAATCCATTTAAAAGCAAAATAAACTGTATTTAAAATTATGATTTAGTTAAGCCACAACCAAGAAACAATCCTGATGCCAGATCAATTTTTTTATATACTAAAATATATAAAAATAATCCATATGATGGATTTTGCTGCATATTAACTACAAACACACACTGCTCACTGTCAGAAATGACATTTCTAAACTGTACCCATCCCCTCTTAAAAAAAAACAGTATTAAACGTACGTTCTGAGGTTTTAAAGACATCTTTAGTATCGTAAATGAAGCTACCTTTCAGCAGAAGAGCTGGTCCATAATAATCCTTTATTATTCTTTTGGAATGTACAGCAGAGCTGCAGCAGTCTGGACGGGAGAAGGAGACATGTCTTTTCTCGTCTGTCTCGTAATAAAGGACCGTTTGGTTGAGGTACTCAGGCAATGCAATGGAACATATCAAAAAAAAAAAAAAAAAAAAAAAGGTTCTAAAGAGCAGTCCTCGCGCGAACATGGTGCCGGGGTATTTATAATGATGGTGATTATGATTATAAAGGTTTCAGTATTTTTAATAGTTACTCGTTACTTGAATGTCCTGCAGAACCTTGTAAAGCAGATGTTTTTTTTGTTTTGTTTTTTTTTGCACGTTGTATATTAAAGTAATTCTAGTAATATAGTGTTTAATATGCAGTCTGACAATCCTCCTGAAGTGCAGAGAGCTCCTGGGTGTCAAACCGCATTTCAGAAGCATGAGGAGGAAATCTATTTGGCGGCGTGTAAATGTTGATCCGAGCTCCTAAAGGCCATACTGTGAGCGTCATTGTGCGCGAGGCGTGTTCTTGCAGTACGAATATATTAATGTAATTATTTTCAGAGAGAAGGGAAGAGTCTGGGATGAGGCATCCTCAGACTAACCATGATAACTGCGGGCAGGATTTGTGGACTTCAAAGCTCCGGCCGTGTGTAGCTGCATTCCTGAGAGGCTGTGTTTGTTCCACGTTCTAATAAAAAAAGTACTTTAAAGACGGAGGGCTGCGTGTGTTTCCTCGTCCAGTCCTGATTTACACACCACGCAACTCAGACACAATGAAATGTGGAATCCGAAGCTGTAAAACGCACGCACACAGTTTCCAGTTGTAGAAAGAAATCAGTACTGAAGCCAAACTGGCTGCCGGTGTTTGGTTTAGCAGAGACGAGCTGGAGAAGAATTTTCCACAGAACATACGAAGAAGGTGGAGGTCAAGTAGTCTGTAATTTATAGACGGTGTGAGGAGGAATCAGACTTCCAAAGAGATGGACGGTGTTCAAAAATGATCTTCGGGGATTCCTCATCCTAAAATGAGTTTTGTAATGTACAGTACCAGTCCAAAGTGGACTGGGGGAGTGGTAGCTCAGTGGTCAGGGTGTTGGGTTATCAATCTGAAGGTTGTGGGTTCAAATCCCAGGTCCCCTGAAGTTACCAGTGTGGGTCATTGAGCAAGACCCTTAACCCTCATTGCTCCAGGGATGTTGTGATGAACCCTGTGCTCACCTTGTAAGTCGCTTTGGATAAAAGCGTCCAATAAATGACCAAATGCAAAGTTTGGCCACGCCCCTTCTTGGTCCATTGTCCTGGAGCATTGAAGTTTATAATTACAGACTGTAGCTCAATCAGTGTTGTTTGTTGTTGTTAGTCCCCTGTTAGTCCTCTGTTCTCTATTGATCAAGAGCATCACAGAGCAGGTATCATTTGGGTGGTGGATTGTTGATTGTCAGTTCTGCAGTGACACTCATGTGGTGAGGGGGGGTGTTAGTGCAGCAGTGCTGCTGGAGTTCCATTTAAACACCTCAGCGACACTGCAGGGATAGGACTAACGCACCCACTGAATAATACCTGTCCTGTAGTGGTACTGTTGGGGACAGATGGACTACAGAGTTGAATTACAAACTACAAAGTCCATCAAACAGCGGGTGGTACTGTATGAACATATAATAAATTAACTGTATAAATCAATTAAATCTATAAGATGCATGTCCGGGTTTAAGACTGCCTCATTTTGTTTGAGCATCACAATTTTATTTACAACTAAATTTAAAGTACAGGGATCAGTTTCGTGTCCCGAAAGGAACAAAAAGGATGAAAATTAAGACTCACTGAGTGACGTATTCGTCTTCTTTTCTTCGTTCACCTGAAACGAGACGGGGAGACGGTGGTGTTAAGTGTGACGGCAGACTTTCTAATGTGATCAGTGGTAAACATTCTGCTTATAATCCTCTAATTCCAACCGAATTAGACGTCTTTTTGAAACAGCCGTGTCCTTAATCGCATTCATACGAAGCAAAGCGGCATGTGAGAAGACAGCTGGGAGACTCTGGGTCGAGCTTAAGAACCCTGTTTAAGGAAACAAGAGACATGGCCTCCCGAAACTGATGTTTAAACTCATACTAATGCCTGTGGGGTTCAAGGTCAATCAATCAGCTGTTGCAGAGTGGATCTGTTTCCCAGATGGAACCCGGCGGGGTGTTTTTCCAAATAATCAGGATTCAGGACAGTATTGCAGAACCAGGTCAGGATGGCCTGCGTTTCTTTCATAATTATAGTAAAAAAAAAAGATTTATTATTATCTAACACAGCTGCACAGAATAATTATAAATAATAGTTTTTGTTTTTTTTTTTAGCATATTCCATATTGTTTGAAGGTTGGATTCGGGGTTCAGGGTCACCCACGGTCCAGTGCAACCAGAGGGTCCGGCTCGAGGGCCACTGGGACAGCTGGAATGAGCTGAAGGTTTACAACCCTAATGACTTCACCCTTTAAAAAGCATATGGAACATGAATTTTCTAGTCACCCATTTCAAGTTTTTGAAATTAGGCATGGCCACGCTACTGTGGTCATAAAATTAAAAGCACAGAGCTGTAATATACAACCAGGGGGAGGTTTTAAAGGCCACTCCAGAGGTTTACTTAAGTCATTCCAGCAACATCAGCACACCTCCAACTGAATGAGGTTCTGATGATCACCAGAACCAACAGCCATGGTCATCACCGTTCTTCTGCAACAGAACTGGCTGGGATAGGACCTCGGAACGAGTTAAATACGGAGCAGGAAAGAAAAGCGAAGACGGGTTTTACTGGCAGAGACGTTACAGTGAGGATCAGGTGGCTTCCCATCGTAAATCTTCTAAGACGATGAATCAGAACAAGGTCAAGCAGCAGACCCGTCGGAAAACAGGACCACAGACAGACGGGGGGGTGATGAATAACGTTCTCCTGATTGTTTCAGGGCTGTATGAAATGAACGACCTTCATGCTTTACAATCACACGGGCTTCCAAACAAAGTTATGGACGTAGGGACGTCACTTTTCAAGGTTGAGAAGGTTTCCAGCTTCCAGGAGAGTATTTATGATGTTTTTTACTTTAGCAACGGCCCCTAAGAAAACACTCAAAAAAACATTATGAAGACAAAACAAATTCTAGATACCGGTGTTTAAAATGAAGGACATCACAGGACAGCTGCAGGTTTCTAAAAACTCTAAACATAGCGACAGGTGAGACAGGTCTAAAACTCTAGAACTTAAAATTGTATGGAATTGCACACGGACCAAATGAAACTTTGGGAGTTTAGAGCACCACCTCTAGGCTCATAAAGGAATAGCAGCTTTATAACGCCATTATAACACCATTTAAAACCTTTAAATCACATAGATATCAGTCTGTAGCCAACAACCTGATAATAAATTTATCTTTTAGTGTCGACAGAATTAATCCTTTATTTTTGCTGTTTAATAAAAGTAATGAAAAAGAAGGTGGTCTTGTTTTTTAAAGTTTTTTTATTGTGATAAATCAGACAAACACCATACATTTAGAACAATCTTTCATTAGACGGGAACAGAGCAGGGTAGCATACAGATGTGCTCCACCTCTGGCTGAGATATGGTTCCGCTGGTCCACTACGAGATCTGGAAAACCACATGGCACCCAAAACACTTCAGGATCATGTCTGGCAGACATAATGTGGCCCTGGCTTTACGGTGTCTTTCTTGCACTTTGCCGTCAAGTCCCACGGCGCCGGAGCACAAAACGGAACCCTCGGCTGGACCTACTCCTAATGAACTCGTCCAGGCTGATGGAAAAGCTTAGGTCCTCGTCCTCAGGTTCTGCCTGCACTTTGCTGAGTGCCATGGACTTACTAGAAGATGCAGTATGTAACTTGGGGGGGATTTCAAGGTTTGGCAGGTACTCTGGTAAAACTGGATCACTGAACAAACTCCGGGGCAAAAACACTGAGCCGTTGCTTCGGCAGGATTAACGTGTTAGTTGCAAATAGCAAACGGTGCCAGTGTGTGATGATGAATGAACAGATCACTCGGCGCAGAATAAAAATGTAAAGCTTTTCACAGTAACTTAACAACTGTTCAAAACAAACACTGGGTTTATAAAGTACTTCATCTATTTATTAACTGACTCTTGGTTATTCACGCCGTCAGCGACCCTCAGACTGTCTCTCATTTACTCACTGAGCCCTTTCCCATCACTCTGCCTCATTCTCAGCCTCATTAAATCAAAATTAAATACTGTGGATATATATATATATATATATATATATATATATATATATATATATATATATATATATATATATATATATTTATTTATATATATCCATCCATTATCTTTCCCTTTATCCTATATTAGGGTCGCAGGGGGGTTCCCCATGCCCATCCAGGGGAGAACGTTTTGGGCGCTGGGCAGATAGACCCAGGACAGGGTGCCCATCTATCGCTGGACACACACTCACTCCATATGGGGCAATTTGGAGAACTCAATTGACCCTTTGATCCATGTTTTTGGACTGCGGGAGGAAACCGGAGAACCTGGAGGAGACCCACGCGGACACGGGAAGGACGTGGAAACTCCACCCAAATGGGGATTCGAACCGGGAATCCCTAGCGCTGAGAGGAGAACATGCTAAACCACTAAGCCACCGTGTCGCCATATATATAGTATAAAGATTCATAAAGATATTCACACACACACACACACACACAAAGATAGATACACACAGTGGCTTAGTGGTTTAGCATGTTCTCCTCTCAGCACTAGGGATTCCCGGGTTCGAATCCCCATCTGGATGGTGTTTCCATGTCCTCCCCGTGTCCGCGTGGGTTTCCTCCGGGTTCTCCGGTTTCCTTCCACAGTCCAAAAACATGGATCAAGGTCAATTGAGTTCTCCAAATTGCCCCATATAGAGTGTGTATGTGTGCGTGTCTGTGAGTGTGTGCCCAGTGATAGATTGGTGCCCTGTCCTGGGTGTATCTGCCCAGTGCCTGAGACGTTCTCCCCTGGATGGAAAGGAGAACATGCTAAACCACTAATCCACCGTGTCGCCCTATATATAGTATAAAGATTCATAAAGATATATACACACACACACACACAAGATAGATACACACAGTGGTTTAGCATGTTCTCCTCTCAGCACTAGGGATTCCCGGTTCGAATCCCCATCTGGATGGTGTTTCCATGTCCTCCCCGTGTCCGTGTGGGTTTCCTCCGGGTTCTCCGGTTTCCTCCCACAGTCCAAAAACATGGATCAATGTCAATTGAGTTCTCCAAATTGCCCCATATAGAGTGTGTCTGTGAGTGTGTGCCCAGTGATAGATTGGCGCCCTGTCCTGGGTGTATCTGCCCAGTGCCTGAGACGTTCTCCCCTGGATGGAGAGGAGAACATGCTAAACCACTAATCCACCGTGTCACCCTATATATAGTATAAAGATTCATAAAGATATTCACACACACACAAAGATAGATACACACAGTGGCACGGTGGCTTAGTGGTTTAGCATGTTCTCCTCTCAGCGCTTCCCAGTTCAAATCCCCATCTGGATGGAGTTTCCATCTCCTCCCCGTGTCCGTGTGGGTTTCCTCCGGGTTCTCCGGTTTCCTCCCACAGTCCAAAAACATGGATCAAGGTCAATTGAGTTCTCCAAATTGCCCCATATAGAGTGTGTCTGTGTGCGTGCCCAGTGATCGATTGGTGCCCTGTCCTGGGTCTATCTGCCCAGCGCCCGAAACGTTCTCCCCCCTCCCCCCCCGCGACCCTAATAGAGGATAAAGCGGAAGATAATGAATGGATGGATGGATATATATACATATACACACACACACACACACACACACACACACATATATATATATATATATATATATATATATATATATATATATATATATATATATATAATAAATAAAGTGTGTGTGTGTCTTTATGAAGTGATCTTGGGCAGTTGCAGTCCTTACTGTGGGTGTGATCACACACTCAGCCCTGCGACCTTTCACCCACTTCCACCTTCATTCAAATGTCTCGGGTTTCACGGCTTTAATGTCTCTCTCTCTCTCTCTCTCTCTCTCTCCTCTGCTCTGTAAATAACACGGGATTTACTCACCTCGCTACTCTCACGGTAAGTTTGCCATCACAACTCACAGGATTCACACAGAAATGCACCATTTCGTCCCTAAATCAACGATAATCTGCGGTTTTTAAAGACACCTCATAACGGACAACCGTCGCGATGACGGCGAACACACTGCATTTAAACCTAATTAAATACGACATTAATCACGACGCTCTCACCCGCAGCCCGATGAAGTTTCCGAGTTTAAACGGGAGAGTTCAAATAAAGCGCATCGTTTGTTTGTAAAATCGCCTCAGAAACGCCCGAACGCGGCGGCTCGCTCTGAAGCCGGCTACTTCAAAACATCCGAATGAACGAGCCCTGAGTCGATTCGACAAGAGAGTCGACTCACCGGTTCACTGATCTTTTTGAAGTCATGTTTATAACAGGGTTATAGATTCCTAAATCCTTTTTTTAACGAGAACATTTTTGCTTGTAGATTAATATTCCAAAGTTCAATCTGCATAAAACTAAATAACTTATTATTACATTTATATTATTATTATTGCGGCATGGTGGCTTAGTGGTTTGGCATGTTCTCCTCTCAGCGCTAGGGATTCCCGGTTCGGATCCCAATCTGGGTGGAGTTTCCATGTTCTCCCCGCGTCCACGTGGGTTTCCTACGGGTTCTCCGGATTCCTCCCACAGTCCAAAAACATGGATCAAGTCAATTGAGTTCTCCAAATTGCCCCATATAGAGTGTGTGTGTGTGTGTGTTTGAGTGAGTGTGGATTGCCCAGCGATGGATTGCCCCCCTGTCCTGGGTGTATCTGCCCAGTGCCCGAAACGTTCTCCCCTGGATGGGCATGGGGAACCCCCCCCCCCCCGACCCTAATAGAGGATAAAACGGAAGATAATGGATGGATATATATTCATTATTCATTATCTCCCGCTTTATCCTCTATTAGGGTCGCGGTGGGGTTCCCCATGCCCATCCAGGGGAGAACATCTCAGGCGCTGGGCAGATACACCCAGGACAGGGCGCCAATCCATCGCTGGGCATGGATATATATTATTATTATTATTATGATGATTATTATTTATGTATTATTTATAAGTAGTTACGTGTCTGATAAGCATGAATTACAAAAATCAAACCATTTAAAGGTGAATCACCTGCTGCAGAATTTTTGACTAGTTTAAAAATGCATGCTGATGCTGCAGTGTTTGAAATTTGGCATGTTCTTCATGTAGAAATTGCATTATATCTGATTATATGTTTATTACGGTCGATGGTGTGAAGAGATCGCTCATTATAAAGTTAAAACATACAGCTGGAGGAAGAGGAACTGCGCTCTGGTACACAGTTTTTATTTTAAGAGTCCGTGTAACGAGCAGCCCAAGTTCCTCCCAATTTACTTATAACAGAAATGCCCGTTTCCCACCATGTATCAGCCCCTGTGATAGGCTCCGCCCACTGTGACCCCCGCTGAGGATAAGGAGTTTAATGGATGACCTTTCACCCAGTTCCTAACCTGTACATTGAGATCGTTACATAAGAACGCGTTACATAACCGCGTTGTCTCAGCAACATGAGCCTACGATCCTGTTTAGGATTTATGTAACTTCTAAACCTTAGGATTCATTTTATGACATTTTTTTTATGATTTATTATCTACGGAATACAAAGCCATAAATATGAAATCATACAAACTGAAAGAGATCTTTTGATCTTTACTATATTTTGGATATTTCAAGCCTTTACCGTCATGTGAATATTATGTGATTATTAAAATATATGACGTTTTCCTCACAGACATTAAACTTATTTAACCTGTAGCCGACACCTGATCTGGAATTTGTGCTTCCTCCCTTTTGCATTACGTTATCTCGGGTTCTGGATCTGGTTTCAGTGGAATCCTGATCATTTTTACATTTGTGTGTGTATTTAGTAGACTAAATACATACCTTCAAAAATGTAAACACAGCTGTGCAGACGTGTACATCGTAAGATGCCGAATTGGATGCTGGGTAATCTGCAGGATTTGTCCACCTTATGCGACATTACAGCGCTTCCTAAAACACACCTCCACCACCTGAAACAGAAGAAAACAGAAGTCCATCTATATGATAATAATAATTCATTCATTCATTATCTTCCGCTTTATCCTATATTAGGGTCGCGGGGGGGGTTCCTCATGCCCATCCAGGGGAGAACGTTTTGGGCGCTGGGCAGATACACCCAGGACAGGACACCAATATATCACTGTGCACATACTCACTCACTCACACAGACACGCGCACACAAATACTCTATATGGGGCAATTTGGAGAATTCAATTGACTTGATCCATGTTTTTGGACTGTGAGAAGAAACCGGAGAACTCGGAGGAAACCCACGCGGACACGGGGAGAACATGCAAACTCCTCAAATTACTCTCAAAGTGTTTTATTATCTGCAGCGTTTATATATTTATATATATATATATATATATTCCTTCATTCATTCATTCTCTCCCGCTTTATCCTCTATTAGGGTCGCGGTGGGGTTCCCCATGCCCATCCAGGGGAGAACGTCTCGGGCGCTGGGCAGATACACCCAGGACAGGACACCAATCCATCACTGAGCACACACTCACTCACACAGACACACTCTATATGGGGCAATTTTGAGAATTCAATTGACTTGATGCATGTTTTTGGACTGTGGGAGGAAACCGGAGAACCCGGAGGAAACCCACGCAGACACGGGGAGAACATGGAAACTCCACCCAGTTGGGGATTCGAACCGGGAATCCCTAGTGATGAGAGGCGAACGTGCTAACCACTAAGCCACCGTGCCACCCATATAAATATATATATATATAAACACTGCAGATAATAAAACACTTTGAGAGGAATTGTGTTTGTTAACATGAATATTAATGACCCATCAAAAGCTCATTTCTAAAATGTCACCAAAGCTGATCTCGGGTCAGATTTTCAGAGCAACGTGTCAAACCGCATTCTGTACCGACCTCATCACACGACGCTGGCTGGATTATCACGATGCATTAAAAGATAAAGGCCTGGGTGAAAGTGCAGGTTTATTGAGGTCGTATGTAAATGAGCTCAGAGGGCGGAGTTTGGAGTAAGTTAACGACATGAAGGGGAAACGCCCCGGTGACGAGGCACCTCCAAAACCTCCAGTGTTCACAGCTAAATCGTTCAAACCTGTTGAGATGGCTCTTCGTTCCGTTGCTCCTCAGGTCAGGATGTTCTCCAGTCTGGCTCGATGTAGCGCCACCGCGGCCCGGCGGTTGTTCAACGGGTCGGGGCCGGCCGCGGCTCCTCGATTCGGGCATCAGACGCTCGCGGCCGAGCCCCTGCCTGCCGTGGGAGGGGCTCCTGTGGTTCGACAGGCTCAAGCGCTGGACCACAAGAGGCTGCTGCAGGTGGAGTGGGACGATGGGAGCTGCAGTTTGTACCCCTACACTTGGCTGAGGGATAACTGCCAGTGCCCCCTGTGCACCCTTCATTCGGCACAAGCCCGGAGTCTGATCCTCGCCGACCTGGATGTGCACACGGGGATGGAGCAGGTGCGGCTGACGGACAATAAGGTGAGACCGGTGGTTGCCTAAAAACATCTCCAGGAGGTTGTTCCATCAGGGGTGTTCTTCTGAACTCGAAAAAAAATCTCCACTGTGGTTGAGCTGAACAGGGGGGGGGGGGTTGTTGGTGCTGTACATGGCCATTGGCAGTAGGTGGAGTCATCACTGTGCAGATGATCTTTTCGGCTGCAGGTCTCCATCACGTGGCCGGATCAGCACAGCAGTGAGTTTGATCCCGATTGGCTGAAGAAGAGGTGTTTCTCTCCGGAGGCGAGACAGGCGCGGCAGGAGGAGCTCTTCCTAAATGGTGAGTCACCCCCATCTTCAGCACTTCTGCTGTGCAGAGAACTTTGAGGGTACCGCACTCGGAATCATCGACCACCCAAATCATCCATCCATTATCTTCCGCTTGTCCGGGGTTCGGGTCGCGGGGGCAGCAACCGAAGTAGGGAGCCACCCAAATCATTCATTCATTATCTTCAGCTTAATCCTCTACTAGGGTCGGGGGGGAGGGGAAGGGGGTCACCATGCCCATCCAGGGGAGAACCTCCACCACCACGGCATCCATCAATCTGAGTTTTGTTTTGGTTTATTCAGTCAAACCCCTGAGCGTAGTCGGCATTTCCAGTCTCTGCTGGGAAACCCGGCGTCTTAAACACTCTGAAAGCGGCGTGTAATTTCGGGAGCTCTGGTCCCGCTCTGATTCCGGACCGGGGGCCGACGCCGCCCTTCTGTTTCGATCGTTTTTTAATAATGCGTGGTTCTGAAGGAAAGCTCCGTCTCCGAGGCTCTGCGTTGTGTCAGCATCGGAGTGTTTAATGTGTGACTGCTGTAGCTGCTAACCTCACGTCTGCGGGGGGACCTGACGCATCCAGACGGGACTCCCCCCCCCCCGACTTCCTGCCATATGGAAGTGTAATTTAAAGCAACTGCAGCCATGTGCATCGCAAAGCAGGACCAGCGACCCTCTGTCTGATGCTTTGGGTTGGAAAATAGGGTCCAAGTTTAAAAAATAATAAGAAATAAAAACCCTGAGGGGAGAAGATGGTGAGGTCAACAGTATATTTAATATCCATCCATTATCTTCCGCTTTATCCTCTATTAGGTTCGCGGGGGGGGGGGGGGGTTTCCCCATGCCCATCCAGGGGAGAACGTTTCGGGCACTGGGCAGATACACCCAGGACAGGACGCCCATCTATCACTGGACACACACTCACTCACACAGACACACTCTATATGGGGCAATTTGGAGAACACAATTGACTTGATCCATGTTTTTTGGACTGTGGGAGGAAACCGGAGAACCCGGAGGAACCCCACGCGGACACGGGGAGAACATGCAAACTCCACCCAGATGGGGATTTGAACCGGGAATCCCTAGCGCTGAGAGGAGAACATGCTAAACCACTAAACCACCGTGCCGCCCACATTTAATATATAAAACATTAAACATTATAGACATTAAAGGTATGGGGGGGGGTTCCCCATGCCCATCCAGGGGAGAACATTTCGGGCACTGGGCAGATACACCCAGGACAGGACGCCCATCTATCACTGGGCACACACTCTCACACACACACACACACTCTATATGGGGCAATTCGGAGAACTCAATTGACTTGATCCATGTTTTTTGGACTGTGGGAGGAAACCGGAGAACCCGGAGGAACCCCACGCGGACACGGGGAGAACATGCAAACTCCACCCAGATGGAGATTTGAACCGGGAATCCCTAGCGCTGAGAGGAGAACATGCTAAACCACTAAGCCACCGTGCCGCCCACATTTAATATATAAAACATTAAAGCTTATAGACATTAAAGGTACGGGGGTTAGTCTGCATGCTCTTATTGGCCAGTCCTCTGTGTGTGTGTGTGTGTGTGTGTGTGTGTGTGTGTGTGTGTGTGTGTGTGTGTGTGTTTCCAAAACAGAGCTGACTTTTCTCGTATTTGTCTCCTGTAAACCTCAGTGAGGACGTCCTCAGGTGCTGCTTAGCGCGTTTTAAAGTCCTCTGCGAGTCCGAAACGTTCCCCTCGCCCCCCCGGCGACGCCGTGCGGGGTGTGTCCGGCTCCCGCCCTTTGATCCCGTTCCTCGCATGAGGAAGCTATCTGTGTTCTCTCTGCCCCAAGCCAAAGGACACGATGTCCTGCATCTGCAGGACCCGCCGAACATGGAGTCCCCCGGGACGGCGCCTCCTCGGTCAGCTCGTCGGAGAGGAGAATCCACCCCACGTCTGCCGTGAATAGAAATTCGGCAGACGGACCGTCCGGCTCTGCGCTCATTATTTTTCACGTGGTGGATGCAGGGGGCGCTGCTCACTTACTTACTAACAAGCTCTATAAACCACAAAGGGCCACAGAGCGGCCCTAAAGGGAGCAGCGCCTCATGTGGGTTTGACCCTAAAGGGGACGGCGCTCACTTACTCACTAACGAGGGGGGTTGAGCAGCCAGGATGGGGCGCTATGCACCAGGAAAGACATTTTAACAGCAATGTTTACACAAGAGGGACACATGGCACTTAGACTAGGGCACAGAGAAAGTGCTTGATGTTACTACATTCCACCTTGAGGGCACATAACAGCCCTAAAGAGTGCACTGCGTAGTTGTTTCCTAACAAGGTACGAACAAAACCAAATAACAGCCTTATAAGGAGCACAGCTCCGAACACGGGAGCTTGATGTAGGTCACTAAAACAAGGAGGACACTGCTCACTGCTCACTCATTCACTAACAAGGGCTTAGGGCAGCCTTGATGTAGGCCACTACGCACCAGGGAAGGCCAGATAACAGGCCTTCAAGAGGAAGAGTACTTCACGAAGGTTACTGCAACAACACAGCCGAACATGTGTTCACTCGTTCACTAATGAGTGATGTTTGACATACTCGAATCAGAGGACAAATAAGAACCCTAAAAAAGGGCACTACTCGCCTTTTCACTAACAAGGTGTGTTTCTCAGGCTCGAATTGGGACACTATACACTGAATAGTCCACTACTCACTATCCATAGGTGCTACAAATAAAAGCCCTAAAGGAAGGCAATGCTCACTAACAAGCAGTGTGACGGGTTTCGTTGCCAGAAGCAAATGATGGGATTAGGATTAGGATTAGGATTAGGGTCTCTGTTACAGACGCCTGAGGGGCGGCATCCACCCAACCCATCTGTACCTGGTGCCTTTTCACTAACAAGGTGTGTTTCTCAGTCTCGAATTGGGACACTGTCCACTGAAAAGTCCACTACTCACTATCCATAGGTGCTATAAATAAAAGCCCTAAAGGAAGGCAATGCTCACTAACAAGGGACACTTGACATTAGGTCCACTGATCTCACACTGTGATGGGTTTCGATGCCAGAAGCAAATGATGGGATTAAGATTAGGATTAGAAATTAGGGTCTCTGTTACAGACGCCTGAAGGGCGGCATCCACTCAACCCATCTGTACCTGGTGCCTTTTCACTAACAAGGTGTGTTTCTCAGTCTCGAAGTGGGACACTGTCCACTGAAAAGTCCACTACTCACTATCCCATAGGTGCTTTAAAATAAAGCCCTAAAGGAAGGCACTGCTCACTAACAAGGGACACTTGACATTAGGTCCACTGATCTCACACTGTGATGGGTTTCGATGCCAGAAGCAAATGATGGGATTAGGATTAGATTTGGAAATTAGGGTCTCTGTTACAGACGCCTGAGGGGCAGCATCCACCCAACCCATTTGTACCTGGTGCCTTTTCACTAACAAGGTGTGTTTCTCAGTCTCAAAGTGGGACACTATACACTGAAAAGTCCACTACTCACTATCCCATAGGTGCTTTAAATAAAAGCCCTAAAGGAAGGCAATGCTCACTAACAAGGGACACTTGACATTAGGTCCACTGATCTCGCAGTGTGATGAGTTTCGATGCCAGAAGCAAATGATGGGAGTCAGAGCGTTACCTCTTTCCTGTCCACACACCTCAAATTAGGGTCTCTGTAACAGACGCCTGAGGGGCGGCATCCACCCAACCCATCTGTACCTGGTGCCCGTCCGTCCGTCCGTCCGTTTGTCCGTCTATCCGTATGCTTCTGGAGGCAACGGGAGCTGAAGAGCTTCAGGAAACACACTGATGTTCTTTCTCCGAATTCTGGCTGGAAACTATGCGAAAGTGAGCCTAATCTCTGATTGGCTCTGAGGCCGAGCCGCGGCCTGCCAGGAAACCCGATCGGTTACGTGTCGGCGCGAGCGAGCGAGGGAGAGAGAGAGAGGGAACACTCAGCATCATTACATGGTAGAGCGGCACCATCTGAACCTACTCACCCTGGGCCTCCTGCCAAGCTCCTCTCTTGCTCTTAATTCCCCTCAAACTCCAATGTTCAGCCATTTCCTCTTCAATTACCCCGGCCTCTGCCATCCGCCTCTCCTCTCCCGGACGCAGCGCAGAGACCGACGAGCTCCTCGACATTGCGGCCGGCGGCGCTCCACTCCGCTCGGATCTGGTCAGAGAAGAAGGAACGAATTAGTTACAGATAACGAGCTTTTTGATAATCCATTATTAAGTACGTCCTGTTTAAGAGACAGGGATCGGGGGGACGAGGGACGGGGGGAGCTGTCTCTACGCCGTGACCACAGCGGGTCTCCAGCTCGTTTAGTTCTCTGAGTAATCCCATCGGCTAATTAAGACTCGATTTATTTTTTAAAGTGAGAACGCCGTCGGTTCGTCTCAGGACAGACGTCTGAATTCCAAAAACCCATGCAGACCCGGGGAGAACATGCAAACTCCACACGGACTGGACCTGCGTGCTTGGAAATAGAACCTTCTAGCAATGACGCATGAGCATTACTCAAGGGACAAATAACATTTAAGGGCGGCACGGTGGCTTAGTGGTTTGGCATGTTCTCCTCTCAGCACTAGGGATCCCCGGTTCGAATCCCATTTTTGGTGGAGTTTGCATGTTCTCCCCGTGTCCGTGTGGGTTTCCTCCGGGGTCTCCGGTTTCCTCCCACAGTCCAAAAAACATGGATCAGGGTCAATTGAGTTCCCCAAATTGCCCCATATGGAGTGTGTGTGTGTGTGTGAGTGAGTGTGTGTCCAGCGATAGATTGGCGTCCTGTCCTGGGTGTATCTGCCCAGCGCCCGAAACGTTCTCCCCTGGATGGACATGGGGAACCCCCCCCTTCCCCACGACCCTAATAGAGGATAAAGCAGAGGATGATGGATGGATGGAAATAACATTTAAATATGTCCTCATCTACACACTGGTGGGTCGCAGAGCAGGACACTTTGCAGGGGGGGTGTACTGCCAAATCTTATGTTACAAATGGTCCCACTGAGGGGTCAGTGAGACGCACGCAGAATCGTGGAACCTCATTTGTTTCGGGGGGGTGGGGGGGGAGACAGAGTTTTGCTGGAGACTGTAAACAGCGCTGATACACAACATGAAACTAACACTGGAGAAAATGATGAGCTCATATGAAACTGGATTTGCAAATCTCTTTACAAAACACACACACACACACACACACACACACACACACACAACACACACACACACACACGCACACACACACGTGTTCGAAAAGCCAACTGAAGTAAGTATCTGTTGTTCTTTCCATCCTGATTAATCCCGAAGCGTCTCACAGACAGTCTGAGCGTCATAGTTTGGCTTCGGTTATGAGGGCAGACGCAAACATGCATGCACGTGTACACACACACACACACACACACACACACACACACACACACACACACCCACTCCCAAATGAGTAAAATCAGCAGTGTACCGAGATGCATTTAAATTTCCATGACGTGAGTTTCCCGGTTTTAATGGCTGCAGTGTGGACCTGTCAATCGTCCCCGTCCTTCCAGACACGAAAGCAACAGACAGAGGAACGCGTTTCCAAATCCTGTAACCGCAAATTAAGATATTAAGACGTTGTATTTAACCCGACTGAATGCACAAAGACGGAATCTGATGTTCGCATTTAATAATCCATGCCAGTCACAGAGACCCCAATCCTGACCTGCACCGACCTCCGTGCCGTTTCAGAGCGCGACTTCTGGGACTCCAGGCTGCAGATCCCCACAGCCCATTTCGAGGAGGTCCTGCATGACGATCAGGCTGCGCTGGACTGGCTCACGGCTCTGCGGCGCACTGGCATCGTCTACCTGAAGGGGGCACCGGCGGAGGGGGGCCAGGTGACCAGGCTGAGTCAGAGGATCGGCTACCTCCGACTCACCTTCTATGGGTAAGGAAGCGATAAGAAGTGCCAGGACGATTCATCGTTTTTGCAATTAATCGTGATTATAAATGTTTCGATTCATTTCAAATCGTCATGACGATTAAAAAAAATTATTATACCAAGGGGTACAAATCACACAGAATGAAAATAATTAAAGTAATAATTAAAATATTCTTAAAATAAATATTCTGGCGATGCCAGTATGTACGTTAAGGGACACAAATTTGTTTTTACTTTGATTTTCCATCCATCCATCCAATGTCTTCTGCTTCATCCTCTAGTAGGGTCACGGGGGGGGGTTCCCCATGCCCATCCAGGGGAGAACGTTTCGGGCGCTGGGCAGATACACCCAGGACGGGGGGGCAATCTATCACTGGACACAAACTTACTCACACACACACAAATCGCAATGGGGCAATTTGGCGAACTCAATTGACCTTGATCCATGTTTTTGGACCGTGGGAGGAAACCCACACGGACACGGGGAGAACATGCAAACTCCACCCAGATTGGAATTCGAACCCAGATCCCTATTGCTATATCAGTATAGTTACTAGTAATATATGTCCATCCATTATCTTCTACTTTATCCTCTACTAGGGTTGCGGGGGGGTTCCCCATGCCCAACAAGGGGAGAACGTTTCGGGCGCTGGGCAGCTACACCCCGGTCAGGACGCCAATCCATCGCAGGGCACACACTCATTCACACACACACACACTCTTTATGGGGCAATTTGGAGAACTCAATTGACTTGATCCATGTTTTTGGACTGTGGGAGGTAACCGGAGAACCCGGAGTACATGGGGAGGACATGGAAACTCCCCTCAGATGGGGATCCGAACCGGGAATCCCCAGCGCTGAGAGGAGAACGTGCTAAACCACTGAGCCACCCCATGTTTTCATTATTGCATAGTAATCATAATTATCATATAATCGTTATTATTTCTTAGACAGTCGTCTCATCCCAGGTTTGTTTGTGACGCTGGAACCAATAAAGGCGTCCCGCGTTCTAGATGCCCGAGGTTTATACCGCCCCCCTTCTGAGGCATTACGGTCCGCAATTACGGCGACGGGCGACGCCCGAGACCGAACGGAGGGCCAATCAGAGCGAAGAGACGAGAAAACTCCGTTCCAAAACCACTGACCTCCATTTAAACCGGAGGCGCGAATAAATCAGACCGCCCGTCACATTAATGAGGTCCGCGTGACGGTTCTCATAACGTACCTCAGGAGCAAGTTCGGGGAAATGAGAGCGGGGCGAGGGGGGGGGGGGGTAAAGAGTGATCACTCAGAGAGAAGCACTAAACCTCAGGCTGAGTTTAGAGCTCGCATCATGAGAAAGATAAACAGGTCTGAACCGGAGACGGAGACGGGGGGAGGACATCACAGAGGGACGAGGGTGTCTCGGATCGGGTCCGAGGCGCTGATGACGTTCCAAAGCTGCTCCTGCGAATGGAGACGTTTCAGGATCAGGACATAAAGGAGGGAATTTGGATGAAGTCGGTTGTGATCCGAGGCCCACCCACGCTGCAGCGGAGACGTGGACCCAGCCTGCCCGCAGCTACTGACAGGACGGAGACGCGGCGTCCTGCGGATCTGCGCTCTCTCCCCGTGACGTTACGCCGGGGGTCCGGGAGACCGTCGCTCCGTTCAGACGCCGGGGAGGCCGACGCGCCCCACGGCCTCGTCCTCGTCCTCGGAACGTTTACGTTCCTCCGGCTGTGCGGAGACGAATGCGATCTGTCCTCTGTTCTCACTTGTCAAACAACATTACGCTGCTCTGCGCCGAGATAAATCACGAAAAGAGGCTCCCGTTGCTGACGGGACGCCGTAAATCACGAGGTACGAGGCGGCGGAGACGTTTAGATTAAACGCAGAGACGGCGGCGGCGAGGGACGCTCGCAAATCTGTCTCACATAACATCAGCTGCAGTTTACTGATCTTTAAACCAGAAGAAAATCTGACATTAACGTTAACATTTAGGGCGGCACGGTGGTTTAGCATGTTCTCCTCTTAGTGCTGCGGATTCCCGGTTCGAATCCCCACCTGGATGGAATTTCCACGTTCTCCCCGTGTACGCCTGGGTTTCCTCCGGGTTCTCCGGTTTCCTTCCACAGTCCAAAAAACATGGATCAAGTCAATTGAGTTCTCCAAATTGCCCCATATAGAGTGTGTCTGTGTGAGTGAGTGTGTGCCCAGCGATGGATTGCCCCCCTGTTCTGGGTGTATCTGCCCAGCGCCTGAAATGTTCTCCCCTGGATGGACATGGGGAACCCCCCCCCCCCATGAAGATAATAGATGGACATTAACATTTTGCATGGCTGCTGTACAGACACAATGTGTCCACTAGAGGCTGCGAGATTTTTACAAATAGTTCCTTTAATTAGTTCATCATTGGTTCATTTTACAAGCCTCTGATCCTGAGAGAAGCAGCTCAGCTCTGTCAGGTGTCCAGACCATCGCAGGACAGACACACACAAACTGAGAACATGCAAACTGCCCGGGAATAATCCGGGAGGCTTCCCTCTTTAGTTGTAATTATCCTAATTAAATCATCCATTATCTTCTGCTTCATCCTCTATTAGAGTCGCAGTGGGGGGGGGTTCCCCATGCCAATCCAGGGGAGAACGTTTCGGGCGCTGGGCAGATACACCCAGGACAGGACGCCACACTCACTCACACAGACACACTCTATATGGGGCAATTTGGAGAACTCAATTGACTTGATCCATGTTTTTGGACTGTGGGAGGAAACCGGAGAACCCGGAGGAAACCCACGCGGACACGGGGAGGACATGGAAACTCCACCCAGATGGGGATTCGAACCGGGAATCCCCAGCGCTGAGAGGAGAACATGCCAAACCACTAAGCCACCTATCATAAAGTTTTTTTTTTAAGGGCATTATTTTGGGGATGTCCTGTTG